>CM038471.1:28408679-28895057 GCA_021464415.1 Lonicera japonica | reverse complement strand
TGTTCATAAAGAAAAAGTGTGTAACAAACTAAAAATTAAAATATCACCAAAGAGAAAGAAAACGAAAAATGGAACACCATGATTAAAGCTTAAGAGTTAAGAGTAAGTTTATGACTTACTTAGTTCTTTAACCAGTGAAGGCAACCAAATGTTCATGCAAAGAAGAGTCTCAACCATCTCAGAAGCCGAAGAAGAACGAATGTATCTACAATTCTACGACCTTACTTAAAAGCATATTTTGATGCAATAGCAGTTCCTAGTGTTGACCTAAAAGGTCTAAATCTAATTTTGATAATGACAAAAGATTAATCATGTTTATTTAACATGTGTCTTAAATGTATTTAGCATAAACCTTTTTAACAAGCTCCATTGGATTCCCAAAGCATCTCGAGGACCAAAACCGTATCCAATATCAAGATTCTCACCTCTTCAAGAGATCCTATCAACTCTCACATGAATTCAAGTTATTATGCATCAAGATGGAAATATATGGTGCATTCAAGAAGAAGTTCAAAGAAATTCAACCAAGTTCCTTGAAGGCTAGAATACTTTATTTTGTATGTGAGTGCTTAGCCTTTTGTAAAGATATTATTATTGATCTCATACTAAGCTCAATCATGATTTTGTACCATTCATTGCATTAATCTTTTTCAAAAGCAAAGTTTGAATTGAACATCATTCACAAAACTATTTCACTTAAACCGGTTTTCTTGTAAAAATCATATCTAATTTATCCGGTTGTTTTTATGTTCAAAACCAACTCCAACATGCTTGGAATAACCTCTAGAATATTCCCTAAGAGTTTGGTTGATTTGAGGTTTGGCTTGTGCAAAAATTCCAGAAACATGTAATCGACTACACATTTAATGGGTGAGTCGACTACACCATGTAGTTGACTACATGGTCCCTAGGAGAGTCGACCACCAAGCCAAAAAAAACTACTCATTTTTCATATATCCTCATTATTCAAGTATAAAAGCTATTGCATTGATCATACTCTTCATATTTGAGCTTATTTATTGATCAATCTTGATATCTCTTAGTGTGAGCTTCATTTGTAATTTCTCAAACACTTAAGAGCTATTGTACATTGGTGTTAGCCACCTAAACTTATTCAAATCATATTTGTGAGAGGTGTTTCTCATAGTTTTGCAAGAGTAAATTCTTGTGTGAGTATTGAGAGTAATTCAATACTTGTAAGAGTGTGTGAGAAGAATACACTTGTAGAGGTTTGATCTTCACCCGGAAGAAGATTAGTATTAGTGGATATTCTCGGGAACTAACCGAGCGCGGAAGTAGGGATTAACAAGCTGAACCGTGTGGACAAAACGTCTTCGACTTCTATCGGTTCAATCTTTTTATCTCTTGCTTTATTATATATTGTTATATCTTCATTATTATTGGAATCACCTTTGTATCTTGATTGCTTGATTGATGTTAACATAAAATATTTTTAAAACGATTTTAAAAATCCAATTAAGTTTTAAAAACCCTATTCACCCCCCTCTAGGGTATTTTTCGACCTACAATTGGTATCAAAGGTTGTACTCTTGTTTTGGTCTTACAATTGTAAAGTTTACGATCATGTCTATTTATCAAGGAACCGGACTCAACGAAGGTTCTTCCACCACTAGGCCACCTCTATTTGATGGCAAAAATTATAGTTATTAGAAAAATCGCATGTGTATTTTCCTCTAAGCTAGTGATTTTGAACAATGGAGGGTTACACTCATTGGACCCTATGAGATTACCAAAACCGATGAAAGGGGTAATGTTACTCCTAAATTCATTTTCGAATATGATGAGCATGACATTAAGAAAATCTAATTTAATGCTAAAGCCTTGAATTCTCTACATTGTGCATTAACTATGGATGAATACAATAAAATCTCTAGTTGTAAAACCGCCAAAGAAATTTAGGACAAACTATAGGTTGCTTATGAGGGAACCTCATAAGTTAAGGATGACAATATTAATATGCTCGTTCATGATTATGAACTTTTCAAAATGGAGCCTAATGAATCACTTGCTTCTATGTATACTAGGTTCTCTATTATCACTAATGCTTTAGATCTTCTTGGAAAGGTATATTCAAATGAGGAAAAGATTCGAAAAATTCTTAGAACTCTTCCCAAGAAATGGATACCCAAAATGACAGCTATTCAAGAAGCTAAGAACCTCAGGACACTAAGCATGGACGAACTCTTAGGTTCAGAAGGAATTGGAGAGAGAAGAAGAAGTTGATTCAAAAGCTAAAAAGACTCTTGCTCTCAAAGCAAGTTAACAAGAGGATGATGAAGAGTCAATGGGTGGTGATGAAGACATGGCTTTTCTCTCTAGAAATTTCATGAAATTTTTAGCCAAGAAGAAAAACTTTCAAGGAAAAGGAAACAACCATGGTTCTTCATCAAGGAAGAACAATGATCGATCAATTCAACCAAGAGTTAAAAACGAAGAAGTGAAGAAATGTTTCCATTGCCATGAACTGGGGCATTTCAAAATCAATTGCCCGGTTAGAAGAAAAGAGAGAAGAGATAAAAGAGACAATGCCTTCAAACAAGTAAGACACGCACTCAAAGGCAATTGGAGTGATTCCGAAGGAGGCGAGTCCGATGCCAACTCTACTGACGAGGAGACGGTAAACCTTTGCCTTATGGTAAGAGAAGATGAGGTAGACTCTATTTATGATTCATTTAGTGATGATAATGTCTCTTTTAATGATGATGCACATGATGAGAATGACTATGATGAATTGTATGAAATGTTTGAGGAATTGCATAGCAAATTTGAAAACTTGTCTAAAAAGTTTGTGTAGACACCCCGATCCGTGACCCCCGCAAGAACCCTAATGACCTACGAGACTACTATTTTTGGAGTCCACGACACACCCGAAACTACCCCGGGGGGTTTGTTGCGCGACAAACCTTTTTTTATGAAGGATTGTCGCACGACATATCACATTGTCGCGCGACAATCATTGGAATGTCGCGCGACAATCCCACTATGTCGCGCGACAATCGCTCTCTGCACCCGACCAACCACTTTCTGACACATCACAGTGTCAGGACCCATCACTTCAGCCGTTTGTCGCACGACATACAGGAATGTCGCGCGACAAATAGATATGTCGCGCGACACTTTCCTTTCTTGGGGAAATGTCGCGCGACAATCTTCCCCGAGCAGTATAAATAGGCCAACACCCGCAAGGGTTCAGGGGCAGCAATTGGAATCTGAGAATTTGGAGCTTTAGATTTGATTTTTATCAAGCACTTTTCTACTATTATCTTATTTCTGAAGAATTATCGAATCTATCCTCGACACTCGACGTGTCCCGTCTCCGAAATCGATTTCTCAGAAATATCTAAAAAAAGAGAAGATTATTATCGCCAGAGATCCCTCTGCCGTATTATATTTTCTTTCTTATTATTATTCTCGTCAGGAAGGTAAAGAAAGTCCCTTCTAGTATTTAAAATTAGATATCTGTGTACTTGTTTTACTTCTGTTATTCTGTCCATGTTTTATTTGAATAAACTTATTGTCAAGTTACAAATAGTCTATCGTTTTCGACACAAAAGACCCTGATAAAATCATTTTCAAAACCAGAAGAATAAGTACGTTATCGTCCGGATAAAATTCTGTTTTCAAAACCCGGACTGATAAGACTTATTTAGGAATTAAAAATCAACATATCCTGTCTTCTCTATAGACTGCGATGTGTCTGATAATTCTCCTCTCAAGAGTCATGATTCCATATTAAATTAGTCCCGATATTAGATCCGAACTTTCACAAAAGTAAACACAACACGAGAAAACCGTCATTATCTGAGGAAATAATACGGGACACTCTTTCAAAATAAAAGGTTTTGTCATGTGTATTTACATCTTTTCAAATAAATAAAACATCGGATCTCGGAACACAAAGGTTTTCATCCCTTTCCCGTTTTCCCCAGAAATTAGGGTTTTCATTTGAAAAGTAGTAGACTGTCAGTAAAAGCATCCAAGTTTTTCAACATAGAATAAACATATAAGTCCACTAGAGACCGAAAGGGCGGAATGGGTGCTTAACACCTTCCCAAACCGTAATATAGTTCCCGAACCCTATAGAAACCTGGTTTCGCAGACAAACGTGTAAAGAAAGGCTTGTCTATAGCCTTCCCCTTACACAACCCACCTTTTTGTCCGTTTTCTCGTAAAACGTACTGGCGACTCTGAACGAACCCCTTTGCATCTAGAATAGACGTAAGGACACCCGATATGAATCATCAAACAACTCCAAGCAAATGGAGCGACGGAATCCCTTCCGACGCTTCAGACCACCACGAACGGGGACGAGACCGGGGGGTCGCATTTGCGGATTCTCACAGTGGCGACTCTGCTGGGGACACCAGAAACTAGACTCTTATATGTGGACTTTTGTTTATTTGAATACTTGCTTTTTTCTGCTTTCCCTACTTATGTTAAATGATTGAGAAGAAACATTTTTTCAGAAAAAGGGAATTTTTCAAAAATACGTAATCAAGATAATGATATTTGTAAACCCAACCTTTTTTTTCACACGCACTATCACAAATCATGCATTGGTTCTACGAGTGTGAATTTACCCCAAACCCTCGGAAGTATTATAAGTGAGTAGGGAGTTGGCTTGCTTGGGCCAACATAAACCGAAAGCATTTACTTCCACTCTCCTTGGCCAAGTACGCCCCGAGGTATATCGAGTGACGAGAACACTCACGTACCCGGGAAGTATATCAAAAGGCTCTTGCACGTACCCGCCCCTGGGGTATATCGCAAGGTCTTGCCAAAAAGGAGGGAGCCTGAAGCCTTAACCGTTCGTACACCTGCGCTGCATATAAGATCGAGTCAAGTTAAAACACTTGTCAAACAGCCGTAGGGGATGTACCACCTTACGGCTTACTTTTGGACGCCCTTTTAAATCCGAGGCTCTTCTCGGCAATTTTTAGTGGTTCTTTTGGCAAAAATCGAGTCGCATCACAGTCTTCCTTCATCTTCGCCACGTGGTTTCGTCTACAGTCGTGAAGCAACAAACAGACTGGAAGGTTGGGCCGGCCGTGATCACACCGGAAGACTAGTAAGACCAAGCACACCTGAAATGGCCGATGAACGTGAGAATCGAGAGACAGATCAGAACCTAGCCGAGGCATCATCAGCTCAGCCAACCCTAGCCGAAATGCACCGTTTACTCATGACCGTCAGCAGGGATTTGGCAAAACTCACGAACGAGCAACAGGGTACCCGGATCCGAATAGAAGAATTATCAGCCGAACGAACTGCACCACCGGGGTTTGATCGACTACCACCGAATCGAGATCCGAACCAAGGACAGTCTTCACAAGTACTCCCCCCAGTTCAAGGAACCAATCCACCCCAAACGGGCCCTATCGTAATTGGTCCCGTTCAAAGCGACCCCAACAATCAGAACCAATGGGCCCCGGATTCAGGCCCCACTTACCAACAGCAGGAGCACCCATAGTCTGGCCGCAACCCCAAATACAACCCGGTTTTGACCCCCAATACCAACCATGGCCACAAGTTCCCGCAAAACCCATTCCACCACCGGCCCCAGCAGCCCTCCCTAATGAATACCCAGACATCAACCGACTTCGGGCAGTATATGCAGAATCGGTAATAGCACGGGAACAGCCCGACGAGATGTCAAGAGAGAGTGAGGAAATGAAGAAGCTGAAAGAGCAGATGAGGGTCCTACAGAAGGGGGTGTCCCTAATAAAAGGTGCAGACGAGATCACGGATATGAATGCCTTCTCCCTCTACCCAGAAGCAAGATTACCCCAGGGATTCAAACTCCCTTCCATCACCAAGTTCACTGGAACCACGCCCCCTAAAACTCACCTACAGTCCTACATCAGATCCATGCAAGTGTCCGGTTGTGGAGAGCCGGAATTAGCACAAGCCTTTCACATGACTCTCACGGGAGCCGCCCTGAGATGGTTCTTTGGTCTAGAAAGGCATCACACGCAGACTTGGGGAGATATCGTCAAAGAATTTATGACCAAATACGGGTCCAACGAGGATTTGGAAATTACTCGTAAACACCTGGAAATGGCCAAACATGGCGAGAAAGAAAGCTTCAGCGACTTTGTCACCCGCTGGAGGGAAATGGCCTCCCAAATGTCCAAACGACCCGATAAAGAAGAACATCTGGAAATCATTCAGAAGAACTTCACTCCAGCCATACTGAGTTGCATGGGAAAGCACGTATTCCCACACTTCAGAGCCCTGTTGAGTATGGGGTCACAAGTAGAAGAAGAACTGGCCAAGAAAGTTGAAACCGATACCAAGAAAGCCTCTTACGCCGGAAAAAAGACGGCCACTCTAGCCGTAAACCAACTAAGCTCGTACCCGTATCAACAAAACCCATTCCAGCAGTCACCGCAAGTCCCCCCAATGAATTGGCCTACGCAGGGAGACTCTTCAAACACTGAGGCCAAGAAAAGGAGAAACTTCTGCACCCTCCCCACTACTCTGGTTAAGAGCCTGGAACTACTCCAAAAAGCTGGACTAGTCGCTCCACTCAACCCACGCCCCCCACCAAACCCTATTCCCAACACTTGGAGAATGAATGAGAACTGTGCGTACCATCAAGCGGCAGGCCATGACACGGAACGCTATTTAGCTCTCCGCCATCGAATCCAGGATCTCATTGAAGCCAGAACCATCCCCGCACCCGGCGGGCCCAATGTTACTAACAATCCACTTCCTAACCATGCTCCACCTGCAGGGATTAATGCCTTGACCACTGATGAAGAAGGCTTCGATCCCGTGGGGCTCATTCGAGATGACCCAACCTACAGGGACATCATTGTACTGCCAGCAAAGGCTCAAGTTACCCCAGGCCTCAATCCAATAATTGACCAATGGATGGCCAAAATGAACTTCCTACCCAGGGCAGGGTTTAGGAAAAACAAATCAGGGGATCTCACAACCACTCACAATCAAAACCAATCCCGGAAAATCTGGGATAGGATGGACCCAGAATAAGAAGAAACAATCATGGAAATCCCAAACCCCCCCAGGGAGACAATCTGTATGACAGAAACCTCCCCGGGACTTTCAGTTGGTCGACAGAGCCAGAATCGTCAGAAACTTCAGAGGAATCAAACCCGGCATCCCTTTGGATCCAACAAATCACCCGTTCAGGAAGGGTATACCAACCACACCACGGATACTGAGAAAACACCGCCACCTAAGGAAATAGGAGAAGATAAAGTGCTTGAGCAGTTGAAGAAGACCCGGGCACACATCACTATTTGGGGCCTCTTGGTTGCCTCCAAACCCCACAGGACCGCTTTCATCAAACTTCTGGACGAAGCCGTGATATCACCGGACTCCACACCCGAACAACTGCCAAACATGATCGGGTCACTTACAGTCCAAAGAAGTCTGTCATTTTCAGATGAAGACTTATCTCCATTGGGGAGAAAACACAGCCTGGCTCTCCACATCACCGTCCGAACCCGAGGGAAGATCTTGCCACAAGTCCTCATCGACAATGGGTCGACCATAAATGTTTGCCCCCTGAAGACTGCCAGATGCTTGGGTATCTTGGATTCAGAGCTTTCACCATCCGCCGTAACCGTCAGGGCCTATGATAATACCAGGAGGGCCGTTCTGGGTTCTCTGAAGCTTGATCTCATGGTCGGTCCCGGAATTTTTCGGCGATTTCCAAATCATAGACATTCCCTCCAGTTTTAACCTCCTGCTGGGAAGAGCGTGGCTACACGACATAGGAGCACTCCCCTCCTCCTTGCACCAAAAGATCAAGATACCGTTTGAAGGGAACATAATTACCATCCAAGGAGATCCTGAAAGGACCTTGGCAGATGTGGAGTTACCTGTTTTGGGAATCGGGAGCCAGAGCATACAGTTAGGAGGCTTTTCTTATGAGCCTCAAGTACAAACTCTCAGCACTCAGATAATCGAATATCTCCCCCAGACAATATCCCCGGTCTCAGCACCAAGATTACAAATATGCTAAGAATGATGAAATATTTACCTGGAGCCGGCCTAGGAATGGGACAATCAGGACTACTTCAAGCCTTGGAACCGATAACGAGGTACGAAAGGGAAGGTTTGGGGTACCAACACACTGAAGAAGACGATCAGCAGAAAAGGGGCCGAGGGCATCAGTATCCGAGTTTCAGCTCTTTGAACGGGTTTTTTGTCAAAGAAGGAGAGGACTTCCCCTTTTGCGGTTTTCAGGAACCTTAGAGAAACAGTGACGGAGAGAACCTGCCGGGATGGGAAATCTTCTATGAAGAGGACCTATATGTCAAAGAAAGCATTGAACATGGTTTCTCCACCAAATTAACAATCGGGTTGAAAGAAGGAAATGAAGACAAGACAGACAAGGAGGAAGAAATGATCGGAGATCTTTTCGACATCATGGTTCTAGGAGATGACAAGCCAGGGGATGACCCTGTACACCTGATATACGCTGATCCAGACTACCAAAGGGAAAGAGAAAAGATGAAATTGTAAAGGGTGAGAAGAAGTAAGAGGAAGTGAAAGGTCGTAGGGCTAGAAAGAGCCACTCCTAGATTTACTCTTTTAAACTTGTACCTGTAAACACTATTATCAATGAAGAAAACTCTGTGTTGCGTTATCCTGTTATTTGTAATTCTGTAATAGCTTATAAGGAGTTAGAAAGACTGAAGACGAACACCCGGAACGGGAGGAGCAGCGTATACAAAGCGAGGAAGGAGACACTCTTGTGATTAACCTCGGAACAGAGGAGGAAAGAAGAGAGGTCCGCATTGGGGCAAGCCTAAGTGAGACAGAAAAAGAAGAATTCACACAAACTCTGAAAGAGTATGTGGATGTCTTCGCCTGATCTGGCTCTGGTATGGGATATGCCAGGTTTGAACAGCCAGATAGTCATGCACGAGATACACACCAAGCCCAGAGAATTTAGGCCCGTCAAGCAGAAGCTGAGGAAACTTACGCCAGAATGGTCCTTAAAAGTGAAAGAAGAGGTGATGAAACAATTAAGTGTGAGTTTCTTGCGGGTAATCGAATACCCTTCGTGGTTGGCCAACATCGTGCCTGTTCCAAAAGCTAATGGGAAAGTCCGCATGTGTGTGGATTACCGGGGGGATCTCAATAAAGCTTGTCCAAAAGACGATTTTCCCTTGCCCAACATCGATTTGTTGATAGTAGATAATACTGCCAACCACGCCCGATGAAGTCATTTGTGGATGGTTTTGCCGGATATAACCAGATCAAGATGCACCCAGATCACCAAGAGAAAACAGCATTCATCACACCGTGGGGAACATACTGCTACACCGTTATGCCATTTGGGCTAAAGAACGCGGGGCAACGTATCAGAGGGCAGCTACAGCTATCTTTCACGACATGATTCACAAAGAAGTAGAGGTGTATGTAGACGACATGATAATCAAGTCAAAATAGAGGAAAGGCCACGTACCAGCCTTGCGAACCTTCTTTGATCGGCTCCGCCAATATCAGATGAGACTCAACCCGCAGAAATGTGTGTTCGGGGTAACCAAAGGAAAACTCCTGGGATATGTCGTCAGTAAAAAGGGAATCGAGGTGGACCCCGCTAAAGTTCAAGCTATCCAAGACATGCCTAAACCTCGTACCGAGAAAGAAGTCCGAGGATTTTTGGGTAATCTGCAGTACATCAGTAGGTTCATCTCTCAGCTCACTCAGACTTGCGAGCCCATCTTCAAACTCCTGAGGAAATCTTCACCAGGAGAGTGGGACGGCCAGTGCCAAGAAGCTTTTGATAGAATCAAAGAATACCTCTCCAAACCCCCAGTGTTAGCCCCGCCCCAGACCGGACTGCCACTAATCCTATACCTAACCGTCACTGATTCGGCTGCGGGGAGCAATGCTAGCCCAGCACCTGACCGATACCCGGAAGGAGCAGGCCATCTATTTCCTCAGCAAAAAGCTGTCTCTGTCCCCGTTTGAGATAAACTACACACCATTGGAGAAATCATGTACCGCTCTCGTCTGGGTAACACCGAAACAGAAACTACGGCACTATATGCTAGTTTTCCCAGTCATCCTGGCATCACGGATCGATCCGTTGAAATACCTCTTCGAGAAACGGCTCTCTCGAACCGAATGGCAAAATGGTTGTTTCTACTCTCCGAATTCGACATCACCTACATGACCCAAAAGGCAGTCAAAGGCAAGATCATAGCTGATTACCTGGCCCACAATCCGATATTAGGAGACATGCTAGAAGAAGCCGAGTTCCCGGACGAAACCATCATGAACGTCGAGATCAATGAAGACTGGAAGTTGTACTTTGACGGGGCCGCCAATCGGAATGGAAACGGGATAGGTATCCTGCTAGTCTCTCCAAACCAAACTCACTCCCCGGTATTATATCGCCTGGACTTCTTCTGCACCAACAACATGGCTGAATATGAAGCCTGCATACTCGGGTTAGAGATCGCTCTTCAAAAGGGTATAAAGAGAATACAGGTATACGGAGAGTCAGCACTAGTGGTCCACCAAGTTCTGAAGGAATGGAAGATCAGAGATGAGAAATTAGTCCCTTACCTCGCCCGACTAGAGGATGTCGCAGGAAAGTTCGAGCGTGTGGAGTTTTACTATATCCCCAGGTCCCAGAATAGTTTTGCTGACGCATTGGCAACCCTGGCATCTATGATCGATATTCCGGAGGGGAGGGATGGAAGAAATAACCCTCACGGTACAAAAGAAATCAGGACTCGCGCACTGCATGACTCTTGAGGTAGAAACTGAAAAAAACGGTTTGACTCGACCGTTTGGTTTTATGACATTTGGAACCTTCTGAAGAACCACCAGTATCCGAGGAAACAGACAAGAGAACGCGGGCCACCCTCAGAAGACTAGCATCAGGATTCATACTCTGTGCCGGAAAAGATTATATAAAAGGAACTACGACGGGACTCATCTTCAATGTCTCACCGAAGAAGAATCGGTTAGAATGATGGATCAGATACATGGGGGCGATTGCGGACCTCATATGAGCGGGCATACACTTGCCCGCAAGATCATCAGGCAAGGGTATTTCTGGTCTACCCTACAAACCGACTGTGCTGACCATGTACGCCGTTGTCACAAATGCCAAATCTATGCTAAATCCCAGAAGCTTCCTCCAAAAGAGTTGTACAACATGACTGCTCCCTGGCCTTTCGCAACTTGAGGAATCGACGTCATAGGAAAAATCTCGCCCACAGCCAGCAACGGCCATGAATTCATACTAGTAGCCATCGACTACTTCACCAAATGGGTGGAAGCCGAGTCGTACCAGACCTTGGATGCCAGGAAAGTTGCCCGATTCATCAAAAGGAACATTGTCTGCCGATATGGGGTCCCACGCGAGATCATCTCAGATAACGGCACCCACTTCGAAGGAGAAGCTAATACAGTCATGGAAGAATACGGTATCACCCGACACAAATCTTCGCCATATAGGCCACAAACCAATGGGGCAGTTAAAGCCGCCAACAAGAATTTGAAGAATATCCTAAGCAAGATGACCGACACCTGCCGGGACTGGCCGGAGAAATTACCATATGCATTGTGGGGATACCGCACCACCGAGAGGGTCTCCACCGGGGCAACCCCATTCTCGCTGACATACGGGATGGAGGCAGTCCCGTCCCTGTCGAGTTAGAAGTCCCCTCCCTCAGGGTAATACTAGAAAATCAAGTCAATGAACTGGAATGGGTCCAGGCACGTTACAACGAGCTAGCCCTACTAGATGAAAAGAGATTGAAAGCCGCATACCACCATAAGGGGTATCAGAAGAGAATCGCTCGAGCATTTAACCAGAAAGTAAGGACTCGGGGGTATCAACGAGAACGATATTGTATTGAAAGAAATTCGAGAACCGGCCAGAGATCCGAGGGGTAAGTTCGGGCAGAAGTGGACAGGGCCATACATCGTCAAAGAAATCGATACAGGAGGTGCCACTATACTCACTGATTTGGATGGGCAGTTACTATACATTCACCAGTCAACATGGATCGACTGAAGAAGTATTATCAATAGGTGTGGCATGTAATAAGAAACTACGTAAACCTAAGCCCCAACTCAAAACTTTTTGTTCTTTGTAAAAATCAAAAAGGGGAACGTAAGGCAACCTGAGAAGTGACTTCAGGCCCGGTTTAAACTTTGTAAATAAATTTATTTCCCGCAAGCATTCCCTCATATATTATTAAAAGGTGGTTCAGAACACCGAAGGTTACAAAGGAGACATAACAAATACGAAAGAAACTAATCCCTAGGGGTTGGCCACACTGGGTCCTCAATAGCCAAATCGATCCGAGCTTCGTCCAAGATCTGATATGCAAAGACAATGTAGCCTCCGTATCCATGAACCGGAACCATTCCATTTGAAAGGGGTCGTCGATCAGTTCTCCCTCCAGAGATTGCCAGCAAGAGCGGATGATATCAGCCCGGAGGGGCCGGGTAATACCAAAACGGGCATAGTTGAACCGACGATTCAGTCGAGCACGCCACATCCTCTCTACCGATAAAGAAACATGTGGGGTCACAAATTTAGACTCAGAAGAGAAGTTGTTCAGACCAAGGGGAACCTCCTGAGGAATGTTAAACTGCCGAAAAAGACGCCCAGGGAGATAAAAGGAAGTGAACCAGAGCCCGCGGAGCCGAACATAGTTCTGACCCCCGGTGCTAAGTACCATCGCCCTCAGCTTCCACCAAGGAATGTTCCACCGGATAGCCCGAAAGTTCTCCGAAAACCATACCGTCCAATCAGAGGAAGACATGGTCAAAGCACCAAAGAGAGGCCGATGGAAGAAATGAGTCGGATTGTCGAGCCGAGCTCCGTTGAAACCCACTGATCGAAAGCGCTCTAGCAGCCACATGTATAGCAGACGCGGACTCCCCCGGAAGAAGGGCGAGGCCCCCCGTTGAACATCATCAAGACCATTCAAGGTCTCTGCAAGAATGATCGGCACTATAGACTCCCTATTTCTAGCCTGGTAAATCAGACTCAGGATAGTCGGATCAACACGGGAAGAACCCGTCACCAGCAGCATATCAGAAACCAGGCAAATCAGGGCCGCTGCAGTACGCCCCACGCCGTAAGAGGCCCTATCTTCATAACGATGAAAGAACCTCACCATTTTATGGAGGTCAAGAAAACCATCGACAATAAAACCATCACAGGCCGCCGGGGGGAATGGGAATGCTAACAGAGCAATTAGCATGTCACGGGGACCGATTTCTTCTATGGGAACTGCCATCGGGAGACAGACGTCAGAACGTAGCAGCCAGGAAAACTCCTCGTAAGTCGGGCAGAGCTCGTCAAGCCCAAAACGGAAAAGGTGATCCACAGGGGCTCCAAAAATGCAAAGCGCCTAACAAAAAGGAAAAATCTACAGGGCGATGACACCAGCTCGCCAAAGGACTGAATGCACCGAAGTTCAAGCCGTTTTCAGAAGATACCAAAGCATCCCGAGCATTAATGAAAGAAAAATCAGAGTTTGTACGATACCTTGGAAGACATTGTGGAGAGGTGTGGGGATGAAGGAAGGAAGATGGGTGTATTTATAGCAAAAAAGAGGGATCTGTACCTGTTTGTCGCGCGACAAACTCATATCCAGGAGGGATTGTCGCGCGACAAACCCCTTTGGGGTCACCCTAATTTGGTTTTTTCTTACACATAACAGTCATTTTTGCCAAAAGAATCATTTTTAAATGCTTTCTTGTTCTCACTTTGCTCTTTGTTTACAGGAAAAATATCACTACACTACAAGGTATGGCTTCTAAATCACTGACTCTTATATATATATCTTTCACACACAGAGAATAAAAGTATAATCAAACGCAGATAAAGATATTTTATAAATCCTATAAAAAACAGTTTTTAAATATCTGTCTAAACATGTCTAAAAATAAATACATATCTGTCCAAAACTAACACTAAATGCAGAAAGGAAAGGGAAAACTAATCTACTTGGGGCGTTTTTGACACGCTCCCGCTATCACCCGAGCCTTCCTCGGGAGTAAGATCAACGACTGGGACGCTGGGAGCAAGAGGAGCTGCCGCTTGGGAAGGACCCGTAGACTGAACCGGTGCCGTCGGACAGATCACCGAAGATCGGGATCGCCTAAAAGTCCGACTGCTACTCCGCCTAGACTCCGACCGAACATGAGAGGAGGTCAGGGGGTCGTCCGGCCGTAAGGAGACGTCGATAGCCCTCTGATAATCACGCATGTAGGCCGGAGGGTCTCGACCGACGTACTGGAGCAGGTTCCAGCTGTAAAGATACTGGGCGTGCCAAGCCCGTAGGTCTGCCACCCGTACACTCACCCGCTGTAAAAAGACATAAGATAAAAAATCAGCACAATCAAAATAGATAGATATAGATGTAAGGGTATCTCCAAGTTGAGAAGTTGAAGAAAGTACCTCGTCATCAGGGCGACCACCCAGATCCCCAGTCAAAAGTATCCTCAGGAAGGGGGGGGTACTCTGGGACGGGATATCGACGTAATCCAGCGCCAACGTAAGAGATGTCCCTGGGGAGTGGGGGTAGATCTACCCACGGAATAGATAACCCCGCCGGAACACCAGCAGAAGTGGACCGCCCTCCTCACGGATCGGGAACAAGGGAGGCCGGGATGAAGAACCCCCCAAACCTGGAGATCGGGCAGGAGGACCCATGACAGTTGCCGGAAGGGGAGTCAACGTGGCGTAGGTACGGACCCCCGGAGGATCCACTACGTCCGTCGCCCTCAAAGGAGGTACCCCACTGGAAGGAGTAGCCACCGCAGCTGGAGGAGTCCGCCCGAACTGCTCATAGTCTGCCCCAAGGTCCGCAGGCTCCCAGGACCTTTCAGACAATCCCGCTCTCCCCTCAGCAGCCTCAGCAGCAGCAAAAAGGACCCCCGGAGACACAGAAGGGCGGTGGGAAACTCGAAACCCTCAGTACACTGCTCCCTCACAGGTGTCGCTGAGGCGACGGCTCCGGAACAGCTGTCGCATCACCTCCCTCGCCCTCTGGCCGACCACCGTCCTCGGCCGCAGCAGGAGGACATCCCTCTCTCCCTCAGGATCCTCGTCCTCAGAATCCGGAATGTTGTCCCTCTGATCGGGGACAGGTGGCAAGTGACCCGGAACCGCCCTAGCTAAATGGGTCTGTCCCCGTATGTAGTTGGGATCACCTCCCAGTGCCCGGTACCTCTCATAGAAGACCCGTCCCCGAGTCCCCTTCGGCTCCCTCATCAGATAACGGGCAGCAAAAACGGGGTAGTCTCCCTCCTCGACGAACGTCTGGAAGCCGAGTCCGTCAACCAAGGCCTGCACCGTCACCGGATCGATCTCGCCCGTCCGCCTCATCAGAACAGGAGGGAATAATGGAACACGAGGCCACTGGGACGGCGTGTGCTGGCGAATGACCCTCTCGCCCAAATAGAAGAGAAGGCCATACTCATCCCGGATAAGCCGCCTAGTCCTCGAGGCGGTCAAGGCGCGGCCATATCCATAATGGGGACTCAGATCACCCCAAGGAGCCCACTCAACCTGAAAAGAAAACAAGTTTTTTATTTTCAATAATTTATATATTCTATTTAACTATAAAAGAACAAGAGAACTAAAATATTTACCTGCTCCTCCAACAGGTCGTGAACGGCAGCAGCTCCGGTCTCCCGAGTCCGGTATACATAGGGAGCCCGATAGTTGCCCGCAATGAATCGGCGGAGAAAAGGAAACTGGTCCTCGTTCTCAACGAGGAGATCCACCTGGGCACGACCCAGGCGGGTATAAGCAACAAACCAGCTCTGAAAAGGAAAGATAAAAGAAATCAGCAATGATCAACAGGTAATATGTAAAGAACTGAAGCAAGGACTAAAGTATGTACCTCCCACAGCAGAGAAAAGCCCTTGAGGTTCAGGGCTAAATGGCGAGAGACCTGGTCCATGGCATCATAGAGGACTGCAAGAATGAAACCTCCCCAGTCATAGTCAAACATGAGGCTGAAGTCCCGAAGATAGGGCAACCACCAAAGGTGAGTCGTGTCCCCACCACGTGCCTCGAACAAATCATGGAGTGTCAACAGAAGAAGGACGCGAGCATACTGGCGCGCCTCCTGACGGGTCATAGGAACCCCTGAAGCAACTAACCGAGCTCTCTCTATGGCTAGCCGCGTAACCAAGACACCCCGAGGAATCGTATCGCCGGAACTCCGCCGCTCCGGGAACCATCCAAGCGCACTAACGATACCCTCTGCCGTCAGACGCAAAGGGACATCGATCTGAATAGGGACCCCTCCTGAAGGAATCCCGGTCAGAGTAAAAAGATCGAGGGGTGTCATCGTCATCTCACCCCAGCTCCAATGGAAGGTATGAGTAGTATCCCACCAATGGCAAGCCAGGGCCGACACCAAAACTGCCGCCCTAGAAACACGCTCCGGGAGGGCGTCGAAGAGGGAGCCAAAAGGAGTCGCAAGAATCAACTCATGGACAGGGGCCGGTGCCCGTCGCCACTACGAAGATATAGTGTTGGGAGAGCCCCAACCCCGGCCAACCCACTGCAGACAAGAGAAAGAGTTATAGGGCTATAGGGGTAAATTATGTATTTTTCCAAAACCTGAGGGTACTTTGGTGTAAATATGAGAGTTATAGGGCTATAGGGGTAAATTGTGTAATTTTCCAAAACGTGAGGGTACTTTGGTGTAATTATGAGAGTTATAGGGCTATAGGGGTAAATTATGTATTTTTCCAAAAACGTGAGGGTACTTTGGTGTAATTATGAGAGTTATAGGGCTATAGGGGTAAATTATGTAATTTTCCAAAACCTGAGGGTACTTTGGTGTAAATATGATAGTTATAGGGCTATAAGGGTAAATTATGTATTTTTTCAAAACCTGAGGGTACTTTGGTGTAAATTATGTATTTTTCCAAAACCTGAGGGTACTTTGGTGTAAATATGATAGTTATAGGGCTATAGGGGTAAATTATGTAATTTTCCAAACCTGAGGGTACTTTGGTGTGATTATGAGAGTTATAGGGCTATAAGGGTAAATTATGTATTTTTCCAAAACCTAAGGGTACTTTGGTATAATTATGATAGTTATAGGGCTATAAGGGTAAATTATGTATTTTTCCAAAACCTGAGGGTACTTTGGTATAAATATGATAGTTATAGGGCTATAGGGGTAAATTATGTAATTTTCCAAACCTGAGGGTACTTTGGTGTGATTATGAGAGTTATAGGGCTATAAGGGTAAATTATGTATTTTTCCAAAACCTGAGGGTACTTTGGTATAATTATGATAGTTATAGGGCTATAAGGGTAAATTATGTATTTTTCCAAAACCTGAGGGTACTTTGGTGTAAATATGATAGTTATAGGGCTATAAGGGTAAATTATGTATTTTTCCAAAACCTGAGGGTACTTTGGTGTAAATATGATAGTTATAGGGCTATAGGGGTAAAATTATGTAATTTTCCAAACCTGAGGGTACTTTGGTGTGATTATGAGAGTTATAGGGCTATAAGGGTAAATTATGTAATTTTCCAAACCTGAGGGTACTTTGGTATAATTATGATAGTTATAGGGCTATAGGGGTAAATTATGTAATTTTCCAAAACCTGAGGGTACTTTGGTATAATTATGAGAGTTATAGGGCTATAGGGGTAAATTATGTAATTTTCCAAACCTGAGGGTACTTTGGTGTAATTATGAGAGTTATAGGGCTATAAGGGTAAATTTTGTAATTTTCCAAAACCTAAGGGTACTTTGGTGTGATTATGAGAGTTATGGGGCTATAGGGGTAAATTATGTAATTTTCCAAACCTGAGGGTACTTTGGTGTAATTATGAGAGATATAGGGTTATAGGGGTAGATTATGTATTTTTCCTAAAAACTAAGAGGTATCACAGGTAAAAGTATGTGTTCGTTAAAATCGGGCGTTACTCCTAGGCAGACATGCATACTAACATTATCTAAAACGAATACAGGAAACGACAAGAAGCAGAACAGATAAATGCACGAAAGAAGACATACCAGAGATCGACGATGAATCTCGTGAGAGACAGGCTCCATCAAAAGCCACGGGACATCCGGGACCGGAGCAGCTCGGATAGCATCCCGATAGACCACCGCCCGACCGCGGTCTATCCCATCCTCATCATACCAGTCCAAGTCCGCCCAGTCGTCGTGATGAGGGCTGCAGCGGAGAACGCCCTGAGCGTCAGTAAAGGTGACCTCCTCCTGGTCACCCTCCAAACGGTCGAGATGAGCAGGGTCCATCGGTATAGGTAGAATATATGTGAAAAGGTCGCAAAAATCAAAAACACGGCAGAGCTTCCGCGCTTGGGAGAGAAGAGAAAAAGAGAGAAGGAGAGCTAGAGAGAGAAAGAGAAAGGAGAGAATGAGGTGGAATGAGCTCAGCAGGAGGCTTATATAGTGGGTCAGTTTGTCGCGCGACAATCTCCCATCCCCCCTGATTTTTTGACCTTTTTCTCATTTTTACCTCCTGCAGGAGGACTTCCGAGGGGCAGTTTTCGAAAAGATTGCTAAAACCGCACACCCATGATAAAGATTTCAACGAGCAAAACTTCCAAATCATCTCCCCGAAAAAATGCGAGAGCGGAATGCTACGATTAAAAGTAGTCTCTGATCTCACAGAAGGGCCGAGACCATCAATTAAGAAAAAGCAGAATAGCGGGATAAGACGGGAATAGAAAAAATTGAAAAAGTAGAAAAGAGGAGAAACCCGCATGAGCGCCCAAGGCAAGCGAGAGAAACAGAAATGCAGAGTGGCAAGGAGAGCCACACCAAAAGTGACAGCTAGGCCAAATCGGCTCAGGGCTTCGTTTTGGGTGAGTAAGGCTCCTGATCACGACAAAGGGATGAAAAGACTCCTGGTCAAAAACAGAGAGGGCCAGGAAAAATCTTTCCCAAAAGAGGGAGAAATAAGGGTATCGAAAAACAGAAAACGATGTTGGGCCCACCAAAAAGAGAAACTGAGAAAAGAACAGAGATCAGAGATTTGGACTTTCAGACAAATTTTCTTTTCAGCACGATACAGAAGAGATGGTTTGGAAAATCCTCGAATCATCACGCCGCGGAAAGCAAAAGAAAATCGAAAACTGCCTTCTGAGAAAAGTACCCTCCCTCGAGGAAAACATGAGAACAAAATTCAAGAAAGATACAGGAAAGCAGACATTCGGATAAGATTAGACCTCGAGGAGCTCTTTTTACCCTCACAAAAACTTCTCTCTCTCACTCTAGCAGTCTAAAGAGAGACAAATTAAAATTTTAACAAAAATCACAAACACAAGCCCTCTTCAGAGGCAAAATCACAAGCCCTCTCCAGAGGCAAAAGTTACTCATGAAAGTCCTCCCAGAGGCATTTTTTCCTTCTTCTTACAGATCTAGAAGCCCTCCCGGAGAAGCACAGCGGTAGTCCTCCCACCTGAGGCGAAGCCCTCCCAGAGAGGCACAACGGTAGTCCTCCCACCTGAGGCGAAGCCCTCCCAGAGAGGCACAACGGTAGTCCTCCCACCTGAGGCGAAGCCCTCCCAGAGAGGCACATCGGTAGTCCTCCCACCTGAGGCGAAGCCCTTCCAGAGAGGCACAACGGTAGTCCTCCCACCTGAGGCGAAGCCCTCCCAGAGAGGCACAACGGTAGTCCTCCCACCTGAGGCGAAGCCCTCCCAGAGAGGCACAAACGGTAGTCCTCTCACCTGAGGCGAAGCCCTCCCAGAGAGGCACAACGGTAGTCCTCCCACCTGAGGCGCAATGGTAGTCCTCCCATCTGAGGCAAGTGGAGCAAGTCAAAGCCCTCGAGAGAGGCAATGAGGTAACAAAAGCCCTCTCCGGAGGCAAAACCAAACACGAAGCCCTCTCCGGAGGCACTCACAAGCACTTTTTACATAAACACTTCTTTAGAGTTCATGCGGGAGCCATGGATCATGATCTCTTCCAGTTGCCTCAATTCCTTGCAAGCAAGGAGCTTGAGTTGAGAGGGTCTGTAGACACCCCGATCCGTGACCCCCGCAAGAACCCTAATGACCTACGAGACTACTATTTTTGGAGTCCAGGACACACCCGAAACTACCCCGGGGGGTTTGTTGCGCGACAAACCTTTTTTTATGAAGGATTGTCGCACGACATATCACATTGTCGCGCGACAATCATTGGAATGTCGCACGACAATCCCACTATGTCGCGCGACAATCCCACTATGTCGCGCGACAATCCCTCTCTGCACCCGACCAACCACTTTCTGACACATCATAGTGTCAGGACCCATCACTTCAGCCGTTTGTCGCACGACATACAGGAATGTCGCGCGACACTTGCCTTTTTTGGGGAAATGTCGCGCGACAATCTTCCCCGAGCAGTATAAATAGGCCAACACCCCCAAGGGTTCAGGGGCAGCAATTGGAATCTGAGAATTTGGAGCTTTAGATTTGATTTTTATCAAGCACTTTTCTACTATTATCTTATTTCTGAAGAATTATCGAATCTATCCTCGACACTCGACGTGTCCCGTCTCCGGAATCGATTTCTCAGAAATATCTAAAGAAAGAGAAGATTATTATCGCCAGAGATCCCTCTGCCGTATTATATTTTCTTTCTTATTATTATTCTCGTCAGGAAGGTAAAGAAAGTACCTTCTAGTATTTAAAATTAGATATCTGTGTACTTGTTTTACTTCTGTTATTCTGTCCACGTTTTATTTGAATAAACTTATTGTCAAGTTACAAATAGTCTATCGTTTTCGACACAAAAGACCCTGATAAAACCATTTTCAAAACCAGAAGAATAAGTACGTTATCGTCCGGATAAAATTCTGTTTTCAAAACCCGGACTGATAAGACTTATTTAGGAATTAAAAATCAACATATCCTGTCTTCTCTATAGACTGCGATGTGTCTGATAATTCTCCTCTCAAGAGTCATGATTCCATATTAAATTAATCCCGATATTAGATCCGAACTTTCACAAAAGTAAACACAACACGAGAAAACCGTCATTATCTGAGGAAATAATACGGGACACTCTTTCAAAATAAAAGGTTTTGTCATGTGTATTTACATCTTTTCAAATAAATAAAACATCGGATCTCGGAACACAAAGGTTTTCATCCCTTTCCCGTCTTCCCCCAGAAATTAGGGTTTTCATTTGAAAAGTAGTAGACTGTCAGTAAAAGCATCCAAGTTTTTCAACATAGAATAAACATATAAGTCCACTAGAGACCGAAAGGGCGGAATGGGTGCTTAACACCTTCCAAAACCGTAATATAGTTCCCGAACCCTATAGAAACCTGGTTTCGCAGACAAACGTGTAAAGAAAGGCTTGTCTATAGCCTTTCCCCTTACACAACCTTTTTGTCCGTTTTCTCGTAAAACGTACTGGCGACTCTGAACGAACCCCTTTGCATCTAGAATAGACGTAAGGACACCCGATATGAATCATCAAACAACTCCAAGCAAATGGAGCGACGGAATCCCTTCCGACGCTTCAGACCACCACGAACGGGGACGAGACCCGGGGGGTCGCATTTGCGGATTATCACAGTATGCAAGCCTCAAAAAGGACAATTTGATGGTTTCTAGCAAGTGTGAAAACTTTGAGAAAGAAAACGTGATTTTAAAAGATGAAATTAAAACTTTAAAGAAAGGAAAGGAAAAAGAAACTCCAAATACACTTGTAGTAGAAAATGTCAATTAAAAGATCAAGTGGATGATTTAACTAATAGTCTAGCCAAGTTCACCAATGGAAGGGACAAATTGGATAAACTATTAGGAATGCCAAGGTGTGTATTCGACAAAGCCGGTTTGGGTTATAACCAAATTGACAACCAAAAGGATTACAAAAACTTTTTTAAAGCATACACACCTCATGATCCCACTCATCTTTGCTCATATTGTGGTAGAAATACTCACTATGTGGATCATTGTTACTATAAGAATGAAAGTTTTCCTAAGAGGAAACTTGCTTGGGTTCTAAAAGGAACTATTATGTTTGCTAACCCAAAGGGACCCAACACATTTTGGGTACCAAAGGAGAAGTTACATAAGGTTATGGTGTAGGTGTGCTTGAAAGCCAAAGGTAGCAAAACCAAGTGGTTCTTGGATAGTGGATGCTCAAAGCACATGACGGGAGATAAAAACAACTTCTTAAGTCTTATTCCCAATCGAGGAGGGAATGTGATTTTCGGGGATAATGCCAAAGGCAAAATCATCGGTATAGGTAAGGTTGGTAAGCATTCTACATGTATTGATAATGTTCTATTAGTTGATGGTTTGAAGCATAATTTACTTAGCATTAGTCAATTATGTGATAAGGGTTATGAAGTGATTTTTAAATTCGATCGTTGCATTGTTAAAAATGTTAGTGATGATTCCATTTTACTTATTGCATATAGAACTAACAATATGTATACTATTGAACTTGATGATTTATCACAACAAGATGTTAAATATTTATCCGCTATTAATGATGTATCTTGGTTATGACATATAAGACTAAGACATGCTAATATGGATTTAATTCATGTTTTGTCTAAGAAAGAGTTAGTTAAAGAATTGCCTAAAACCAAATTTGTTAAAGATAAAATTTGTGATGCATGTCAACTTGGTAAACAACACAAATCTTCATTTAAGTCTAAAAAGGATATTATTACAACTAGACCTCTTGATATGTTGCATCTTGATTTGTTTGGTCCTATTTCGGTTGCTAGTTTAGGTGGCAAACCATATACTCTTGTTGTTGTTGATGATTACAATAGATTTTCTTGGGTGTTCTTTCTTTCCCACAAAAGTGAAACCCATATGTTTTTGCTAAATTTTGTAGAAAAGTTCAAAATGAAAAAAAGTGTTTATATTGTGCATGTTAGGAGTCATAAAGGTAGAGAATTCGATAATGTTGATATTGAGAACTTTTGTGATGAGCATGGTATTGATCATAACTTTTCGGCACCTAGAACTCCTCAACAAAATGGTGTTGTTGAAAGGAAAAATAGATCTCTTCAAGAGATGTCTAGGACTATGCTGAATGAACATTCGTTGCCGGAGTATTTGTGTGCGGAAGCCGTTAACACCGCATGTTATGTGATTAATCGTACTATCATTCGTAAAAAGTTAGATAAGACACCCTATGAGTTCTGAAATGACAAGAAACCAAATATTGCATATTTTAAAGTTTTTGGTTATAAATGATTTATTTTGAATGATCGTGATCACTTGGGTAAATTCGATGCTAAATCCGATGAAGGAATCTTTCTTGGGTATGCCACTAATAGTAAAGCATATAGAGTTTATAACAAGAAAAGTTTAGTAGTCCAAGAGTCTATGCATGTTGTGTTTGATGAGACAAATCATTTCTCACCCATAGTACATTCCGATGACGATGTTGAAATTATCCAAAAAGTTTCGGATATTCAAATTAATGATACATTTAAGGAAAAAACTTCAAGTGTTCAAGCTCATTCTAAGGAGTTAGAAAACACAACTGAGCAAAACTCGAATGATTTGCCTAGGAATTGGAAATTTGTGTCCAACCACCCTATTGATCAAATTCTTGAAGACCCATCTAGTAGGGTTATGACTAGATCATCCGTATGAAATGTATGCAATAATGTGGCATTTGTTTCTCAATATGAGCCCAAAAACATAAATGAAGCCAAACAAGATAACTCTTGGATGATGGCTATGCAAGAAGAGCTCAATTAATTTGAGAGAAACAAAGTGTGGACAATTATTTTCAAACATAATTATCACACTATTATAGGTACTAAATGGGTATTTCGTAACAAAAAGGATGAAAGTGGTGTAATTGTTATAAATAAAGCTAGACTTGTTACCCAAGTATACAATCAAGAGGAGGGCATTGATTATGAAAAAACATATGCACCCGTAACTCATTTAGAAGTCATTCGCATGCTACTTGCTTATTCATGCTTTAAGAATTTTAAGTTGTATCAAATGGATGTGAAAAATGCTTTCTTGAATGGTTTTATTGAAGAGGAAGTTTATGTGAAACAAACTCCCGGTTTTGAAAATCATGTTTATCCGGATTATGTGTTTAAATTGTCTAAAGCTTTATATGGTTTAAAACAAGCACCTAGAGCATGGTATGATAGATTAAGTTCGTTTTTTATTAACAATGGTTTTCTTAGAGGTAAAATTGATACTACCTTATTTATCAAAAATCATGACAATGATATGCTATTTGTAAAAATCTATGTTGATGATATTATATTTGGTTCTACTAACGAGAATCTTTGTAAGGATTTTTTCACATGTATGCGAAAGGAATTCGAAATGAACATGATGGGAGAAATGAACTACTTCCTTGGTTTACAAGTGAAGCAATGCAAAAAGGGTATTTTCATCAATCAAGAGAAGTACGTAAAGGAACTCTTGAAGAAATTCGACATAGAAGGCGCAAAATCCATGAGCACTCCTATGAGTTCTATATTGAAGCTCGACAAAGACGAAATAGGTAAAAGTGTAGACATCAAGAAATATCGAGGTATGATCGGTAGTTTATTATATTGGATGGCCTCTAAGCTGGATATTATGTTTAGTGTATGTCTTTGTATACGATTCTAAGCAGATCCTAAAGAGTCACATTTACTTACCGTAAAACGGATATTCCGTTATCTTTTCGGTACTAGTTCATTGGGTTTGTGGTACCCAAGAAAGAACTCTTTTGACTTAATTAGTTATTCCGATGCGGATTTTGCCAGTTGCAAAATCAATAGGAAAAGCACTAGTGGCACTTGTCATTTTCTAGGACACGCACTAGTATCTTGGTCAAGCAATAAACAAATTTCGGTGGCCCTTTCAACGGCCGAAGCCGAATATGTGGCAGTCGGAAGTTGTTGTGCACAAACCTTGTACATTAAACAACAACTAAAAGACTTTGAAATTAGTCTTGGCCACATTCCCATAAAATATGACAACACAAGTGCTATTAGCTTGACCAAGAACCCCATACAACACTCACGTACTAAGCACATTGAGATAATATATCATTTTATTCGTGATCATGTGCAAAAAGGTGATGTTGATATTGAATTTGTTGGCACCGAATCACAATTTGTGGATATCTTCACTAAACCACTCTTGGATGATCGGTTTTGTACCATTCGTCGTGAACTCGGTATGACTAGAGCGTGTGATATCTAGTTAAATTCCAAAAAGTTCATTTATAAGATCATTAATGCTTAACTTTGAGCAGACATTATTTTTGTTAATTATGCTTAATTTTTTTTTATTTTGATAAATTTTGTTTCAATTAATTTATATGTTACTGTGAATATTAATGAGTATTTTGCAGCCTTAGAAAGTTGTATTATGAAGAAATAACAATAGAGAAACATTGAGTGCAAAACAGCCAAAGCAGTAGGAAAAAGGAGCAGTGTAGTCGACTACACCATGCTCCATGTAGTTGACTCACGGGATTTCTCTTCTTTTAACCAATTTTTCTCTCATTTCCTTCATCTTCTCCATATCTTTCATAAACACAAATTTACCTTAAAATCTTGCTTCACAAGGATCATACAACACCTATTGCTTACAAAAACACATCAAACCTCTTCAAATCTACCCAAAATCAACCCATTTCAACACTTTCTCTCTCTTCTCAAACCCTAACCCCAATTTCAAAATTGCTTTTCTTCAACCCAAAATCTCTCTATTTTCTCTCAAAATCACTCTTCTACATCATTCTATCACACCTTACACCACTTATTTTTTCATAAACTTACTAATTTCAAGTTTTCTACCCAAAAATCCATAAACCCACCAAAACCTAAGTTCACTCTTTCATCACATTCATAGCTTCAAGCTATAGACGATCAACTAGAAAATGCGTACGAGAATCAAACTCTCCACCACAACAAGGACCACCCCTCTTTATCAATGCCTCGCTAGAAGCTCGTTTCAATTCGGATTTCATCAACCGAGATATTGTAGAACGTAAACAATTCAATCGCACTCTATTTTCGGAGAATGGGTTGCGTATCTCAAATGTCTTTCATCAACAAAGAATTTTGGATTTTTTGGATATCAAAGAAAACATTTACCCACATTTGGTACGTCTCTTTTATGCTAACTTGCATCACCCTCTAGATGACAATGGGGTAGCCGATACATCTCTTTTGAGAATGTATCTAAAAGGAAGATTCATCACCTTTTTCGAAGACATTCTTGCACAAATTTTTGGAATTAATCGTCATGACACTACTATTGTCTCTAGTAATTATGACACTTTGTTTGGTTACACCCGTTACGACACACTTAAACCACTTTTGAAGGGGCGCCATCAAAATAGGAGAAATAATTCTTATGATAGAATTTCTTGCTCTATGCTCACTTTACATGCTAGACTAATCCATCATATCATCATTCATTGCATTACCCCTCATAGTGGTAGCTATTCAAATGTCACAAACTATGACATTTTCCTCACTTGGGCCATTGCTAGCAACTACAAGCTTGATTATGCTAGCTTAATCTTTGACAAGTTCATAGATATTATGTCTCATTCGGCTCGAGGCCTCGGTTATGGTATGGCTCTTATGCGCCTATTTAAATTTTATGATATTCCACTTGATGACGAGACCGATTCAAGGGAATCGACCGAACATGAGCTATACACCGAGAGGACGCTTCATCAAATGCACTACCACCTAGACAATGGGCGATGGATTTTAAATGATCCAAATGACGTAGAGGCTAGCAATGAAAAAGAAGGGGCTGAACAAGCCCAAGCATATGAACAAGCCCCTCATTCTCCACAACATCAAAGAGGTCATCCTTGCCAAGATCAACTTATGGATGCCATTACCAATTTATCCATTCAAATGGCCAACACACGTCAAGAGATGCATCAACGCTTCAATCGAATTGAGACGGCCTTTCAACATTATCATCCGAACTATATCTTTCCGGGTTGGAAACCATGGGATCCGCCTCCACCACCACCTCAAGAGTGATTACTTCTTTTTGATGATTTCAAAAGGGGAGAAGTAATGTGTGTGAGTTTTAGGCCAAGTTTAAGAGTGATAATGGTACACACTCTTAAGACTTTGACTACTTATCTATGCTAGTATTTCTATTTCAAGTTTAAACTATCTTGTCTCTCTGTAGCGTTTTGTTTGACTTGGATGCTTTAATTTAGTTTTAACGCTAATGTTTTGATAATATATTAAGTTATTATTGTTGGTGCTTGATTGTGCTTATAATTACTATTACTCTCAATTTTTACGTATATGCATATATTGAGAGGGAGCATATTTATCGTTTAAAAATTGCCTTTTTCCAATCATTTTCCTTTATTGATAACACACATTAATTTATTGTCATCATCAAAAAGGGGGAGATTGTTGACCTAAAAGGTTTTAATCTAATTTTGATAATGACAAAAGATTAATCATGTGTATTTAACATGTGTCTTAAATGTATTTAGCATAAGCCTTTTTAACAAGCTCTATTGGATTCCCAAAGCATCTCGAGGACCAAAACCGTATCCAATATCAAGATTTTCACCTCTTCAAGAGATCCTATCAACTCTCACATGAATTCAAGTTATTATGCATCAAGATGGAAATATATGGTGCATTCAAGAAGAAGTTCAAAGAAATTCAACGAAGTTCTTTGAAAGCTAGAATACTTTATTTTGTATATGAGGGCTTAGCCTTTTGTAAAGATATTATTGTTGATCTCATACTAAGCTCAATCATGATTTTGTACCATTCATTGCATTCATCTCTTTCAAAAGCAAAGTTTGAATTGAACATCATTTACAAAACGATTTCACTTAAACCGGTTTTCTTGTAAAAATCATATCTAATTTATCCGGTTGTTTTTATGTTCAAAACCAACTCCAACATGCTTAGAATAACCTCTAGAACATTTCCCAAGAGTTTGGTTGATTTAAGGTTTGGCTTGTGCAAAAATTCCAGAAGCATGTAGTCGACAACACATTTAATGGGTGAGTCAACTACACCATGTAGTCGACTACACCATGTAGTCGACCACACCATGTAGTCGACTACATGGTCCCTAGGAGAGTCGACTACCAAGCCAAAAACTAGCCGTTGGAAAGTTGGTAAATGTCTAGTTTTGACCCATAACTTCTTGTAACCACTTCAAAAGGTCATAATCTTTTGTGAGCTATTTATATGAGGTCTTAGACACATTTTTACACACTTGAATGATCATAAAAACTCATTTTTCATATATCCTCATTATTCAAGTATAAAAGCTATTGCATTGATCATACTCTTCATATTTGAGCTTATTTATTGATCAATCTTGATATCTCTTAGTGTGAGCTTCATTTGTAATTTCTCAAACACTTAAGAGCAATTGTACATTGGTGTTAGCCACCTAAACTTATTCAAATCATATTTGTGAAAGGTGTTTCTCATAGTTTAGCAAGAGTGAGTTCTTGTGTGAGTATTGAGAGTAATTCAATACTTGTAAGAATGTGTGAGAAGAATACACTTGTAGAGGTTTGATCTTCACCCAGAAGAAGATTAGTATTAGTGGATATTCTCGGGGAACTAACCGAGCGCGGAAGTAGGGGCTAACAAGCCGAACCGTGTGGACAAAAAGTCTTCGACTTCTATCAGTTCAATCTTTCTATCTCTTGCTTTATTTTATATTGCTATGTCTTCATTGTGATTGGAATAACCTTTGTATCTTGATTGGAATAACCTTTAGTTCAATCTAGATGCAACGTATCTTTTAAATAAACTCCAGAAGCTATTGTACCCAGTTCCATTAGGAAGAGGGTTTATGTTTATACTTGTTGGAAAACTATGTTTTGCCCTTCGTATTATGTTTTGTATAGAGGTAATTTGTTGTTATCGTTCTTCTTTGTTACTGATTGCTATGTTATGTTGCAATAATGTGGGTGGCAGAATGAGGACATTTAATGTTGATTCTCATAGGGAAGAATATATAGAAGAGGAGCCAGAGGAGGATCCAGAAGAAGATATAAAGGAAGATCCTAAATTTAATGTTGATGTAGATCCTGTTTAAGATGAAGATGCTAATGCTAGGAAGAAATAGGCATTTAGAAGAACTTTTTCACCAATTTTATAATTCTAGTGATTAGGGTTCTGAGATTGGATATGGTTAGGCAAACCTTTATTTTGAAGGGTCCCTTTTATAGTTCTAGTAGGAATTTAGATGATACAATTATTAGTCATACTCAAGGTAGGCTTGCCAATGTGACCATGGATACACCTGGGGTGGGTATGTTGCCAGGCATGTAAGGGTGAATTGTTTTGATATGGATAAAAGGGCAAATACGCTTTTGTTTTTGTTAAAATATATGTCTAATGCTGACACATTATTTCCTTTGCCTTTGAAGGGTGATGAAAGTGTTAGCTCTAAAACCCCAGTTGGTGGCCAGGGAAGTAGTTCATTTCCTTTTCAATTGAAGATGGTTGGTAACTTCTTTTCTATTTGTTAGTTTGTTGTTTCATGTTTGCTAGAATTGTTCCTCTGTTTGTTATGTATGTTAATGATCATGTTCTTTTTTTGCTTGATTTGTTTATTTTAACAAGTAAACATTGGAAAAGAGGTGTTGAAGGCCTCTGCAAGTGTGGGGACTGATTCTAGTAAGGGCAAGGAGAGAATGAAGGAGAGAACACTTACCCCAGATTTCTGGTATGTGCGTATGCTTTATTTTTCTTTTATTTTATGTATGTGATTTCACGTTGCTATATTCAAATTTTTGTGGAAGAAATGTGTTTTGTAACTAATCTCTTTGTTAAAAGTAATAATGATAATGATTAATAATATTTGTCGTTACCGGGCCCTTAAATATGAGTGGTGAAAATAATTTGTTATGATGGCAGTAGATTGTAGTGCTTATGATTCTTCTATATAATTGGTCAAAGAAAAAGAGATCAAATGATGAATTAAATTACCAGAATTACATAATAACTTTTAAGACAAATATAAGCAACCAGTTGAGAAGATAAAAAAGTTCATTATGATTTATTAATAGACATATAATACATGAAGAGGGCCAGCTATTACAATTCAATCATCACAGCAAATAACATCATGAGCAAACCAATATATACAAACCAAATAGAAGAACCACATAAGCTATATCCATCATGATCTACTTCAATTCTCTTGCATGCATGTCTAAGGAACTAAATTCTTTAATTAAAGCACTCAAATCGTTGTAAGAAGATCCGCCTTCTTCAATAGCCTGCTTTGCCTTCGCTTTCAACTCCTTTGCTCTTCTCCTCATTTCCTCGCCTTCTTCCTCCACCATTATTGTCTTCACTGCCTTTTCTACCACTTCCCTCCTTATCCCCTCACATGAAACATTACTCCATTCCTTCACCCCAACACTAATCCCGATTCTCAAAACCTCCACCACCAACTTCTCATTGTAAAATTGCTCCGCAAACACAGGCCAGGTCACCATTGGCACCCCAGCGCACACTCCTTCTAGTATCGAATTCCACCCACAGTGCGTCACAAAACCGCCCACTGCTTCATGATCACGTATCAACATTTGTGGAGCCCATCCTCTTATAATTAGACCCCTCCCTTTCGTTCAAATCCATCTGGCAACCACAAGTCATTTTTGTCTTCATTTCTAGTTTTCCTCACCACCCATATGAAAGGCTGATTAGAAGCTTCGAGCCCCATTCCAACCTCGTATAATTGAGCAGCAGAAAAGTTGGCCACGCTTCCGAAATAAACATAGATAACTGTATTAAGTTTCTGGGAATTGAGCCATTTCAAGCACTCATGTTCATCAATGGAAGCTTTCTTTCCTCTCACTGCTTTGTCATCAACCTTTTTATTACACAATTGAAAAGGTCCTATATGCCACGCCTTTCTCTTCAAAACATTTATGTAGTGATTTGCATAATCTGGTTCAAGCTCGAAGAAGCTGTTCATGATAACTCCATAGCTTTCTAAATCAGTGTCTTTAACTTGATTTAATAACTCTGTGAAGTCATCGTTAGTCTCCTCTCGTTCAATTTGAGCAATCCGCATTTACAACCGTCAAAATATTGAGACACACAATATGCTAATATTAAAACTAAATTATGAAAAACTCACAATTTATTGAATTATGTTGCATATCACATCCATGCGTTTCAAACAAATATTCAATTATTTCAAAGTCAATCCAAACTAATTCTTTAATAACAAAACACATACTCTATATCATATACTTGAACCATTAATTTTAAATTGAACAGTTGAAACTAGCTTCATTGTAATAATTATCACCAGAGGATACACTCACGTGGTGGCCTAGTTGGAGAGGCGTCCACTCAAATCGGAAAGAGGCAGTTTGTTGTGAATTTTCATCGATTGTAGTTAGAAGGGAGAGAGGCTTATAACTCCCTTTTAAAACATAAAATTTATACAGATGCACACATGCAGTAATACATTATTCAGGCTATTAATTTGATATATAAATATACTGCTACTTGACATATCGACTCGAAATTAAATAACCAACAAATAGGTCAAAAATGTGTTCAAAATGCACCGGTTAGTTTTTTAGATAGACCCACACTAACAAATTCACTTTTTGACACATAATTTGAACTATTAAAATGAGTTCGATAAAAAAAATAATATAAAATAATTAAAAGCACTACTAATCTTTATGAAAGTTAAAATTATAAAAAGTTGAAATAAAATAAAATTAAGTGATTAGAGAGAAATTCTCACTGAACACTCATTCTCCATATAGATATATAGTACTTTTGACCAAAAACTATCATATCATATGTTATAAAAATGTTCTACAGGACATGTAGTGAATATATTTCTGCGAGCTGTACCTGAGTTCGAAGAAACTTAATCTCATGAGGAAGATTAGGCAAAACGAAAAGCTTGGAATCGGATTCTATGTCATTAAATGGCTTGTACATCCTCATACTCACCCACGCGCAAAGCGCAAAGAGGCTCATCCCATGGAACACCAGCCTTGGAATCCCGAATCTCGAGGCTGCGTGAGTGGCCCATGGAAAGAACATATCGGCAACAAGGCAGTCGGGCCTCAACTCTCCCAGCAGCCTCTCGAGCGGCTCCTGGAGGAGAGCGGTGGCCTTGAAGAATGTAATCACCATCTCGTCTGAGGTGCATTGGTCGACGTTCTCGACTCCCTCCGGAAGGCCAGCGGTTGCAGAGGGGAAGTCGAGGATCTGGAGGTCAAGTTGGGAGGAGTGGATAGAGGTGGAGAAAGCGGGGGCGTTGAGTGGGTTGGTGATGATGGTGGATTTTACGGCAGCGGTGGTGGAGGAGAAGAGTTTGGCTATGTCGAGGGTCAGAATCATGTGGCCGCGAGTCATCATGGGGAAGAAGAATATGTGGAGCTGCTTCTGCTTCTGTTGGTCCATTTGGGTTGATGATTCAGGAGTATGGTTGTATTTATATGCCGCTAATGAGGAAATTTTAATTTGTTTTTTCAACACAAGTGGGGTAAAAATTTATGCTTTAAGGAAATGTATTAGTTACACAGAATATATAATAAACTTTGTGTATTTAATTCCGACGTACTGAAATATTTAATGCAGTTAAGCAAATTTCATTTGTTGTAAGAGCATTCACAACATCAAAATTAGTAGAATAAATTTATCTTATAATATTGTGTTATACATTAGTATATGTTACTAACATCTCTGATCTCTTATCTACTTTGATGCTCAACTATTAATTGGTAATTTTTTCTTTGCAATCTAACACAAGTCTCGTATTCAATGCTCATAAACAAGGTAATTACTTTCCGATCGTCTAATGATAACAATATTAGAATGAAGATTATCGGTACTCCAAGATTATTCATTTTTTTTCCTCCGGTAAATGTACAGGAACTTGCACCCTTCTATTTCACAATTTTCGGGCCCTTGATCGCTATTCTCAAACACTTTTTCAATGTTTCAATTTTCTTGCACCGTTATGTTATCTCTCTCTCTTAGTACAAAAGATGAAACTACTATAGTCTTATTAGTAGATGTGTATGTTTGGGTTGGGGTGGCCGGGGGAGGGGGGGGGGAGTTTAGAGCATTGCATGCATAACGCACTCGCGTAAACTACTACTACTAGCTACAATTTGATTACTTCAAATTCGCGACATTTTTATTACAAAGACCAAGAGTATTAGAGTGTAATCAAGTTTGCAATAGCATGCCAGACTTTTGGGAATTAATTAATGTGCAAGGTCTTTAAAAATGCCCACTAATATAAAGTTTGTGTTGAGAATGGTTGGCTCAAACCATTGATTCCACAAAGAAAAATTGTAGAACTCAACATGGGTATATAAGTGGGGGAGAGTCCCCACATAGTAACGAGACCTTTTAAGTTAAAACCTCACACCTGTGGTCCAAAGGTGTTTAAGTTGGAGACAGTATCGTTACTATGTGCGCGGACTGGAGGGCCCGGTTGGTGCCCCGGGCCCGACATGAGTGCCGGTGGGTACAACAATTACTATCAGAGCCGATGGTGGATCCACGGACTTGTAAAGCAGTACCAGTAGCTAGACTCGGTGGAGTCGGGAAGAACTCGGTTGAGCCTAAGGTCATAAGTCGCTAAAAAAAGCGTCCCGGTAACTAGACTTGGTGGAGCCTATGGTGGAGTTAGACTCGAAGAAGCCGGGGGTGGTGTCGCTACAGCTTACGTACACCTGGGGTGTTGCTATCAAGGTGGTTGTGTAGGTTCCTCGAGTAAGGTGAAATAGGGTGTACCTTGAGATGTGTGCATTAACTAAAGGTGGACGATCTTGCGGATAGACATTGTTGAGTTGTGACCTACATGGACAGTTCAAAGGTGGATTCATGGTGGACTATGGTATAGGCCTAGGTGGAGCCGGACCGGTGTTAGTCCAAAGTAGAGTCAAGGTGGACTGGTTTGATCCAAGGTGGAGATTGTTGAGAATGGTTGGCTCAAACCATTGATCCCTCGTGAAAAGATTGTAGAACTCAATATGGGTATATAAGTGGAGGAGCGTTTCCACATAATAACAAGGCCTTTTAAGTTAAAACCCCACACCTGTGGCCCAAAGGTGTTTAAGTTGGGAACATTATCGTTACTATGTGCGCTGATCGACGATCCCGGCTGGTGCCTCTGGCCCGACCCAAGTCCCGGTGGGCACAACAAATGGTATTTCTCCGTGCACATAGTAACGATACTATCCCCAACTTAAACTCCTTTGGGCCACAGGTGTGGGGTTTTATCTTAAAAGGCCTCGTTACTATGTGGAGACTCTCCCCTACTTATATACCCATGTTGAGTTCTACAATCTTTCCATGTGGGATCAATGGTTTGAGGCAACCATTCTCAACAATCTTTACTTTGGATCAAACCAGTCCACTTTGGACTAACACCGGTCCAGCTCCACTTAAACTTATACCATAATCCACCATGAATCAACCTTTGAGCTGTCCATGTAGGTCACCACTCAACAACGTCCATCCGCAAAATAGTCCACCTTTTTGATCAATGCACATCTCGAGGTACACCCTATTTCACCTTACTCGAGTAACCTGCACAACCACCTTGACAGCAGCATCCTGAGTGTACGTAGTCTGTAGCGACTCCACCCCTGGCTTCTACCAGTCTAACTCCACTATAGGCTCCACCAAGTCCAGCTACCGAGACGCTTTTTGTAGCGACTTATCACCTAAGGCTCAACCGAGTTCTTTCGAATCCACCGAGTCTAGCCACCGGTACTGCTTCACAAGTCCGTGGATCCACCATCGCCTTAGATACTAATTGTTGTGCCTGCCGGCACTCGGGTTGGGCCCGGGGCACCAGCCGGGCCCGTCGGTCCGTGCACATAATAACGATACTGTCCCCAACTTAAACACCTTTAGGCCACATGTATGTGGTTTTAATTCAAAAGGCCTCGTTACTATGTAGAGACTCTCCTCCACTTATATATACCCATGTTAAGTTAAAACCCCACACATGTGGCCCAAATGTGTTTAAGTTGGGGACAATATCGTTACTATGTGTGCGGAATGGCGGGCCCGGTTGGTGCCCCGGGCCCGACCTGAGTGCCGGCGGGCACAATTATTGCTATCAGAGCCGATGGTGGATCCACAGACTTGTGAAGCAGTACCAGTAGTTAGACTTGATGGAGTTGGAAAGAACTCGGTTGAGTCTAAGGTGATAAGTCGCTACAAAAAGCATCCCGGTAGTTGGACTTGGTTGAGCCTATGGTGGAGTTAGACTCGGAGAAGGCGGGGGTAGAGTCGCTATAGCCTACGTACACCCGGGGTGCTGTTGTCAAGGTGGTTGTGTAGGTTCCTCGAGTAAGGTAAAATAAGGTGTACCTTGAGATGTGTGCATTGACCAAAAGTCGATGTTGCGGATGGACATTGTTGAGTGGTGATCTACATGGACAGTTCAAAGATAGATTCATGGTAGACTATGATATAGTTAGTCCAAGGTAGTGCCAAGGTGGACTGGATTGATCCAAGGTAGAGATTGTTGAGAATGATTGGTTCAAACCATTGATCCCACATGAAAAAATTGTAGAACTCAACATGGGTATATATAAGTGGGGGAGAGTTTTTACATAGTAACCAGGCCTTTTGAGTTAAAACCCCACACTTGTGGCCCAAAGGTGTTTAAGTTAGGGACAGTATCGTTACTATGTGCGCGGACCGGCGCGCCAAGTTGGTGCTTCGGGCCCGACCCGCGTGCCGGCGGGCATAACAGTTTGAACTTCTATTACTTGCTCTATTGGGAAAAAAAGATAGTCATGCTTTTAACACAATCAATGACTTTACAATACATTTTTTCATTTACAAATAATGATTTTACAAAGACCACAATAACAGGTGAACATACCAATCACCACTACATTTTAGGGGTGGACAAAATATAAGGTCTAATACCATATTCATGTGGATCGAATCTATGACTTTATTGGTATGAGAACAAGGAAGATGTCAACCAATATAAAAAATCGTCCAAAATTCAGTCAACATTTAAGCATTAATTAAAGAAATGTTTTGAACTTGATTGAATAATTGAGTTACTAATTGCTAATTATTAAGTGAGATATAATCATAAGAAACAGGACTTTATTGGTTAATAAGGGGAGCTAAAAAGAATTCTGGAATTGACGAGATTGAAGGAGTGAGAAAAGTATGACTTTGTAATAAATAAATAAAAATTAAAAAAAGAATTTTGCAAGAGAAGGAAGACTTCGCATACATCTACTAATTTGACGTGGTATTATAGAGATAAATACCTATAATGCTTATGAAGTTTACTCTAAATAATATTTTTGTTCATGATATTTCAATTTGCACTCATAAAATCATAAAATTTCAACCACATCTCTCTTTTGTTCAAAAATAAAGGTGCCATATCTACCAACTGTATTTCCTTCAATTTATCTTCTCTCGCTCATCACTTGATTGAAGACTGAACTTTTTTAGAGTAGAGCTAATGAAATGAAGTAAAGGGGGAAAAAAGGTGATAACAAGTGGGATACCGATTATTCGCTTCACACTCGCAGCACGTGACTAGTTCCATTAAGTTTTTTGATAGAAATCATTGGGAGAAATGGATGGGTACTAGAGAAATTGAAACACTAGCGACGTCCTTTATATGTGCCTCATTTGCCTATTGTCGTTTGAATTTTTGGCGAGACATTAATTTTTAGATAAAAATGAGATGCGATTAAAATTTTATAGTTTATGAATGACAATCGAAACAATGATAAAAGTGCAATTCGAGATAATGTTGAATGTGGGTTGTGACAATCTTCTCCTGCAAGAAATGGAGACAAGAATTAAAAAGAGAAAGACAAAATTTATCTGTCAAATGCAATTTGACACAAAAAAAAAAAAAAAAAAGAGGGAGTGACAACACATGTTGAACTTCTCAAACTTTGGACCCACCCCCATGAGTTAGTACAATTGTCACTTCATATTGTATTTAGTTAATAAAAGAAGAAGATAATGTATTAATTGATGCCTTAGGACATCTCCAATGGTGTTTTCTATTTTTGCATTTTTATCCTATGTGTCAATATTATTTTATAATATTTTTATATCTATTGGCAATATATTTATATTGGTGTAGAAGGATAGAAAATATGGTCTCCAATGGTAATTTCTATTGTTCAATTTCTTCCTTACTTTGTCCCCTATTTAATGAAGAGAGAGAATTAGTGGGTGTACAGCAACCAATAAAGATTTGCCATGTCACATAGAGAATTTCTATCACCATTTCTACATGTAGAAATGGTGATAGAAATTCCCAATCCCAATAGACTTCCACCTAGGATAGAAATAGTGATAGAAATGCTCATTGGAGAAGATTTTTTCTATTATTCATTTCTATCATAGAAATTTGCTTGGGTAGAAACACCATTGGAGATGGCCTTAGTTAATTAATAAAAGGGAGTTCTATATTTAGATCCCGAAAAGTATTTTAAAATTATATTAAGCAAAAAAAAGTATAAAAGTATTAAATTATTCATACATATATTTTAGTTATTTTGTTGTCAATTGTTTAAAGATTAAAGTTGTCGTCGATTTTTATCACTCGACCATACATTATTGAATTTGAGACAATAATTTTGTTAAGAATTGCCGAATTTATTATGATATTTCAATATCGGCTAATTTGTACCAAATTATTTATATCATATTTGCCAACAAGTTACTGAAATATTATACTAACTTTTGATTTTTGAACAATTTACAAAAAAAATACTCAAAATAAATCTACAAATATATTAATATTTTCCTCATAAATAACCTTAAGAGATAATATAATCTATGTAAAGGTTTGGTTTGGGTTTAATTTACTTTTTAATTTCAATAGGTTGAGTGAGAAGATAGAGGAAAAGTGAAGAGTTGAATTTTATTTAGTTAAAAAAATTGTGGCGTATCCCTTGGTGTTTTAAAATTTTTATTATAGTTTTACGGTAATTTTAGATAGCTATGAGTAATAAACTGGAGTGCATTTTGTGCAGTACCATTCTCTTCATTAATATATATTCCCTATGTTCTTGATTAAGATTTATTATTGACTTTCACATTACTTTTTGATAATGAAATAATTTTATCACAATTAATAGTTTAGAACAAACTGTTTCCTATCGTCACTTTTGATGCCGTTCATATATGCGTCAGATGACTAATTTTGTTTGGATTTTTGAGAGCACATCAACTTTTGAATAAAAATAAAAAACGATTGAATTATTTTATTTTATTTTATGAGTGTAAATTAAAATATCATAGATAAAAGTGCAATGGAAGATAAATTTCATAGATGTTGAATACGGACCTTCAACGGACCGTGACAATCTTGTCCTACATAGAAATTTACTTCTCGAACATTGGACCACCACCATGCCTTAGTTAATTCGTCACAAAAAAATAAAAAAAAATAAAAATAATGTATTTAAAACTTATTAAAACTTTAAAGGGGAGATTCTAGATAACCAAAAGTTTCTAAAGCTACAATAAACAAAAAAATTATCAAAATGAATTATATATTATATCTCTTTTTGGGTAAAAAAAAATTAAAAAAAACAAAGTGTGTAGTATTTCAAGAAAAATTCTTAATTTATGGTAGAATTAAGAAAATCTATGTGATGTAATAAGTACATTTAATTATATTGTGTTTTAAGGTTGTTTATGAGTAAAATATTTGAGGTATTTTTATATATATTTTGGTTTTTTTGTTGTTAATTGTTTAAAGATTAAAGTGGTGGTTGTTTTTTTATCACTTGGCCATATAGTATGAATTTGGTACAATAACTCAGTGACGAGTTACCAAATTTAATATGAGATATATATTTCGGTATCGGTTAATCTTTATTGAATTATGTATTTCATATTCGACAGCAAGTTGAAATATCATACTAAAGTCAGCACTTTGTCCTCGATTTATCATCAAATTTGGCACTATGTGATAGAGTAAAGAAAATCGACTAAAGTTTCGATCTTTTAACAATTTACAACAAGATACTCAAAATATATCTACAAATATTTTAATATTTTGCTCATAAACAATCTTAAAATATAATGAATAGAAGATAATCTAATTGCCTAGCGCAGTTCGATGAATTTATTTTATTTGTCTTCTATAACCAAATAAGATTCACGTTAAATATATAACATTATTACAAAACTCCAAATGAAAAATTAAAGTTGAAAATCATTACCATTTAAATTTGATACGGCTCTATCCTTTCACGCCTGAAAACTCAATGTTGTAAATATAACAAATATTACTAATAGAAGTATAAAAGATATTAAAATCATGTAATAAGAAATATACTTTTGCTTTACTCCATGAACATTTTACAAAGTTGAAAGGTTGATTACCATTTCACGGGATAAAAATAATGTAATCTCAATCAAATAATTTATTCCAAAAGGTGCAATATCACAATAAATAAAAAAAATGTATAAGCAAGGTAAGGAAAAGTTCATTTAGGAAAACAAAATTCATAAGCCTAAAACCATATCACCAAAGAGACAGAAAACGAAGAACGAAACACCACTATTAAAGCTTAAGAGTTAAGAGCTTGCTGCCATTAGTATTTATCAACCAAGCTAGAGCCATCTTTTGTCCAGCATCAATGGCCTCCATCAATTGCATTCAATAGGAAAAAAATGATAAAATTACAAGTAAAATTGTTCTTTTACTCTAGATTTAACTACAAGATAGTAAAATGAAACAAGTTAATAGCCTGCTGCGTATAATAGATTTCAACATGTCAATCCTTCTAAGTAGAAACCTTCAGATTTTATAAAATAAGAGATTTTGAATAAAATACAAAGGGTTAGTAGTTGCCTATATTCATATTACAGTTACACTAATACAAGCATAAGTTTACTTGACTTACTTAGTTCGTTAACTGGTGAAGGCAACCAATCGTTCATGCAAAGAAGAGTCTCAACCATCTCAGAAGCCAAAGAAGAACGAGTGTATCTACAATTCTACGCCCCTTCTTAAAAGCAGATTCTGACGCAATAGTAGTTACTAGAATACCATCTATTCAAGCGTTTGAAAGTTTGAACCATTTAGTTTCTACCAATGTAATATCAAATGAAAGCTCTTTACTCTCATCTAAACGGAATAAGGTCTCTTTCAAGTATTGCTCCAATTCTAAATTTTGTACCACAAATGTTGTGGTAAAGCGCACCCTTATGTACTTTTTAAATCCTCACGTGAATGTAGATATATGTTGGCTAAGATTTTCAACGTTATTATCTTTGTCGTAAGAAGATTGTGCAGACCTATCGCTTCAAATGACATCAACACACATGAACTCACCATTAAAGCTCTTATACTCAGCAAACAACTCAAATATTGAGGCTTGAACTTTATCTATGTAACTCTCTGCAAAGAGTACCGTATATCTCTCAATAGGGAACTTAAACAAATTCTATTTTATATCGAGGGTCAAGCATGAGTCCAAATGTTAACAATTTTAGGATGGCATTGTGTTTTGGGAGTTACTAGCCATTGTTGTAATGTTACTCAGTCCTCCCTTGTCGGAGCATTTATAAGGCATTACTTCAAGTTTTGATGATCGATGAGCAAGATGATTCAAGACGTTCGAAAAAGATGGAGTTATTTCCTACACTTTCTCACAACAATGGTGTTCTTGTCCTCCTCCTCCTCCTCCTCTCTCAAGGAAGTCAAGCAACAATATCATGTCATGTTCTTCTTTATTTATATGATCGTGTTATGTGGCTAATTATCAATCTTCTTGACTACACTATCTTTTGTGATTGAGGTTTTAAGTCAATTAATTGGTTTATTCACTTGTCTGCGGATAATGGTTGGTTAAAGGAGCTTAGCGTGGCTCTTGTAGCTCATTCCTTATCTCCTTGATGCTAAAGGCCAATCAAAGGAGGAAGCTGTTAATTTGTTCAATGCTTTTGTGGGAGCAGGTTCTTACAATAGGCCAGTTTTATACTCACTCCTACATTGTTCCTTCGAGAACACAATTTTAATGCACATATTATTAGCCTTAGTGTTGGAAGAACAAAAGAAATGTTTTGCATTAGTTATTCGTTATTTGTCCTAAGAAATTAATGTAAAAATATTTGAGCCTTGCGATTTTCAGGATAAAATGCCGTGTATATGCTGTTGTGTCTTATTCCTTTGGTTTGTGAGAGAGTTTTGGCTTAACCCCACTACAAGAAAATTCACTTTCACCAGCATTTATTTACCGACGTTTTGAATAATTAACAGCGTAGGTCTGTATGGCAACGTTGCTAGTGTTGCATCGGGAATCAGGTGACAAAAGCAAAAATATGTTGTTTAGAATTTACCACATTTATTAGATGCATCAGGAATTACTGACGTTTATGGACAATCGTCGAAATTTGGAGGCATGTGGCTATAATTTACATCATGTATCTAAAATACCGGATTTTTTTTCGTTCTATTTTCTTTTCTGCGTTATTATTCCCCTCCCCCAATTTAGCTCCCTCATTTTAGATAAAAAAAAAACTAAGCACCCATTCTCCCTTCTCCATTGAAATCTCAAATTCTTCCCTAAGATTTTGACCACCACTTCTTTTTTTTTCTTTATAAACCCTACCCTTTGGAATTTCCCACTCTCCCCTGCGCTATAGCCCACCATCACCAGATTTTGACCATAACACCACTACAGCCCCGTTCTTCATCTGCTGTACAATGTCGCCCACCACCAGATTCTGAACGCTTCTTCTCTTTCACTGTTTAATCAACCAAATCGATATGTTTTATTCCAATTTTTTGTGTAAGATTTTAGTTGCTGTAAATTTATTTTTTTACCTTTGGTATTTAGATTTAGGGTATTATTAGAATAATAAAAATTTTATTTTGACTGGGGAAATTTATTGATAGTTGGAGAAGGAAGAAAAAAAATAAACCCTACTAATGAAAATTGGGAAAAATTGTTGACAGATTCAAGAAATTGCAAGTAATGTAATAGATTTTAGATTTGGGACTTTTGAATTTGGGACAATGTTTTCCTTGTTTCAATTTCATATTGACCCAGATTCTCTCTCTACCTATTTATTGACCCAGATTCATGTATAAAACCAAATTATTGACCTAAATTTCAAAGAGAAAGACCAAGCAAAAAGATAAATAATGAACTGATCTTCTATATTTTTTTTTCAAAATGCAGGTGTACCTTTGCTTTTTCAAAAGCGAGCCAGCACATTTTTATCACCATTGCGTATGCATTTATGTGTATAAGAAACAAAGTGTATATATATATATAATATCTACGTGTATAGCTGTGTGGAAAAACTTAATTACCTTTGCATTTATGAGCAGTCTATTGATTGTCAAGTTTTGTACAGACAAACTGGGAGAGAAATTTTCCTTACTGGTGTGTATGGTTTTAATAGAAGAGATGAGAGAAATGAATTGTGGAGGGACTTGCAGAGATTTTTTCTGACAACTGAGTGTGCTCCTTGGATCATATTGGGCTACTTTAATGTAGTTAAAATACTGGATGAAAGGGTTGGCTGTGTGGAACCTGATCGGAATGAGATGGATGATTTTAATCAGTGTCTTATGGACATTCAAGTTCAAGATATGTGTAGTAAGGGCCTTTTCTTTACTTGGGATAATCATAGAGGAGAGGGGGATTGTATTTTCAGTTGAATTTATAAGGTGTTGCAAAATGATGTGTGGTGTCAGTTATTTCCGAATTCAGAGGCAGAAATAGTAGCTGCGGGTATTTCAGATCACTGTCATATTGTTGTTACAGTTAATGATAAAAGAAGGAGGGGGAACATGCCTTTAAAATTTTTTGAGTTATGGATGTAATCTGATCAGTTCAATCGTATTTTACAAGAATCTTGGGGGCAGAGTTGTGTGGGGACTAAAATGTACCAATTATATATCAAATTTAAAAGGTTGAAACCTCAGTTGAAGGCTTTAAATCATAAGCATTTTAGTAGAATTTTTGAACAGGTCATGCAGGCCAAAGATCATTTAAATGCTATGCAGAGTGCTATGCAACAGTATGGTGTTACTGATGAGAGGTAGATGGAAGAAATTGAATGTAAGCTGAAATATGTGGCCCTTTGTAGAGCTGAAGAATCTTTCTACAAGCAAAAATCCAGAGTCCAGTGGCTGCGCAAAGGGGATAAGAACACAGCTTATTTTTATAAGAAAGTGAATGGACACCAAGCCAAGAATAAGATTATGAGCATTATAAATGTAAATGGGCAGGGGATTAATGGGGAAGGGGAAGTTCATCAAGATGCTATTCGGTTCTTTTCAAGTTTGTTGGGGGCAAGTCATAGTAGGGTATACCATTTTGTTAGAATCAATAATGTAATTGACAAAAGGTTGACTGTGGAACAACAAAGGGGTTTGTGTGCTCCTATTACACTAGATGAGATCAAGGTGGCTTTGTTCTCTATCAGTAATAAGAAGGCTCCAGGATTGGATGGTTACTCGGCTGGAGTTTTTAAGAAAAAATGGGATTATGTGGGGAAAGATCTGGTGGAGGCTGTCCTTGAATTCTTTGCTCATGGAAAGATGTTATGAGCATGGAATGGAACTTCTCTTGCTTTGATTGCTGAGATAAGTGTCCTTAGCAGTATGAGGGAGTTTCGGTCGATTTCATGTTATAATGTCATTTATAAATGCATCTCTAAGGTTTTGGTTCATAGAATGAAAGGGGTTATGGCCGATATTGTGGGAAAGCAACAATCCGCCTTTGTTTTGGGGAGAGACATAGTTGATAATATTCTTTTTATGCAAGAAATTATCAAGAATTATCATAGAGATGGGGGGCTTCCGAGATGTGCTTTTAAAATGGACATTCAGAAGGCATATGATTCAGTAGAATGGGAATTCTTATGGGATGTGATGCGTGCTATGCAGTTCCCAAAGAAAGTTATTAATAGGATAAAGCAATGTGTGACAACTACTTACTATTCTGTTAGTATGAACGGGGTGATGGAGGGGAACTTTCCTGGTAAAAAGGGTCTTCGGCAAGGGGATCCTTTGTCTCTGTATCTCTTCTTGCTGGTTATGGAAGCGTTCTTGTAGGTCGGAAAATACCCTAGAGGGGGGGTGAATAGGGTTTTTGAAACTTAGTTGTATTTTTAAAAACAATTTAAAAATATTATGTCTATATATATCAAGCAATCAATAACAAAGATAATTCCAAGCACAAAGAGCAAATAACACAATATAATAAAGCAAGAGATAGAAAGATAGAACCGATCAAAATCGAAGATTTTTTGTCCACACGGTTCGGCTTGTTCCCCCTAGTCCGCGCTCGATTAGTTCCCCGAGAATTTCCACTATAACCGATCTCCTTCCGGGTGAAGACCAAATCACTAGAAGTGTATTCTTCTCACACACTCTTATAAGTATTGAAAACACCTTCAATACTTTCACAAGAAATCCCTCTTGCTAATTCTATGAGATACACCTCTCACAAAAATGACTTGAACAAATTTTGGTGACTAACACCAATGTACAATAGCTCTAGTGTATATCAAATTACAAATGAAGCTCACAATAAGAGATATCAATATTGATCAACAATTTTTAGCTCAAAATAAGAATGATTGATCAAAAATAATGTTCTTGAATCTTTGAATGAATGTAGATAGATAATAATGTATGTAGATGATTCAAGTACATAAAAATGAGTCTTAAACCTCATATATATAGCTTGAGAAAGCTTATAGCCGTTTGTAGTGGATTAATAGATTAATAAGGCAAAAATACATAATTAGTAAAAATCCAACGGCTAGTTTTTGAAGCATCAGTCGACTGAGCATGGCTCCTTAGTCGACTGAGCAAGCATCAGTCGACTGAGCCACACTGCTTAGTCGACTGATGGCTAGTGCCCATCAGTCCAAAAAATGCAATTTTTACACTTTCGTATTTTAACTCTAAAATCAATTATAATACTTTGGGAACTTCAAAAATAAGTTCCTAAGGCACCTATTTTCGGAAAAACACAAAATATGATCATTTGAATTAATTATGAATTTATTTGAAAAACGGTTTATGAAAGGTGTTTATTTTTCAAAGAGCTTTAATTCAATTTGATTTTGATCAATCTATTTGGATAAAGATATAAAGAGTTTAAGAGCTATAATTGGAAATCAAATATGAATCTTTACAACAAAACTACTCACTCAAATATAATCTTATGAGTCTTCGAAAGCTTTGTTTGTTTCTTCGATTATTTTCTTCCTTGGCTCTTGTTCTTGTAGAGATCCTTTTGGTAGAGCATTGATCATGTAGTTGTGTGAGGTATGAGACATAGAAAGAATACACTTGTGTTGGTGAATGATCTATATTCCGGCTTTTTGATTTTGTCCTCATGAGATCATTTATAGTGGCTATCACTTAAAACATCAACTTTGTTAAATTACACAAGATTAAATATATTGTTATTATCAAAACAAGATTAATGACTTAAATGTCAACAATCTCCCCCTTTTTGATGATGACAATAAATTAATGTGTGTTTCCAATTGAGATTATAAGTTGAGTTTTCTTAAGGGAAAACTCCCCCTCAAACTATGCATAAAATAGAGTATATGATACACATGCATAACCAATAGTTCAAACCAATGCATAAATATAATAAATGCTAATTAAGGTTTATCATAAGCAAATTAAGATACTAGAGTTTAAACCATAATAAAAACAATAATACGAGCATAAGACAAAAAGTCTTAAGTTGAAGTTCATATAAAACCATAATTAAAGCAAAGTGTGTACCAAACACTTATTACCAAACACTTATTATTTTCTCCCCCTTTGTCATGATCAAAAAGAGGAAAAGATAAGGAGATCACTCGTCGGGACCTTCTTGTGGCCATTGATCCCATCCTTGATTGCCATGCCACGGATTCCATGGTGGAAAGACATAGTCGGGGTGGTAGTGGAGGAATGCGGCTTCATGTGCTCTTTGCCTCTCCTCAATGCGGTTGAACCTATTATCCATGATCACCGAGAGATGTTGAATGGCTTGCAAGATTGCTTCATTTGAATGTGGCGTGTGAATGGCTTGTTGAAAACTAGTGGGTGCTTGAGTGGAAAGTCCTTGAGGTGGTATGTCTTGCTCCATGGGTTCGGTTTGAGCCAAGTTCTCATCATCATCACTATCTCCGTCCTCATTAATGTCAAGAGGATCATTTGAGGCCCCTTCTCCGTTTTCAATGTGATATCCCATATGACGAATGGTCTTGGTACTATATGTTTCCTCATTTGTAGGGACAATGATTTCCGTTTTATCTTCAAGTGGAATGTCATAGAATTGGAATAGTCTAGTGAGTGCCATAGCATATACCAATCCTTGTTTCTTTCGATTAGTGATACCAAGAAGATGATTGAACATGAGATCTGCATAGTCAAGCTTATGTCCCATTGAGATTGCCCAAACCAAGAAAATATCCAAGACATTGACGGAAGCACGACTACCTCTCCTTGGAACAATGGAATACCCAATGATGGAGTGGATCAGTCTATTTTGCAAGGTAAGCATAGATGCTTTGATTTCAGGCCCCCAACCATCCCGTGTTGTTTATATCGTCGTTTAAGAATGGTTGACAATGCGGCGGATCTCTCAAAGCCAAAAAGATTGCCAAAATTTGACGGTACGCCCATCACATTTTCGGTTGGAAAACCAAAGATTCGACTGATATCCGATTTGGTGAAACTAACCATACGTCCATTGACAAGAGAGCTAAGACGTAGCTTATTGGCTCGGCCCGAATCAAGTGTGGGGTGATGAAGATTAGCATAAAACAATCGAACAAGACGTGGATAGACATTTTCACGAATGGTAAGAAAATTTATGATGCCTTGTCTACGAAAGAGAGCAGTAATGTTGAGACCATATGAAGAAAATACCTCAATGTTGAATTGTTTACCTTCAACAATAGTACGAATGGCATAGTCGGAGTTGAAGTTTGCTTGAGCTTCGTCGGAGATGAATAATGGTTGTTGAGGAACTGGGGTAGGAGTGGGTGAAGAAGTTCCCACTTGTGGTACAGATTTTCGTGGACGACGAGAGCGGGTTGGTTGAGACATAGCTAGAGTGAATGGAAGAAGAATTTAGGTTTTAAAGAAGGTTAGGGTTTTAAGAGAAATTTGAGATTTTTGGTTTTAAAGGCTTGATTGTATAATAAAAATAGTTGGAAATAAGATATATAGATGAATTTTGATATGTTGGAAGAGAAAAATTGAGTTTTGGTTGAAGAAAAGCAATGGAGGCTAGGGTTAGGGTTGAGAGGATTTGAGATGGGTTTGATGGATTAAAGTAGAAATAGGTGTGATTTGTAAGAGATTTGACGGAAAAAGATGAAGATTTAAGGTTTAGAATGAGTTTAGGTGAGGATTCTAGGGTTTTATGTTGGTTTGAGAATGTTTGTGGTGTGTATGGAGAGGGAAGGCTCGATTTTGATAGAATGAGAAGTGAGCAAAACAGGGGAAAAACAGGGGAAGAAGTGATAGCTCTCACGGCCACTCATCAGTCGACTGATGAAGCCCCTTCAGTCGACTGAGGGAGGCTTAGTCGACTGATCCATCCCTTTAGTCGACTGATGCACTCAGTTTTGCCTGGCAATGTTTATTTTGGCACCTAAAGTGATTTTTGCTTGTAATAACCTTGTTAATAATTAAACTATAGCTGCAAAAGTATTTGTTAATAATTATAATAACATGTAAAATTTAATTCAAACCAAATATATGCTCATAATTAATTCAAATAAAAATAAATTGAAGCAACATTGAATAATGTATGCTCAAAAATAAGCATTATTTATCCTTTTTATGAACTTTTTGGAATAAACTAGATGTCACAAGCTCTAGTCATACCGAGTTCACGTCGAATAGTGCAAAAGCGATCATCGGGAAGTGGTTTAGTGAAAATATCCGCAAATTGCGATTCGGTGCCAACGAATTCAATATCAACATCACCTTTTTGCACATGATCAGGAATAAAATGATATCTTATCTCAATGTGCTTAGTACGTGAATGTTGTATAGGGTTCTTGGTCAAGCTTATAGCACTTGTGTTGTCACATTTTATGGGAATATGGCTAAGACTAATTCCAAAGTCTTCTAGTTGTTGTTTAATGTACAAAGTTTGTGCACAACAACTTCCGGCCGCCACATATTCGGCTTCGGCCGTTGAAAGGGCCACCGAATTTTGTTTCTTACTTGACCAAGATACTAGTGCGTGTCTTAGAAAATGACATGTGCCACTAGTGCTTTTCCTATCGATTTTGCAACCCGCAAAATCCGCATCGGAATAACTAATTAAGTCAAATGAGTTCTCTCTTGGGTACCATAAACCCAATGAACTAGTACCGGAAAGATAACGGAAAATTCGTTTTACGGCAAGTAAATGTGATTCTTTAGGATCCGCTTGGAATCGTGCACAAAGACATACACTAAACATAATGTCCGGTCTAGACGCCATCAAATATAATAAACTACCAATCATACCTCGATATTTCTTGATGTCCACACTTTTACCTTTCTCGTCTTTGTCAAGTTTCAATGTTGAACTCATAGGAGTGCTCATGGACTTTGCGCCTTCCATGTCGAATTTCTTCAAGAGTTCCTTTACGTACTTCTCTTGATTAATGAAAGTGCCTTCTTTGCATTGTTTCACTTGTAATCCAAGGAAGTAGTTCATCTCTCCCATCATGCTAATTTCGAATTCCTTTTGCATACACGTGGAAAAATCCTTACACAAATTCTCGTTAGTAGAACCAAATATAATATCATCAACATAAATTTGTACAAGTAGCATGTCATTATCATGATTTTTAATAAATAAGGTAGTATCAATTTTACCTCTAACAAAATCATTCTTAATTAGAAATGAACTTAATCTATCATACCATGCTCTAGGTGCTTATTTTAACCCATATAAAGCTTTAGACAATTTAAATACATAATCTGGATAAATATGATTTTCAAAATCGGGAGGTTGTTTTACATAAACTTCTTCTTCAATAAAACCATTCAAGAAAGCACTTTTCACATCCATTTGATATAATTTAAAATTCTTAAAACATGAATAAGCAAGTAGCATGCGAATAGCTTCTAGATGTGCAACGGGTGCATATGTTTCTTCATAATCAATGCCCTCCTCTTGATTGTATCCTTGGGCAACAAGCCTAGCTTTATTTCTAACAATGACACCACTTTCATCCTTTTTGTTACGAAATACCCATTTGGTACCTATAATAGTATGATCACTAGGTTTGGGAACAAGTGTCCACACTTTGTTTCTCTCAAATTGATTGAGCTCCTCTTGCATAGCCATCATCCAGGATTCATCTTGTTCGGCTTCAATAATGTTTTTAGGCTCATATTGAGAAACAAATGCCACATTATTGCAAACATTTCTTAATGATGATCTAGTCATGACCTTACTAGATGGCTCTCCAAGAATTTGATCAATAGGGTGGTACGTTGGACACAAATTTCCAGCTCCTAGGCAAATCATTCGAGTCTTGCTCGGTTTTATTTTCTAATTCTTTAGGAGGAGCTTGAGCACTCGATGGTTCTTCCTTAGATGTATCATTAATTTGAATATCCGAAACTTTTTGGATAATTTCAACATCATCATCGGAATGTACTATGGGTGAGAAAGGATTTGTCTCATCAAATACAACATGCATAGATTCTTGGACTACCAAACTTTTCTTGTTATAAACTCTATATGCTTTGCTATTAGTGGCATACCCAAGAAAAATTCCTTCATCAGATTTAGCATCAAATTTTCCCAAATGATCACGATCATTTAAAATAAAACATTTGCAACCAAAAACTTTAAAATAAGCAATATTTGGTTTCTTGTCATTCCATAGCTCATAAGGTGTCTTATCTAACTTTTTACGAATAATAGTATGATTAATCACATAGCATGCGGTGTTAACGGCTTCTGCCCACAAATACTCCGGTAAAGAATGTTCATTTAGCATAGTTTTAGACATCTCTTGAAGAGATCTATTTTTTCTCTCAACAACACCATTTTGTTGAGGAGTTCTAGGTGCCGAAAAATTATGATCAATACCATGCTCATCACAAAAGTTCTCAATATCAATATTGTCAAATTCTCTACCTCTATCACTTCGAACATGCACAATAGAAACACCTTTTTCATTTTGAATTTTTCTACAAAACTTAGCAAAAACAAGTGGAGTTTCATTTTTGTGGGTGAGAAAGAACACCCAAGTGAGTCTAGTGTAATCATCAACAATAACAAGAGTGTACAATTTGCCACCTAGACTAGCAACCGAAATAGGACCGAACAAATCAAGATGCAACATATCAAGTGGTCTAGAAGTAGTAATATCCCTTTTTGACTTGAAAGAAGATTTGTGTTGTTTACCGAGTTGACATGCATCACAAATTTTATCTTTAACAAATTTTGTTTTAGGCAATCCTTTAACAAGCTCTTTCTTAGACAAATTATGAATCAAATCCATATTAGCATGCCCTAGTCTTCTATGCCATAACCAAGATACATCATTTATAGGGGATAAACATTTTACATCTTGTTGTGATAAGTCATCAAGCTCAAGAGTATACACATTGTTAGTTCTATATGCAACAAGTAGAATGGAATCATCACTAACATTTTTAACAATGCAACGATCGAATTTAAAAATAACTTCATAACCCTTATCACATAATTGACTAATGCTAAGTAAATTATGCTTCAAACCATCAACTAATATAACATTATCAATGCAAGTAGAATACTTACCAACCTTACCTATACCGATGATTTTACCCTTGGCGTTGTCCCCGAACGTCACATTCCCTCCTCGCTTGGGAATTAGACTTAAGAAGTTGTTCTTGTCTCCCGTCATGTATTTTGAGCAACCACTATCCAAGAACCACTTGGTTTTGCTACCCTTGGCTTTTAAGCATACCTACACCATGACTTTGAATAACTTCTCCTTTGGTACCCAAAATGTGTTGGGTCCCTTTGGGTTAGCATACATAATGGTTCCTTTTGGAACCCAAGCAAGCTTCCTCTTAGGGAAACCTTCATTTCGATAGAAACAATGATCCACATAATGAGTATTTCTACCACAATATGAGCAAAGATGAGTGGGATCATGAGGTGTATATATTTTAAAAAAGTTTTTATAATCCTTTTGGTTGTCAATTTGGTTGTAACCCAAACCGGCTTTGTCAAATACACATCTTTGCATTCCTAATAGTTTATCCAAATTATCCCTACCATTGGTGAATTTGGCTAAGCTATTAGTTAGATCATCCACTTGATCTTTTAATTTGATATTTTCTACTACAAGTGTGTTTGGAATTTCTTTTTCCTTTCCTTTCTTCAAAGTATTGATTTCATTTTTCAAAACCATGTTTTCTTTCTCAAAAACTTCACACTTGTTAGAAATTATCAAATTTTCCTTTTTGAGGCTTGCAAACTTTTTAGATAGATTTTCAAATTTGGTATGCAATTCCTCAAACATTTCATATAATTCATCATAGTCATTTTCATCATGAGCATCATCATTTATAGAAATATTATCATCACTAAATGAATTATAAATAGAGTCTACCTCATCGTCTCTTACCATAAGGCAAAGATTTGCCGTCTCCTCGTCGCTAGAGTTGGCATCGGACTCACCCTCTTCGGAATCACTCCAAGTCCCTTTGAGGGCATGCCTTACTTGTTTAAAGGCTTTATCTCTTTTATCTCTTCTCTCCTTTCTTTTAACCGGGCAATTAGTTTTGAAGTGTCCCAGTTCATGGCAATGGAAACATTTTTTGACTTCTTCGTTTTCAACTCTTGGTTGAATTGATCGATCATTGTTTCTATTTGATGAAGAACCAAAATTGTTTCCTTTCCCTTGAAACTTCTTCTTCTTGGCTAGAAATTTCATGAAGTTTCTAGAGAGGAGAGCCATGTCATCGTCACCGCCCATTGACTCTTCATCATCCTCTCGTTGACTTGCCTTGAGAGCAAGAGTCTTCTTGGTTTTTGAATCAATTTCTTCTTCTCTCTCTAATTCCTTCTCGTGGGTTTTAAGTGAACCCAATAGTTCATCCATGCTTAACGTTTTGAGATTCTTGGCTTCTTGAATAGCCGTTACTTTGGGTATCCACTTCTTGGGAAGAGTTCTAAGAATCTTTCGAATTTTATCCTCATTAGAGTATTCCTTTCCAAGAAGATCTAAAGCATTAGTGATAATAGAGAACCTACTATACATAGAAGCAAGAGATTCATTTGGCTCCATTTTAAAAAGTTCATAATCATGAACGAGCATATTAATATTATCATCCTTAACTTGTGAAGTTCCTTCATAGGCAACTTCTAATTTATCCCAAATTTCTTTGGCGGTTTTGCAACTAGAAATTTTGTTGTATTCATTTATAGTTAATGCACAATGTAGAGCATTCAAGGCTTTGGCATTAAATTGGATTTTCTTGATGTCATTCTCATCATATTCGGAAATAGATTTAGAAGTGGCTATACCATTTTCATCGTTTTTGGTAATCTTATATGGTCCAATAAGTGTAACTTTCCATTGTTCAAAAACACTAGCTTGAAGGAAAGTGCTCATACGACTTTTCCAATAACTATAATTTTTGCCATCAAATAGCGGTGGTCTAGTGGTGGAAGAACCTTCGTTAATTACGGTTCCTTGATAAATAGACATGATCGTAAACTCTAAGATTGTAAAATCAAAATAAGAGTACAACCTCTGATACCAATTGTAGGTCGGAAAATACCCTAGAGGGAGGGGTGAATAGGGTTTTTGAAACTTAATTGTATTTTTAAAAACAATTTAAAAATATTATGTCTATATATATCAAGCAATCAATAACAAAGATAATTCCAAGCACAAAGAGCAAATAACACAATATAATAAAGCAAGAGATAGAAAGATAGAACCGATCAAAATCGAAGATTTTTTGTCCACACGGTTCGGCTTGTTCCCCCTAGTCCGCGCTCGGTTAGTTCCCCGAGAATTTTCACTATAACCGAGATCCTTCCGGGTGAAGACCAAACCACTACAAGTGTATTCTTCTCACACACTCTTATAAGTATTGAAAACACCTTCAATACTTTCACAAGAAATCCCTCTTGCTAATTCTATGAGATACACCTCTCACAAAAATGACTTGAACAAATTTTGGTGACTAACACCAATGTACAATAGCTCTAGTGTATATCAAATTACAAATGAAGCTCACACTAAGAGATATCAATATTGATCAACAATTTTTAGCTCAAAATAAGAATGATTGATCAAAAATAATGTTCTTGAATCTTTGAATGAATGTAGATAGATAATAATGTATGTAGATGATTCAAGTACATAAAAATGAGTCTTAAACCTCATATATATAGCTTGAGAAAGCTTATAGCTGTTTGTAGTGGATTAATAGATTAATAAGGCAAAAATACATAATTAGTAAAAATCCAACGGCTAGTTTTTGAAGCATCAGTCGACTGAGCATGGCTCCTTAGTCGACTGAGCAAGCATCAGTCGACTGAGCCACACTGCTTAGTCGACTGATGGCTAGTGCCCATCAGTCCAAAAAATGCAATTTTTACACTTTCGTATTTTAACTCTAAAATCAATTATAATGCTTTGGGAACTTCAAAAATAAGTTCCTAAGGCACCTATTTTCGGAAAAACACAAAATATGATCATTTGAATTAATTATGAATTTATTTGAAAAACGGTTTATGAAAGGTGTTTGTTTTTCAAAGAGCTTTAATTCAATTTGATTTTGATCAATCTATTTGGATAAAGATATAAAGAGTTTAAGAGCTATAATTAGAAATCAAATATGAATCTTTACAACAAAACTACTCACTCAAATATAATCTTATGAGTCTTCGAAAGCTTTGTTTGTTTCTTCGATTATTTTCTTTCTTGGCTCTTATTCTTATAGAGATCCTTTTGGTAGAGCATTGATCATGTAGTTGTGTGAGGTATGAGGCATAGAAAGAATACACTTGTGTTGGTGAATGATCTATATTCCGGCTTTTTGATTTTGTCCTCATGAGATCATTTATAGTGGCTATCACTTAAAACATCAACTTTGTTAAATTACACAAGATTAAATATATTGTTATTATCAAAACAAGATTAATGACTTAAAGGTCAACAGTTCTCTTGTCTACTTCAGAGTAATATTGAGCAAAGTAGTTTTATCTATCATCCGAAGTGTGAGCAGCTTAAAGTTTCCCATCTCTATTTTGCATATGATTTATTTTTGTTGTCTACTGCTAATATGGAATCTGTTCAAGTGTTGCAGAATACTTTGGAGGAGTTTGGGCTAATATCAGTATTAAAGCCTAATTATCAAAAGAGCAATGTTTTTATGGCAGGGGTTAATGATGCAACAAGGGACGGTATATGTGATTTAAGGAATATGGAAGGGAAGTCTTTTCTTGTGAAGTATTTAGGTGTCCCACTAATATCTAGGAGACTCAAATATGGTGATTGTGAAGACCTTAAGACTCAAATTCTTAAACGAATCTTAAGTTGGCATTCAAAGGTTTTATCTTATGCAGGGAGAGTACAACTTATAATATATGTCCTTGCTAGTATACATACGTACTAGAGTCAGATTTTTGTTCTTCCGAAGAAGCTGCTAAAAGATATTGATAGCATCCTCAGGAGGTTCTTGTGGAGTGGGAGTGATATGAAATGTACCACTGCTAAAGTAGCATGGGATGAAATTTGTCTGCCTAGGAAGGAAGGGGGACTAGGTATACCTAATCTAATGGCCTGTAATATAGCAAACATGGTGAGACACTTATAGGATTTAGCCAGCAAAAAAGATTCTCGTTGGGTGACATGGTGTCATATATACATGCTTAGAGGTCAAAGTTTGTGGAGCTGCAATGGGGGCTAAAATGCTTCTTGGACATGGCTTAAAATAATGAAATTACGAGATAGTTTTTACAGTTGTATTAAATGGGTTGTTGGTAATGGTACTGATGTGTATACATGGTATGACAAATGGCATCCTCATGGTTCTTTAATTGCCAAATATGGAGCAAGATTGATATATGATGCAGTTAGTCTGCATACTAGTAAACTGAGTGATTTCATTGTTGAGGGCTGTTAGAGATTTCCACAACCAGTTTTAGTTGACTTGAGGAAAGTGGTGACTGATCTTCCTCCAATTGGGGGATCTCAGTATGATATGATTAAATGGGCTCTTAGTCCTTCCAAAAAATACACTAGTGCTTCTGCTAGGGAGGTTATCAGAAATAGGGGTGAGCGGATCAATTGGTACTCGGTTGTGTGGTTTACGGGGCATGTTCCTAGGATGGTGTTCATTCTATGGATGTTGTTTAAACGAAAATTACTTACTAAAGTATGGCTTAAAGATTGGGGGTGCAATGTTGTGAGAACCCGCGTTCTTGACGCCCGAGGGTCCTCGTGGGCGGCGATTCCGTTTGTTGCTTTGAAAATCGATTTTGAAAAGAATAAGAGTCGCCAGTTTGTTTTACTAAACAAACAAAAAATGTTTGTGTAAAAGAGGTGTATTTATGGACTAAATATCCTCTTATACACAATATATACGAAACCAGTTATTTCGAAGGTTCGAGGATTAAGTTACGAATCGGGAAGGTGTTAGGCACCCAATTCGCCCTTTCGGTCTCTTGAGTAGAATATGCGTGTGTTATAATTCAGTTATTGCATGCTATTACTATTACTTTACAGCTTTTCGTGCTTGCCTTAGAAATCGGGATTTTGGGGTTGGGATGAAAACGATGTGTTTCCTAATTCGCCCATGATTTTAAAAATAGGTGTGTGTGTGTGTGTGATTTGAAAAATAGAGTTTGATAATAACAGATGCAATAAAACAAGTGATTTTGTAAAGCATTGGGCTTTTCGAAAACTGATTCAATGTGAAATCCGACCGTCGGATTGAGCTGATTTTTGAGTATGCTACTCCTCATGATAATTTCTAACAACTCTCAAAGTTTGAGGATGATCCGAAATGTGTAACTCTCCTTTCACAAGTTTTCAGGAGTTTTGACGATCTTCGATTTCGATAATTTTCGATAATTCTGTAACTCCTCATCCGGGGTCCTTTTGGCTTTCTTCTTTGACCTGTATCACATGTATATAGTTTTTGTGCATCCAAAAATGCTCGTGCATGCATGCGTGTTCATTTCTTTGAAAAATCAGAATTCTTGCGGGTGTCGCAAAATGAGGTGTTCACAGACCCTCTCGGCCTGGGTCCTTTGTGAAGCAAAGAAACTAGGACGATAATGAGAACGCATCATTTTTCGGTGCTCGCATGAATCACAATTGATATTTTGAAAACAATGCAATGCAAATGATGCTGTGCTATGCTGTATAACTCTCTTCTTGGGATGGATGGGCAATTTTTGGAACGTGTCGTGTACCTTGCTGTGATGTGTGATCCACGTAGAGGGGTGAGCCCCATGCTTTAGCGAAGTGTGTGAACCGTGTAGAGGGTAAGCCCCTGCTTTAACGGACTTGTGAACCATGTAGAGGGTGAACCCCTTCATTAACGGACTGTGTGAATCGGTGTAGAGGGTGAGCCCCTGCTTTAACGGACTGGTGAACCGTGTAGAGGGTGAGCCCCTACTTTAATGGACTGGTGAACTATGTAGAGGGTGAGCCCCTGCTTTAACGGACTGTGTGAACCGTGTAGAGGGTGAACCCCTGTTTTAACGGACTTGTGATGTAACGCCCCCGCCTTAATGTACAGGATAACGTATGTAATTAAGGCCTGGAGCGTTACTAACTTATCTTAATAAGACTAAGATAGGTATGTAAAAAGAAATAAGTCAACAACAAAAGATATAGCAAGTATCATAATACATAGGGCATTAAACATATTATACATTCTAGCATGTATCAAGTACACATAAACCAAACCATACGAACAACCAAAGTATATAAACTCCTCGGGTTAGCCATGGCTTCCCGAAAAATACACATATGTCACAAAAGACCAAATATATACGTAGTATCAGAGCCTCTATATCGCTCCTGACCCGGTCATGTCCTTATCCTTGTGGGACTCGTGAGTACCTGAAATGTTTTAAAAAAAAAATCGGGGTGAGCCATTTGCTCAGTAGGGGGGGTATCAGGCATATATTCAAAAAGGATTTATAAACACATCTTTTAGACTATGGTAATATCAATATTATCAACCGAAAATCCAAAATTCATCAAGTAATCATGCATGAACGTGCTAATACAGGTTACCTCCCGTGTCAACCGATTACTGTATAATAGAAAGCCTGAGTGATGAATAGACTCCACTGCTGCCAAGATGTCATAACCTGGGATCAATTGTCCTGATCCCACACAACTATAGATAACAATAGCCCTGGGATCATTCACCCGACCCCATATAAATACAGATAATCACAAAACCATAGTGCCTTGCCAATCTGCCTAGGTTCCCGGACTCCACACCGGTGGCTTATAGGCGGCCAAACTTTGCTCCCCCAGGGGTTTAGAGCTTTTCAACTCAAGGGCACCGAGCCCTGCCTATTTTTCCATCCCGGCAAGCACTATACATTCAATTCATTTTTCAATTTCCAAGAGCCACCAGCTCTTCAATACATAGATAAATGATATAAGCCTCTGAGAAACAGATACTTGAACAGGAGTCATAAGCCATAATAGAGCCTCCACGCCTTTGAAAATTGCCAAGCTTCCGGTTGACACCATAGTAACATACAATATGCATAACATGATGCTAATTATCCACATGAAGCATATTATGCCATTTATACTTTACCAAGTTCAACCCATATCCCTTGGCATCAAAAGTTCACAAATAAATTACTTTTATTAATCATGTCGTGGATATATCGCCAAGGGTATTTTATTTAGTTCAAACAACTCTTTATATCAAGTATACATGGCATATTATGCCTCCAATCATATATTCAATATCACACATATCATGCAACATCATAAATATATGTATACGTTCAACTTTCTAATTTTATATAAATCAAGCGTATGAATTGTCAAGCAATAAACTCATTTTATTGATTTTTGAAAGTAAGAAAACCCCTACCTCAATTTATGAGTAAGAAAGAAGAAATAGATTTGATGCTCCAAGCCCTCCCCAAAGGGATCCTCAAGGTAGAAGATGATGAACAACAAATTATGAGGTATTTGGGATGATTTTTGATGCTTAATCTTTCGATTGGGAATAAAAATGGCTAAGGATTACTCAAGAACACTTATCTCTCTCTCTCCAGAACTCTCTAGAATTTAATAGAAGATGTTGGAAGATGTTGGATCAAGGATGGGTGAAGGAGGGGTTTAAAACGAATTTTAAAACCATTTAAGTCGGTTGCTACAGTAACCGCGCACATGGTTTTGGCTATAGAACACTGTTTTCGTTTTGGCCATAACTTTTGACTCAGAACTCCGATTGAGGTGTTCTTTATATGCACAGAAAGGTAATTGAAATATCTAAAACTTTTTAAGAGGAAGTTTTCACAATTTATGGACGTATTTTTCCCAAAAATTCACCGAAGGAATCGCTTTGCAGACACGCCATCAAACAACTATAATTTTATGGTGGGCTTAATTCGCACCCTTTTTTGACCCACAGGAAGTGCGAATTAGCCTTTGGATAAAGAACAAAAGTTGTAGAATGACGAAAATTCTAGAGACGCATGCGAGCAAAATGCCAATTTGGATAAGTAAAGGAGGGATTACGATAGCCCAAAGTTTATTCGAATTAAGGGGTCACAAAGAATCCAAAACTTCCTATTTACCAACCGAAATTGATTCGGACCACCCGAATCATCAAACGATTATTATCATATATATAAAAGAGTTAATATAACACAATTAACATTAATTTAAATACAAGATGCTACATGTGAACCATGTAGAGGGTGAGCCCCTGCTTTAACGGACGTATGAACCATGTAGAGGGTGAGCCCTTGCCTTAACAGGATTGAGAGCCATGTAGAGGGTGAGCCCCTGCCTTAACGGGATTTGAGAACCGTGTAGAGGGTGAGCTCCTGCCTTAACGGGTTTGGGAACCGTATAGAGGGTGAGCCCCTGCTTTAACGGAATTTGAGAACCGTGTAGAGGGTGAGCCCCTGCCTTAACGGAATTTGGAAATCGTGTAGAGGGTGAGCCCCTGCCTTAGCAAAATTGGAAACCGTGTAGAAGGTGAGCCCCTGCCTTAACGGGATTTAAAAACTATGTAGAGGGTGAGCCCCTGCCTTAACGGGATTGGGAACCGTGTAGAGGGTGAGCCCCTGCCTTAACGGGATTTGAGAAAACCGTGTTGAGGGTGAGCCCCTGCCTTAACAGGATTTAAAAACCGTGTAGAGGGCGAGCCCCTGCTTTAATGGACTTGTGAACCGTGCTTGTGAACCGTGTAGAGGGGAGCCCCTGCTTTAACAGACTTGTGAACCGTGCTTGTGAATCATGTAGAGGGTGAGCTCCTGCTTTAACAGACTTGTGAACCATGCTTGTGAACCGTGTAGAGGGTGAGCCCCTGCTTTAACGGACTTGTGAACCGTGTAGAGGGTGAGCCCCTGCTTTAACGGACTGTGTGGGATTGTTCTGTCAGTGATTCTATTATGGTGTTTGTTTGCTCGGGATATGATGATTGATTGTATGCTGGCTAAGAATTGATGGTATGATGATTGATGGCCTGCTAGGGAGATGAGAATTCCTACTGGCTAGGATAAAGGCTGGGAATTAATGATCTGCTGAGGCTATGAGAACTCTTACTAGCTTGGAAAATGGTTGATGTGCAGATTGATGATCTGCTATGGAAATGAAAATTCCTACTGGCTAGGATAATGGCTGAGGGTTGATGCTGAGGAGGTGAAAGTCTCTGAGAAGACATAGAGAGAGAGTTCTGGTGTGATCTTTTTCTTTTTTCAATTTTTTTTTGAAAAGAAGTACTTTTGGCTGGCCTCTTTCTTCTTGAGAGATGATCGAGTTACGTTCTCTCTATTCTCGAACCTCGTGCATGAGTTTTGGACTTTGCTTCTTGCTCAGCTTCCGTGGCATTTTTTTCTCTTGTCACTAGGGCGCGATTCTGCTTATTGTTTCCTGACTTCGCGAGAGAAGAATTTTTTGTGCCTGCATCATTTTCTGTTTTTCGATGCCCTTATTCCTCCTTAATTGATTAAAAGCTTTTTTATGCAGCTCTTTTTTTTTGGAAGGTCAGCAGTTTTCCTCACCCAAGACGTAGCCCTAGGCTTTTTAGCCTAGCTGTCACTCTTGGTGTGGCTCTCGCTGCCATCTTTTTCTTTTCTATTTTTTCAATATTATTTTCTTTTGGCACTGTGGGATTTATCCTCTTTTCTACTCTTTCAATTTTTTCTTGTACCCACTTTGTTTTCTCTCACTTTGTCAGGTATTCTGAGCATCATCATCCTTGCGATTTTGAGAACGTTTACTTTGGAAGTTCGCATTTGACATCGTTGTGCTGTGTTTGTGATTTTCGGTCCGAGAACCTTTGGGAGCGTATCTTGAAGACTTCTTGGGCGAGGATAAGCTAGGCTAAAAGTCCTTTTTGTGGGGGCTTGTTCCCCGTGTTTTGCAAAATTTTTCGTTCCATTATTTCTCTCTATCTTTCTCTGATATCCTCTCAAAGAGGGATTTTTGGTTTTGGAGAAGGCTTGAGTTTGCCTGTAGGAAGGGCTTTAGTATGTGCATGTGGAAAGGGCTTGGGTTAGCGCCCGCGGAAAGGGCTTTGGAATGGTGCCTGTGGAAAGGGCTTTGGATTTGCCTGTAAAAAGGGCTTGGATTGGTGCCTATAGAAAGGGCTTGGGATTTGATTTGTCTTTCTGGGAGACTTTGTGAAGTGATTTGACTCTCTAGGAGGGCTTTTGAAGTGACTTGCCTCTTTGGGAAGGCATGTGATCTTATCATGACGATCTGGTTTGTGATGGCGGTGTGACTAATCATCGAGATATATACCAGGATGCGGTGGTGAAGCCTGTCTGGTAGGCCATGGAGCTTAGTGCCTATGTATTCTTGGACTGGTACGCGGTACACTTATGCAAGTGTTCATGTGTGTGCACTATGCAAATGCTTATGCCATGCTTCCCTACATTTCAAGTATTTGCATACTTCTTAAATCATCGCACCAACATTTTAAAAACTTGGTTTTAAAAAGGTTTTGAGTCTTGAGTTGCCTGATTTATGAAGTATGTTACACTACTTGAAATTACCTAAATGCAGATACATGCATGCAAGACCGATAATTTTCCGAGAACATAGCAATAGTGAAAAGACAAATATTGATTTTCGGTCAATCAGTGAGTGAGCGTAAGGTGATAAGAGAAATGGAGTGCTGCCGACTTGAGATTTTACTGATCTTGCATCATGCTTCCACCTTTGACAAGTTGTTATCTTCTTCTAGTCCGTGTGCGTTACTTCTTTTTGCTCTTACCCTCAATCTTAGGAGGCTTACAAATATTTTTCAGAGGTAGAATTTCTGATTCTGCTGATAGGACGACCATGGGGTTGTGATGGTGTGGGTAGGATATTCTCAGTGCGAATGATGAACGGAGAGGCTAGTCTTTAGAGAGTTATTCATGTCTTCTTGTCGATATCCTCAGTAGATGTACCTTTAGTACCACCCTCAATATATGCGAACGATGATGGTGAGCCTAGTCTTTAGGGAACTGTTCTGGTCTTCACTCTTAATGCATATACCCTCTGCACCTTCAATGTATGCGAACGATGATGGTGAGGCTGTTCGGGTCTTCTTGTCGATACCCTCAGTAGATGTACCCTCGACACCCTCAGTGTATGCCCCTTGCACCATTAGTACGCTCTTCAATTTTCTTGTGTCCTTTTGGGAATATTGTTTATGGATTGAGTTTAAGCAGAGGCACACATGAATTAGGATACTCGACAGGGAAAAAAATTGATTGATTTTATTAATGTAATGAATGGGTACATTGATAAAAAAAAATTCCTCATTCTATCCTTAACCCTTACAATTTCGCTCCCTTTCTCCCTCAATTCCCCCTATCTCTAAGTAAATTGAGTTAATGGTGTCTGCCTTGGCCTAAAGCTTCTTTCATCAAGGAAGAGTAATCTTCTTGGCGTCGATCAAATCTTGAATGATATGCTTCAGGGCGCAACAATTATCAGTGTTATGTCCTAATCCTTGGTGGTAAGCGTAGCGTTCATTCGCATTCCAGCCATGGGGGGCTGGGTTGGGGGGTGTACGAGGAGCTAGCGGCTGCAGCATACCCTCAGCTTGTAGCGTTGCTAAAGTTTGACTTAGCGAAGTCGATAGGCATGAAAAGAGACGATGCTTCTTTTTACTGTTACTCTTTTTCGGCCTTTGTTGTCGTGGATAATGGAAGCTGGTTTGTTGATGAGGATTTGAGCTTTGGTAAGACCGGACTTGATTGATGGCTGGGGTGATCTTCTCATATTGAGAAGAGGCTTTCTTGGCCTCGACAACTTGGGCAAGTTCTTCCTCGATCTCAATAGCTACATGCATTAAGGCCTTATATCGGTCAAAGTATTGGTGACCCATGCCGCTTCGGATTTTGGGCTTGAAGTTCTTGACAATTATCCCCAACTGCTCTTCTTCGAGAATCCTGTCGACCAGTTGGGATGCTAACTCTCTCCAGCGAGTGATGAAGTCACTGACATTCTCGTCTTTTCTCTGTTTTGTCATCTCGAGATTCTTACGGGTGACTTTGAGTTCTTCGTTGGACTTATAATGTTCTATGAACTCTTTCACTATACTTTTCCAATCGGCCACTCGGTGCTTCTCTAAACTCGAAAACCAACTGTGGGCTGATCCAGTGAGAGACTGATGGAAACTTAGGGAAAAATGATCATCTTTCAATCCGTATAATTGCATGGTTCGAACATAGGCTCTGAGGTGCATGTGAGGTGGAGTATCCCCAGAGAACTTCTCAATGTGTTGGATTTTAAAACCAATAGGCAAACGGGCATCTGGGTAAAGAGATAGGTTTTGAAGATCGACGATGTCATCAGCCTTTTCGGCCACTTTTTGGTTTAGAGCTTTCATCTGATCCTTAAGTGTGGTAATTGCCTCATTCTCTTCAGCCTGATCGATTACGGTTTCGGGGTATCGGCCCTGGTTTGGATCTTTATCGGGGATGGCTTGAGGATTATGTTTTTAAAGGGGTTGGTTATGTTCAGGGTTCAACCGGGTGGCTTCGGGATCTTGCACTGGTGGTATATCGACGTTGGGAGGGACCACAAGAGGTGGGGGGTTGATGTTGGTATGAACTGGGCGATGTATGTTAGGCGGAGCGACTGGGCCTCGGGTTTGGTTTTCTTCAGTTGGGTATGGATTTGAATTGGGTTGGTTTGGTTCAGCTCGTGTTCTGGTAGCGATTAGGGTGTCCAGACGAGCTGAGCTTGGGTGGCAGCTTGGTGATTCTTCATGATGGCTATAGACTGGGTCAAATCTTGGATTAAATGGTAGAGGTGTTCAAGGGTTAAGGTGCCACCCTCAGTTTGTGGGAGAACGGGACCAGGCGGCGGATCTGCTGCAGGAGAGGTTTTATCATAGTTCTCCTCGGTATTGTTGACCCCGGTTAGATCGATCGATAGCTCGGTGTTGTGACGGGAAGGCATGATTGGTGGTAAGTATGATCTTGTGAATCGTCTGGTGCGAAAAATAATCTGAGCCTGGAGAAGAATGGGGAGAAAGAAGTCGGAGATTTGACTGAAAAATTAATATTTTGCCATGAGTTGCATAATTCTCGAAAAATTGTGACTCGACAGAAAAATAAAATCGAAAACCACTTTTTTGTGATTAGCGAAAACAGACCGACGGGAACAACTTGAGAGCCCCGTGGATAGGTTTAGGGTAGGAATATGAATTCCCGGGGTGCCCTTATAACCTTCCGATTTTAAAAATTAATTTTTTGAAAAATTAATTTTGGAAAATGACTCGGTTTTTTAGAAAATATTTTGAAAGATATTTTTTTGAAAATCGGGAAGTTCTGTCCTCTTAGAGTTGCTTTTCATGGAAATAGTGACAGGGAAATTCTCACTAACGGGTTTTAGTGAGAGATTTCTACGGACGGAGTTGGACAGCCACCGACCGTACTTGCCAAACCAAGAGTGGTATGTATGACAAGGCCTTTTGTTCACTAATCTCACGACCGACGGTCAAGAAAACATGCAGAAATTCGTGTGTACTAGGCTGACGCATCCTATATGCAAGCGTGGTTGAAAGGGGTAAGGTTTAAGGCTCCCTCCTATTTGGCTAGATCTTGCTATCTACTCCAAGGGCGAGTACGTGCAAGGACCTTTTGATATACATTCTGGGTACGTGAGTGTTCTCGTCACTCAATATACCTCAGTTTGGTACTTGGCCAATGAGAGTGGTCTCATGCGCTTTTGGCTAGTGTAGACCCGCAAGTCCACGGCCTAGTCACGACTTTGGTCCCGAGGTTGATAGGATAAATTCACACTCGCGATAATGCGTGATAATAGTGGGTGCGTGCAAAATAACAATTACGGGGGTTCATTATGATAAGCGCTTTAGGGTTTGTTCGAGTACTTTCAAATTTTATTTCTGAAAAGATTTTTCCTCAAACAATTATTACAAACAAAAAGGGAATCAAGGTATCCACCTAAATCGCATATATGTTATCCTAGAACTAAGGCCGGAAAAGAAACATGCAAACAAAAATAATTATCCACACATATTCTACTCTTATTTAGAGTCTAATCCTCTTAACATGTCCCCAGTAGAGTCGCCACTGTGAGAACCCGCGTTCTCGACGCCCGGGAGTCCTCGTGGGCGGCGATTCGTTTGTTGCTTTGAAAATCAATTTTGAAAAGAATAAGAGTCGCCAGTTTGTTTTACTAAACAAACAAAAAATGTTTGTGTAAAAGAGGCGTATTTATGGACTAAATATCCTCTTATACACAATATATACGAAACCAGTTGATTCGAAGGTTCGGGGATTAAGTTACGAATCGGGAAGGTGTTAGGCACCCAATTCGCCCTTTCGGTCTCTTGAGTAGAATATGCGTGTGTTATAATTCAGTTATTGCATGCTATTACTATTACTTTACAGCTTTTCGTGCTTGCCTTAGAAATCGGGATTTTGGGGTTGGGATGAAAACGATGTGTTTCCTAATTCGCCCATGATTTTAAAAATAGGTGTGTGTGTGTGTGTGATTTGAAAAATAGAGTTTGATAATAACAGATGCAATAAAACAAGTGATTTTGTAAAGCATTGGGCTTTTCGAAAACTGATTCAATGTGAAATCTTATACTCGATATGATATGAGGCGAGTTGACCGATCGTATACCAAAGTCTATTGATTAAACCGGTATAGATGGCACTAGTGCTCTCATAATCGAGTGTTTATCACATACACACCGCAATTTATGAGTTAGATTGGATATATAGCGATTATCGATTCCTTCGTATAACAATGCCGCTACTATTTTGGAATTGGATTAGGGTTTATTATACGCCTTTGGTTTTGAAAAACAATTTGAAAAAGGATTTTGAAAAGCTATTAAGTGATAGAAATTATGCAAACAAGAGTATGAATTATAAAACTGACGAATAAATAAAAGAAGAGAGAGAAAATTATACCTGAGCCTCCTTAGAGGGAGAGAATAAGGATCTTTTGGTGTGTACCACGAAATCCCCTTGATTGTTGATGAAAATAATGAATGGAGGGGGGGGGTCTATTTATAGTTGTCAAAATACTTGGAGAGCAAGAAAAGAGATTGCAACTAGGACTCTTGGAAATTATCGCGAAACCTTCCCACCGTTGGATCATCCTGATTTTTGGATACGTGTTGGGAATAGAACTCTTCTAGATTGTGTAAACATTTCAGATCGATTAGAGTTCGGGAAGGTTCCCTTTCGTTCTGATTGGTACAAAGAGTTTGTGTCCGCGTAGGAAAGGTACTTGTGTACAACAATCTCGACAATTCAACTTCCAACCGTTGGATTATGCTGCTTTTTGATATGTTTTCCCTCCAAATGTTTTCTAGCTTGTGTCAAAATTTGAGGTCAATCAGAATTCGGGAAGGCCACTATTTATTTTAATTTTCTACGAAAGACATTTCGACTAGAATTGCACGATAGACAAATTGATTCTTGATGATCCCATGTCCGATAAAGCTGAATTTTGGATATGTTCTTCCCCACAATAAGGCCTATCCACTTACCAAATTTCAAACCATTTTAACTTCGAGAAGACCTCCATTTGACCACCCGAATTTAACTCATGATTTTCTGAATTTCCGGAGATCCGACTGTCAGATTGAGCTGATTTTTGAGTATGCTACTCCTCATGATAATGTCTAACAACTTTCAAAGTTTGAGGATGATCCGAAATGTGTAACTTTCCTTTCACAAGTTTTCAGGAGTTTTGACGGTCTTTGATTTCGATAATTTTCGATAATTCTGTAACTCCTCATCCGGGGTACTTTTGGATTTCTTCTTTGACATGTATCACATGTACATAGTTTTTGTGCATCCAAAAATGCTCATGCATGCATGCGTGTTCATTTCTTTGAAAAATCAGAATTCTTGCGGGTGTCGCATAATGAGGTGTTCACAAATGTTGATGAGAACTGTGTTTTATATAATACTGATTCAGAAGATGTGAATCATTTATTTTTTAAATACTTCTATACTCGAAAAAATTAGAAAATAGTGCTGAAACGGAATGCCCTCCGTAGAGACCCTGATGACTGGGAAAGGGAAAGTGCTAAAGCTGTTGTTGAGATAAAAGGCAATACCTTTTTGAGCAAAATCAGATGTGTGTCACTGACTGCTGTGGTTTATTTTATTTGGCAAGAAAGAAACTAGAGAGTGTTTAATCAAGACGGGCATGACGGGCAATTTGTTTTGGCAAAAATTGATGAGGCTATTAAGGAGGCTACCTGGGATTGGAGAGCTCCTAGAACATTTCAGAATTGGATCTTATGCAGAGAGTGGGGACTATATGATGTTAAATTGCTTAGTTAAAGTCTCTGTGTTAGTTTTTGTTTTTTTGAGCTGTAATGCTTATGTAAATGGTGGTGGAAGTTGGCAGAGGACTGTACTTAATTGTTTTTGTTAATATATTTTTTCAAATTTTACCAAAAAAAAAAGAATTGAATATATTATATTGAAGAGTAAGCGTTGACCCACACCACCTCCACCCATCATGTACTCCCCCAATTCATTATTATGGCTAAAATATGAGAGTTAACCATTTTTTTTGTTGCTTCAATTAGGTCTCGGGTTAGATGAAAAACAATATTTCAGTATTGCATTGGGTAGAATGTAAGGGAGAAATATGCTCGGATTGTAGTTAAGGTACGTCATTTTTATTATCCTTCTATTTTCCCCATCTCCACTTATTTTGCCTTTAGGTGTTTTTTCTTTATGTAACCAGCTTAGATTCTGGTCTTAACTTGTTAAGGCATTATCTATTGAGGTACTTAATTATGATTCATTTTAGTCTCACACTCCACAAGCTGTACCACCATTTAATGTATGTTTTATTTTCCATTTTCTTTCAAGTTTTTTAAGAGTATGGTATTTCGATAATGCATTTAATTTTCTAGTCATTCAACGGAAGAAATATCTATTTTTTATAGTACCTTTTTGGGGACTAATGAATATGTATATATATATATAGATACCTCGATAAATTTGGTTCATGAGATTGTGATTGGAATATGTATATATATATATTAACTAGTGGTTAGATCGTTTGAAATGATGTATTTTGATATCGTTCTTGTAAGATTTGTGTTAATCTTGAAAAATATATGTTTGGCATTTCACTTTTTTCTTGATTATTATCATGTGCGTGCTTGCTTTCTTATTTTCTTAGAGAACTTATGTCATAATGCTTTTCCTGAGATTTGTAAATTATGCATAAATATGGTAATAGTTATATTGTTGTTCCCGATGTTTTCAATAAATGTCACCTAGTATATGTCCGTTGTGTCAAATTTTTGACATTTATTAAATGTTGCACAAATGTCGCAAATGCTTCCTGATGTTTACCAGCAATGTCGGATAAATTTCCAACAAAGGATATGCCGACTTTCATACCAAATGTCGAGTATATTCGAAAGCTATGTTGACATTTTCGAAACGATGCCAAAAGTCATTTTTCTTGTAGTGACCCCCACCACCACACCCCTACCCACCCCACCATTTAGTAGTTAACCAATAAAACATTATGTGTTTTGGGCATTTAATAAAATGTCGTACAATAAATGTATTTTCCTTTGTTAAATTTTTTTTATTCTGTTAACTAGTAAAAACATTTGCCCCTTTTCCAAATAAAGGAAAATAGTAATTTTTTAGATAACTGTCATATAACCGACATGTAATTGCTGCCATTGTGTACAATAAATTTTTTTGTCACTGAGGGGTACCCCGGTATCCCAAGTAAAAGTTAATTGTTGTCTAATGTTTAAGAGCAATAATATATTTACCGAGTATCTTTACTGCCTATTTTACTTGCATGTACTTATTATATATATTTTCATAAAATATAGCAAAGATAAATGTCTAGGTGTTGGATGGTTGAAGTGTAGTTTTGAGATGGAAACTCATGCTTCTCTTTCTTTTACTCGGAGTATTGTGTTGTTGGACAAAGTGAAGTACAAAAAATGCCTGAGAAGGTTCGGGTTTCCTTCCTACTTTGTGATTCTCTTTCTTTGTTTCATTGCTTTGCTTCTATTTATTATTTAGAGAAGTTTTAATCTTCCTTTTTGTATTACTTCCTCTGTCCCAATTTAATTGTCCAACTTTGAAAACCTAAAAATTAAGGAGACATAATGATTACTCTAAGAGAAAATGCTTATTTCCAAAAATGACCTTTACTTTTCTCTTAATAAAAAAAGGTGGCGGGACCCACAATGAAAAAAGTGGTGATAACTTAAAGGGTAGCATTGGAAATAATAAAAAGTGTTTTAATTAATGACTTGCTAAATATAGCAAGTGGACAATTAAATTGGGACGGAGGGAGTAGTTTTTTCTACTTGAAGATTGTAGTTGTAGTGGTTGTGTTTATGCTTTTATTTGCATTTTCACCCCCATTTTTTTTAATAACCGTGGGTATCTATGCCCCAATCCAACTAACCCCACGAGGTCTCAGTGCTTATGTTGTAATAAATTTTATACTCGCAAGTGCACGAATAAATTTATAGTATAGCGTGTAAGCAAGATCAATCCCACAAGGAGTCAAACAATATGTTTTATAATTATCTTGTTAATATTTCACTAAACTCCTAATCTAGTAAAGAAAAGTTTATGGTAATCAAACAAATTAAATAAACCAAATTAAATAAACTAAAACAAAGAAAGTAAACTAAAGTAGTGGAACTAAATTAAATAATACTAAGCAAGATAATAAAATTAATGAATTAATTGACTAGAGTTTTGGAGTCATATATTTAATATCATCTTCTTAAATATTAATGCACATAAACTCTACTCTCATCTCGCACTAATTTGGTCTCTCAGCTCTATTAGATGCGAAAAATAAAATCAATAAAGTCCAATTAATTAATAAAATCCAATTATAATTCTTTCAAGGCCAAACTAATATATAAGGTCAAAACACTCACAATATCCGCTCTTAACAAATCATAAGGTGAATCCAACAAAAAATAATGAAAATCTAACTTTACTTTTTTGTCAATTAAAACGGGCATTCAATAGGAAAAAATATATTTTACATTAAAGTATTAAGTTAGTAAAGTCGATTGGCATGAATACACGTAAGGAAATCAATTAAATATACTCATCATAACCCTAACACAAATTTATGCTAACATGAATAAAATTAAATAACAAATAAGATTAAATGAAAACTTACTTAGCATTAATTAAATAAATTAAAACAAAATTTCAAAACTTCAAACTAAAAGAAAAAAAAAACAAAAGAAATCAAAAGAGCGCACGGCTGCTGGCTTAGGTTTATGATTGGTGATGGGCTTGAATCAATTAGGCTTGATCAAATTCTATGACAAGTGGGCAACTAATTTAATTTGTTGGCTGGACCTTCCTTTTTATTTTTATTGCTAGTGAGTGTGGGCTTGGCCTATTTATTTGAATACACTTTGAATTTTCGTTATTTTAAGTTGCTGCATTTTGCATCGCAATTTTGGACCTTGAGATGGTTGAATTTGAATAAGTGCTGAACTGGAAAGTTGTAGCTCTCGAAATTATCTTCAAATTATGCTCAAGAATTGCAATATTTGGAATTTCGAGTAAAAAGTTACGCGTCTCGAAGTATTAACCTATTTTAAGTGTCTTCACAATATTTAATTTCTTTATTTTTCTCAATCCTCTCCAATTTATTTCTAATACCTGAGAAACATTGAAAATAAAAATATTAGTAATAATATACACTCTTTAAAATATAAATTAACATAATAAATTATACCAATTTCTTAGCATATCAACTTATCGACCGAAGACACTCTAGTGGCCCTAAGAATCTTGACACAAAGAAAAATCGAATGTGAGATAGTGCACTTAACCATACAATCCTAGTGGCCCACTTTTATTTAATCATTGGTGTTTTGTAGGATGCTGGTGCAGTTTGCCCCCTTTTATTTAATTCGATTGTGGGAGTAGAATGTTTTTCTCGTGTGATGGATTATTAAGAGCGTACAGTTGGGAAGAATGGTAGGGTTCTCCCTCTATTGCCCTAGAGTCAGTATCGAACTGCTTTGTTTCTTATGGAGGGGATAAGATCATGTAGTGAATGCCCTTAAATAATTGGGATTTGTGGGTTAATCATTTTATGAATTCATTTGATTATCAAATAAGATTGAATAGTGCAGGTATATACCATTGTGCTTTAGCCTTACGTGGTTCGATTGCGCTTAAGAGAACCAGTGATATGGATACTTTGTTGTCCCGATAGTGTGTTCAAACTCATACATTCTTTACTACATGGGGTAAATTTTCTATTACGTTGGAAGATATTTGTGAATTGCTAAGATTTAGTCCATTTGGCAGTATTCGTTTGTGTTGTCTTCCTTTAGAGGATGAATTATCGATGATTAATAATTTAAATAATGGTATAAATATTGTGATGGCTAGCATGGTGTAGATGGTGAGGTTATGGGAAAGTTCATTATTAATCGATCGGTAAATTTTTCTTTTGGTGTGGTGAAAATGGTGAAGAATGGATGGTTTAAAAATTGGGGATTGGCTACAGACATTTTGGTGAATTGACTGCACTTGTTTTGAGTTTATTGTCAAAGTTTTGTATTGCTCTTCTTCTTATAGGGAATCTGTTTGCCATTTTAGATCAAATGGATTTTGATTTGAAGCGTTCTTTGGGAGGTATGATGACGGTGCTTATTTTCCCTTTGTCTATTAATTCATTTTTGTTTGGGAAAGTTAAAGGTCTTGGGAAAGGTCCTCAGCATTTGGTTAGAAATAGTAATAATGAGCTACTTCTTAGGATTTGGAGGTGGAGGGATGTTGGTTGTGCTATTGGGCTAAGTTGTTTGATTGACATACATGATAGGTTTGTATTTCGTTCATAGGTGGAAAATGTTCGTGGTTTCGGTAATAATTTCTTTGGGTTAGTAGATATGTGGTGGTTTGTTATGCCTGGTGAGAGGTTGGGACTTTGTTAAGGAACCTTGCTAAAGCTTGGATAGTTTGTTGATGCGTTTTTTCCTAATCCCATCCTTCGGATGCCAGAAAAAAATTGGCGAAAGCTTGGGTGGAATCGTTATTTTAGTAAAGTAGAGGGGGGACCCTATTGTGATGGCTACTTTGAAGTTTGTGAGACCATCCAATGGTCCTTCTCGTGTTGTTGAAAGCAATATTCATGAAAGTGTTAGTGTGAGAATTGGGGCATTTAGATTTGCATCTTTGGGAAAAATTAATAATTTTGGTAAGGATACTGCTATTACTGAATGCAATGGTGATGGTAAGGGTAAATATGCAGAACTTCATGTCGACAATAGTGCTCAAACATGTGGTAAACAGAAGGATGCTCCAATTGAAGGCAAAGCTGCTTCTTTTGTTAAAATGTGGGGTAATGAACCTGCTCCCAAAAGGGTTGCTCGTAAATCTAGCCGCAAAGTGTCTTTTAAAGAAACTCCAGAAACTGTTGTACCCAATTCCATTAGGAGGAGGGTCTATGTTTATACTCCTTAGAAAACCATGTTTTGACCATCATTTTTTGTTTTGTATAGATGTAATTTATTATTATTGTTCTTCTTTGTTCTTTATTGATATGTTATGTTGTAATAACGTTGGTTTTAGCCCGAAGAAATGCCATTGGCCATTCTAAAAAGCATGGGCCCAATATGGCCAGGGTGGATTTAAGTAGTAGTGATGAGTCGGATTGAATGTTGGAGATGATGCTAAGAACTTGCTAATAGGTCTGCTGTGAGTAAGGGTGAATTGTTTTTCTATGGATAAAATGGGGGGAATTAGCAAAAAAAACCCTAAAGTTTAGGGGTACATGCAACTTAAACCTTAAAGTATAAAATGTTGCAATGTTAACCCTTAAGTATAATTAGTAATGCAATGAGGCCCTTCCGTCCATTACAGTTAGAAAACACCAAACGGAGGATGATGCAGTTACTGACTAGGCATCAACGTGGCTAGGGAATTAGCAAAAAAAAAAAAACTGAAATTTGCGGTTACATGCAATTTAAACCTTAAAGTATAAAATGTTGCAATGTTAACCCTCGGCCAGGACACAATTGTCTTCAAATTTTCTGTTTTGTTGTACCAAATCCCTTAGCTATATTAATCAAACAGCTTAGAAAATGTATTGCCCAAATTTACCTCAGACAGCAAAATTAATCAATAATAGTCGGTGGTTAAGAGTCTTTGTGGTGTACTTCCGATTTCTTTTGGACCAAGAATCATAGTTGAACGCCTCAACATAAATGACTTACAATTTCTCGTTTTGTTTCAACTGTAAGTTCTGGGTGATATTGGCAAGGATAAACAATTCACCGACGAACTTAAAATTTATTGTGAAAATGGAATAACGACTACAATAAAATGGAATAATAGAATATCGTGAAAAACATATAAATAGCGAGATAAGAAAAAGGAATCAAAGCATGTAGGTGTGAACTTGAAAAGAAAGGAACTCGAATGTTGAAGTTAACTAAAAAGCTCTATGCTCTTCAGATCTTGTGAACCATATTCAATGATGTCAAAATTGAATTGATCCAAATGCTATCCAGATGGAGCCGTTTCTTGCGATGTTGCAAGAATTTTAAAAAAACAACGCTATAAGCTTAACAATGATGGAGTCGTTTCTTGCAAAGTTGCAAGAATCGCATTGTAGGAAGCTATGAATTGGTGCTGTAACTAGAGATAGAAGTGTACTTTAGGGTTAACATTGAAACATTTTATACTTTAAGGTTTAAATTGCATGTAACCGCAAAGTTCAAGGTTTTTTTTTCTAATTCCCTAGCCATGTCGACGCCTAGTCAGCAGCTACACCATCCTCCGTTTGGTGTTCTCTAACTGTGATGGACGGAAGGGCTACATTGCATTACTAATTGTACTTTAGGGTTAATATTGCAACATTTTATACTTTAAGGTTTAAGTTGCATGTACCCCCAAACTTCAAGATTTTTTTTGCTAATTCCCCGATAAAATGGCCAATACGCTTTGGCTTTGGGAAAATTATATGTTTAATTTTGGCACGGTGTCTTTTTTTTTTTGCCTTTAAAGGGTGATGAAAGTGTTAGTAACGTTTTTTTTTTGTTAGATTGTTGTTTCATGTTTTGCTAGAATTGTTCCTCTATTTATAATGCTTGTATAGCTCTTTTCTGTTATTAAGCCTCAAGTAGCTAGGACTTATGAAAAAACTTTGCTTTATTGTTAAAGTGAAAATCAATTCAATCTCATTTACCTTGCTATTATAAAAAGAATTATTATACTTTCTATAATTAATTGAAAAAGAATTGATCAAATGATGAATCAAATTACTAGAATTTCGTAATCACTCTTAAGACAAATAGGAGCTACGAGTTGAAAAGGTAAAAAAATTTCGTTGCGATTTATTAATAGATATATCATATATGAACAAGGCCGGCTATTACAATTCAAATATTACAACAAACATCATCATGAATAAACAAATATATACAAACCAAGTAAAAGAAGCACATAAGCTATATCCATCGTGATCTACTTCAATTCTCTTGGATGCATATCTAAGGAACTCAATTCTTCAATTAAAGCACTCAAATCGTTATAAGAAGATCCTCCTTCTTCAATAGCCTTCTTTGCCTTCTCTTTCAACTCCTTTGCTCTTCTCCTCATTTCCTCACCTTCTTCCTCCACCATTATTGTCTTTACCGCCTTTTCCAGCACTTCCGGCCTTATCCCCTGGCATGACACACTACTCCATTCTTTCGCCCCAACACTAACCCCGATTCTCAAAACCTCTGTCACTAATTTCTCATTGTAAAATTGCTCCGCAAACATGGGCCAGGTCACCATTGGCACCCCAACACACACTCCTTCCAGTATCGAATTCCACCCGCAATGTGTCATAAAACCGCCCACTGCTTCATGATCAAGTATCAATAATTGTGGAGCCCATCCTCTTATAATTAGACCCCTCCCTTTCGTTCTCTCTTTAAATCCGTCTGGTAACCACATTTCATTTTTGTCTTCATTTTTTCTTTTCCTCACCACCCAGATGAATGGCTGATCAGAAGCTTCGAGGCCCATTGCAACTTGGTATAATTGAGCAGCAGAAATGTTGGCCACGCTTCCGAAACAAACATAGATAACTGAATTGGGTTTTTGGGAATCAAGCCATTTCAAGCACTCGTGTTCATCAATGGCGGCTTTCTTTCCTCTCACCGCTTTATTTTCAATCTCTCTATTACACAGTGAAAGGGGTCCTATGTGCCAGGCCTTCCTCTTCAAAACACTTCTATAGTGATTAGCGTAATCTGGTTCAAGCTCGAAGAAGCTGTTCACAATTACTCCATAGCTTTTTAAATCAGAATCTTTTATTTGATTCAACAACTTTGTATAGTCATTGTCAATTTCTTCTCGTTCATATCGAGAAACCTGTATTTACAGCCATTAAAATTAATCAGGAAACCCACGGTATCCTTACTTGTACTCAATAAAACATTAAGCACATATATATATATAAAACCAACCAACCTAACTTGTGCCAAATGCTTTAACCTTTAAAAAAAGAATCTTCAATCTCAGTTCTGAACCACACAATTATTTTATTTTGTCCCTTAATCATTTTCAAGATTCAAGATATATTACCCTTTGTTATATAAATTTAGTAGTAGGCACATAAATAGTATAAAAAATAATAAGCCTAGTAAGTAAAATTGATCAAATTAACATGGCTATTGATAAGTCAAAATCCATTTGGTCAATGTTTTAGGCAGAGACCACGGACTGGCAAAGGCACTTTGTGCGCATCATTTGTTCTATTAATTTGTTTATTTAAGTCTATACATATATTATTATTTGTCTAATTTAGAGATGTGTGCGCGCATGAATACAAGAGTGTATATCTGACATGTGCTTCATTACCTGAGTTCGAAGAAGCTTAATCTCATGAGGAAAATTGGGCAAAACGAAAGGCTCAGAATCCGATTCAACATCCTTAAACGGCTTGTACATCTTCATAATCGCGGTGGCGCAAAGTGCGAAGAAGCTCGTCCCATGGAACACCAGCCTCGGGATCCCAAATCTAGAGGCTGCTTGCGTGGCCCACGGGAAGAACATGTCTGCGACAAGACAATCTGGCCTCAACTCTCCTATCAGCCTCTCGAGCGGCTCTTGAAGAAGAGTGGTTGCCTTGAAGAATGTAACGAGCATCTCGTCCGACGTGCACTGGTCCATGTTCTCGGTTCCCTCTGGTAGGCCAGCGGCTGCTGAGGGGAAATCCAAGATCTGGAGGTCGAGTTGGGAGGAGCGAATGGAGGGGGCGAAAGTGGGGGCGTTGAGGGGGGTGGTGATGATGGTGGATTTTACTGCGGCAGTGGAGGAGAAGAGTTTGGCCATGTCGAGGGTCGGAATCATGTGGCCGTGAGCCATCATGGGGAAGAAGAATATGTGTAGCTGCTTCTGCTGCTGTTGTTGTCCCATTGCTTTAATTTTCTCTCTAGATATTTGAAATTTTGGAGAGAGAGAGAGAGGAGAAATTTTATTTTGAGTTGATGATTCATGAGTTTGGTTGTATTTATAGGCCGTTACTGACTAATATAAAAATTTGAACTACTACTACCTTCTAGTACTCTATTTGGAAAAAAAAGAAAAAGTCAAAATTTAAGTATTAATTAAAGAAAAAGTTTTGAACTTGAGTTAATAATTGTTGAGTTAATAATTGAAGTTACTTAGCTTCTCGAAATTGCCCTAATTATTTGACAAATTATTAATTGAGATTTAATCACAAGTAACATGATTTTATTGGTTAATAAGAGGGAACTAGAAATCACGAGGGAGTAAGAGAAGGAAGACTTTGGTACTTTCTCCTAATTTTGACTTGTTATTTCAGATGGGCTGAAAAGTGGAAAATAATTAAAGAGAGACAGACAAAAACTTATCCATTTATTTAGTTTTCTCTCTCTTGATATTTGAAATTTTAGAGAGAGGAAATTTTGTTTCGAGTTGATGATTCATGAGTATTGTTGGATTTATATGCCGTTACGTAGAAATTTTTTAAAATTTGTTACTTTTTGGAAACAATTAAAACCCACAACATCTCGGATTTAGATTTAAGTAAAAAAAACTTATTTGACTCATGTTGAATATAGTGTTTTTCCCCTTTAATACCCATATAATATTTTATAATTACACAATATCGGACGGGTTTTGGTGCAAGTATACTAACAAGTGGGTCAGGTTCAGATTTTCCCATATAAAACCCACCCCAGATTAGGTCAGATTCGAGCTTCTCCAAAATCCCGCAAACCCTGGCCTCTTTTCCTCCTGTAAAAGTGTGCAAACTAGAGGATTTTGAAAAAGAAAGAAAAAATGAAAAAACAATTTGTGACACCGAAAACAAAATGGATTTTCTGGTAAATCTTTCTCTTGTTTTCTCACGATTATTACACATTTTTTCTATATCGCAATCTTCTCGAACTTTTTTATTTATTTATTTATACAAGCGATAAATCTAATCTACTTAAATCAAGAGAGGAGAAGTAGACTATTGCATACACAATAGGCTCTCCTTGACTCCTGCCACTAACAACAAGAAGTTGATAGGATAGAATCGAATCTGTGACATCTTATTAAAAAATCCAAGTGTGAAGTCTTTATAAATACCTACTATTATAAAAGATTGAACTTTTATTACCTTCTAATTCTTTGTTTGGGGAAAGAAAAAATAGTCGAAATTAATTTATGGATTAATTAAATAAATGTTTTGATCCTGATTTAATAATTGAAGTTACTTTAGCCTCGAAATTGCCCTAATTATTTGCCATATTATTAAGTGAGATAGAATCAAAAGTAACACACATGATTTATTGGAAAACATGCAACTCTAGAATTTAAGAGAACGTCTGAGTAAGAAAAGTAAAACTTTGATACTTTCTCCTAATTTTGACTTGTTATTTCATATGGGCTGAAATGTGGAAAATAATTGAAGAGAGACAGACAAAAACTTATCCAATTATTTTGTTTTCTCTCTCTTGATATTTGAAATTTTAGAGAGAGAGAGGAAATTTTGTTTTGAGTTGATGATTCATGAGTATTGTTGCATGTATTTATATGCGTAGTTTTAAAACTTGTATAGACGAATATAATACTTTTTAACTTATTTGGGTGGATGGTGTACATATAAAATTGTGTCTTTTTCATGATTAGAGTCCAAATAACATTATTAAAGAAACTAAAAAATGGTAAACAAAAAAGCAAGACTTACTCTCATGTTTCTATCCTTAAAAACAGAAGAACTTATCATGTCGTTATGAAAACCCGCGTTTTTGACTCTGGATCCTTGTTGGGAGGTGATTCCCCCAGCTTCTCGATTAATTTGAAAAAAGACTTTTTTTTAGTAGAGAAAAGATGAATGTTTGTAAAGGAAAATCATAGTCGCCAGTTTGTTTTACTAACCAAACAAAAGTCTATGTAAAAGAAAAATATTTATGAATTAAGCGATTTCCTAAACACAATTATTGTGAAACCAGTTAATTCAAAGGTTCGAGAATTAATTAACGAATCAGGAAGGTGTTAGACACCCAATTCGCCCTTTGAGTCTCTAAGTAGGATATGTGTAGAATTATAATCGAACATTAGCATGCTTATTGATATTATCGCTTATCTGTCCCTAATTTTAGGAAAAACGGGATTTTAGGGTGGGGATAGAAACCATTTGCTTCGTATTTTGCCCTTCAATTTTAGAAATTAGTGTGTGTGTGTGTGATTTGGAAGATAATTTTGATAATAATATATAGCAAAACAAGTGCTTTTGGTAAAGTTTAAGGTTTTTCAAAAGCTAATTCGATTTGAAATCAGATTTTCGCCAATATTCGAGATTTGGTTGTCAATAGTGTACCACAGTTTAATAATTTAAACCGGCATTGACGAATTTAATACTTTCATATTAGATATTTTGGTAAGCACTGTAATTTATAAACTAAACCTGGTACAAACGCTTGTTGATTCCTTTGTAAACTAAGACTAATAAAATCGGAATTTTATAAAATTGACTGATAAAATAAGTTGAAAAAATTAGCTTCAGCTCATTCTACGCCTTTGGTTTTGAAAACGGGATTTAAATATGAAATCTGGACTGATTTTGAGATAAACAACAATTTCTACATGCGATTGATCTAACTGATAAAATAAAGATAGATAAAAAATTTAAAGCCAGACTAAGATAAAAAAATACCTGAGAGCCTTGAAAATAGTATAATACTATGTTCGAGCACTGTTCCCGAAATTCCAGAGTTGACTGAAGCCTTAAATGAGGGCTGTGCAGCTATATTTATATATGTATAGAATTAAATGGGTTGCGCCAGGAAGTGTTTGTCTGCACGACACACACACTGTTTTTCGTGTAGACAAAAACTTTATCCAATTTTTTTATTATGTTCTTACTCATGATAAAACCTACCTACTCACCAAATTTTAGATTTTCTGGACATCGGGAAGGCCTCTGTTTGATTTCTCGAGATGAACTTTTCGTTTTTTGAATTCCGAAGGATCCAGCCGTCAAATTTGGTTGATTTTTGAGTATGTTATTACCCACAATATTATTTACCATCTCAAAAATGTTTAGGATGACCAGGAGTCAGGAACTATCGATACACAAGAATCGGCAAAATTCAGCTTGGAAAATATTTGTCTGTGGACAAACACAACAGTGTTTGTTTACATGAAAAACACACGGTGTGTCGTGTAGACAAACATCTAGGAATGTCTGTCTACATGACAAATACATGGTGTGTTATAGGGTGTTTGTCTGCAAGCAATTTTCGTAATTTTCGTCAAATGGATTATTGGATCAATTTGATTTTTTTAGCATATTAATCCCCAAAATAAAACTGTTTACTGACCAAATTTGAGCTCAATAAGACTTCAGGAAGGTTCTCTTTTGATTACCTAAAGTGAACTACTGGTTTTCTGAATTTTCGGAGATCTAGCCGTCTGATCCGGCTGATTTTTGGATATGTTGCTTGTCATGGAATTTTCTAATAGTACTCAATGTTTGAGATGATCAGAAATGGGTAACTCTCCTTACACAAGTTTTCAGAGGTTTTGACGATTCCATTTTCAGCAGTTTTTGGCAATTCTCGTAACTTCTCGTCTGGGTGTCCTTTCTGCTTCCTTCTTTGACATGTGTCACTTGTATAGGGTATGTGTGCATCTGTGGATGGTCGTGCATGAATGCGTGCTCATTTTTTTAGAGATCAAAATTCTTGTGAGTGTCGTTAAATGAGGTGTTCACAGACCCTCTCGGCTTAGGTTCTTTGAAAAACAAAAAAATAAATCGATAATGTGAATTAATGAATCATTTTGTGACACTCACACGAATCATAAGTGATATTTTAAAAAGCAATGCTATGCAAATGATGTCCTGCTATGTTGTTTATCTCTGCTGTGGATGGATGGGTGATTTCTAGACTGTTCGAGACACGTCCTATGCTTTGCGGTGATTTTGATATGTTGTACTCCCACCGACAGGGACGGTTCTATCAAAAATTATCATTCTTGTGTTGAACTGATGTATTCCCATAGGCAGGGACGATTTCCTCAATGATTTGCAATTTGTTAAACTGATGTACTCCCACAAGCAGAGACAGTTCCGTTAACAATACTGATTCTAGTGTTGAGCTGATGTACTCCCACAGGCAGAAATGGTTCTTTCAATATTTTCTATTTGTTAAGTTGATATACTCCCATAGGCTGGGACAGTTCTGTTAACAATTCTGATTATGATGTGGAGCTGATATACTCCCACAGGTAGGGACGGTTCTGTTAATGATTTTCTATTTGTTAAGCTGATATATTCTCACATGTAGGGACGATTTCATTACCAATACTTATTCTGGTGTTGAGCTGATGTACTCCCACAGGCAGGGACGATTTTGTCAACAATTTGTTATTTGTTAATTTGATGTACTCCCACCGGCAGGGACGATTTTGTTAACAATTCTAATTTGGTGTTGAGCTGACGTACTCCCACAGACAGGGATGGTTCGGTCAGCGATTTACTATTTTGTTTAGCTAATGTACTCCCACAAGGCAGGGACAGTTCCATTAATAATACTGAGTCGGTGTTGAGTTGAGTGTCCTCTCACAGGTAGGGACGGTTCTGTCAACAATTTTCTATTTGTTAAATTGATTTACTCCCACAGACAGGGACGGTCCTATTAATAATTCTAATTCTTGTGTTGAGCTGATGTACTCCCACAGGCAGGGACGGTTCTATTAACAATTTGCTATTTATTAAGCTGATATAATCCCACAAGTAGGGACGGTTCCTTTACAAATTCTGATTTGGTGTTGAGTTGATGTACTTCCACAAGCAGAGACAGTTCTGTTAATAATTTTCTATTGTGTTAAATTGATGTACTTCCACAGGTAGGGACGGTTCCGTTAACAATTTCGATTCTGGTGTTGAGCTAATGTACTTCCACAAGCATGGACGGTTCTGTTAACGATTTGCTATTTTTTAAACTAATATACTCTCACAGGCAGCGACTATTTCATTAACAATACTGATTCGGTGTTGAGCTAAGTGTTCTCCCACCCTAACGATTTACTATTTGTTAAGCTGATGTACTCACACTGGCGGGAACGGTTCTGTTAATAAATTATTTTCTTGTGTTGAGCTGATATACTCCCACAGGTAGGGATGGTTTTATCTATAATTTGCTATTTGTTAAGCTGATGTACTTCCACAAGCGCGGATGGTGCTGTTAACAATTCTAATTCTTTTGTTGAACTGATGTACTCCTACTAGCAGGGATGGTTCCATCAACGATTCCCATTGTTTTGTTGAACCGATGACTCCCACTGGCAGGGATGGTTCCGTAAATGATTCTTATTCTTTTATTGAACTGATGTACTCTCAGTGGCAGGGATGGTTCCGTCAACGATTTTCATTCTTTTGTTATTGTTGAACTGCGTAAAGGGGTGAGCCCCCTGCTTTAGCCAAATGTGTGGACCACGTAGAGGGGTGAGCCCCCTGCTTTAGCCAAATGTGTGGACCACGTAGAAGGGTGATCCCCTTGCTTTAACGAAGTGTGTAAGATGGTGAATGTCTGTGGGGATATAATGATTGATGGGTTGCTGGGAAAATGAGAATTCCTACTGGCTAGGATAAAGGCTGAGGGGGGGAGAGTTTCTGAGAGGACATAGAGAGAAAACGAGAGAAAGTTGGTGTGATCTATTTTTTTTTGGAAAAACAAGAACTTTTGGTTGGTTTCTTTTTTCTTGAGAAAGGACTGAGTTATGTTTTCTCAATTCTCAAACCTCATGCATGATTTTTTGACTCTGCCTCTTGCTTTGCTTCCATGGCATTTTTCTCGTATCACCAGGGTATGATTCTGCTTATTATTCTCTGACTTCGTGAGAGGAGAATTTTTTGTGTGCTTGCATCGTTTTCTATTTTTTAATGCCCATATTCTTCCTTAATTTTTTTAAAACTTTTTTTTATGCAGCTTATTTGTTTTTTTCTTTTATATGGTCAGCATCATTCCACACCCAAGACGTAGCCCTGGGCCTTTTGGCTTAGTTGTCACTCTTGGTGTGGCTCTCGCTGCCATCTTTTGCCTTTTCTATTTTTTTTTCAATATTCTTTTTTTTACACTGTGGGATTTATCCTCTTTTATACTCTTTCAATTTATTGTTGTACCCATTTTGTTCCTCCTCACTTTGTCAGGTTTGTTGAGTATCATCATCCTTGCATTTTGAGAATATTTGCTTTGGAAGTTTGTAGTTGACATCGTCGTGTTGTGTTTGTGATTTTCGGTTTGAGAACCTTTGGGAGCGTATCTTGAAGACTTCTTGGGAGAGAAGAAGCTAGGCCAAAATTCCTTTTTATGGGGTTTGTTTCCCGCATATCAATTGTAAGATTTTGTCATTCCAATCTTCCTCTCTTTAACTTTCTCTTATATCTCTTCAAATGAGGCTTTTTTGGTTGTAGAGAGGGCCTGAGTTTGCTTTTGAAAAGGGCTTTAGTTTGTGCCTGTAGAAAGGGCTTCGAATTTTCCTATAGGAAAAGCTTCGGATTTGCCTGTAGAAAGAGTTTCGGATTTGTGCCTATAGAAAGTGATTAGATTATGGCCTGTAAAAAGAGCTTGTGAAGTGATTCGACTCTCGGGGAGGATTTATGATGTGATTTTCCCCTCTGGGCGGGCTTGTGAAGTGATTCGCTTCTCTAGAAGGGCTTATGAAGTGATTCAACTACTGGGGAGGATTTGTGATGCAATTTACCCCTTGGGACGTCTTGTGAAGTGATTCGACTCTCGAGGAGGATTTGTGATGTGATTTTCCCTTCCAGGAGGGCTTGTGAAGTGATTCACCTCCCTAGGAGGGGTCATGATATTATCGTGATGATCGAGAGTGTGTTGATTGGCGTTGTGATGGTGGTGTGACTAATCATCGATGTACTCACCGAGATGGGGTGGTGAAGCCTGCTTGGCAGGTCATGGAGCTTAGTGCTTATGTGTATGCATTATGCAAATGCTCATGCCATGCTTACCTAAATTTTGAGTATTCGCATACTTCTCAAATTATTACACCATCGTTTTGAAAACATAATTTTGAAAAGGTCGTGAATCTTGAGTTTCCTCATTCAAAAAGTATGTTATATTACTCAAAATTATCTAAATGCAAATATATGCACGCAAGACTGACAATTTTTTGAAAATATAACAACAATGAAAAGGTAAATATTAATTTCTGGTCAATTAGTGAGTGAGTGCAAGGTGATATCGGTCACAAGAGAAATGGCGTGCTTCTGTCTAGGGATTCTACTAATTCTGCGTTACACTTATGTCTTGACAAATTGCTCTCTGCTTCCTGATTCTTGGGCCATTCGGAGCTCGTGCGCGTTGCTGCTTTTGCTCATGCCCTCAGTCTTAGGAGGATTATTGATGTTACCCAGGACTGGCTTGAATCTTGGGAGAGGCGAGGGGCTTTCAGTTGCTAACAACTTGATTTCGTTGGCTTGATTCTACTGATAGGACGACCACGGGGTCTTGATAGTGTGGGTATGGCACCCTCAGTGCGAATAATGAATGGAGAGGCTAGTTTATGGAGAGTTGTTTGGGTTTTCCCATTGATGCCCTTTATGCATATACCCTCAGCACCTTCAATGCGTATGAATGATAATGGAGAGGCTAGTCTTTAAGGAGCTATTCGAGTCTTCTTGTCGAAACCCTCAGCGCATGCTTCCTCGGCACCCTTAATATATGTACCATCGACCTCCTCACTGTATGTACTCTTGGCACCCTCAGCGTGTTTAATGTAGCTCCAAGCTCGTTGCTTTAGATTCGTCGCCCGTGTCTTTTTAGGAATATGATTGATTTTAAGCAAAGGCAATCATGAATTAAAGATAACCAAAAGAAATGAATTGATTTTATTAATGAAATGAATGGGTACATTAGTAAGAAATTCCTCATTCTACCCTTAACCCTTACAAACTCGCTCCATTTCTCTCTCAATTCCACCTATATCTAATATGGTTCAAGTAAATTGGATCAATGATATTTGCCTCTGCTTGGGGCTTCTTTCATTTATATTTGGTGCATCAACAGGGCATAATCTTCCTAGAATCAATCAAGTCTTGGATAGCATGCTTTAAGGTGCAACAATTATCAGTGTTATGTTCGAATCCTTAGTAGTAAGTGCAGCATTCATTGGCATTCCAGCCAAGGGGAGCTGGGTTGGGGGTGTACAAGGACCTAGTAGTTGTAGAATACCCTCAGCTTGTAGCGTGGCTAAAGTTTGACTCAGCAAAGTCGATAGGCATGAAAAGGGACGGTGCTTCTTTCTACTGTTCCTTTTTTTCAGCCCTTATTCTTGTGGATATGGAAGTTGGTTTGCCGATGAGGACTCGAGCTTTGGTAAGACCAGAATTGATTGATGGCTAGGGTGATCCTCTCGTATTGAGAAAAGGATTTCTTAGCCTCGGCAGCTTAGGTAAGTTCCTCCTCGGTTTCATTAGCCACGTGCATCAAGGTCTTGTATCGGTTGAAATAATGGTGACCCATGCCGCTTCGGATCTCGGGCTTGAAATTCTTGACAATTATCCCTAACTGATCTTCCTTAGGGATGTTGTTGACCAGTTGAGATGCTAATTCCCCCCAATGAGTGATGAAGTCATTGACATGCTCATTTTTCCTCTGTATTTTCATCTCGAGATATTTATAGGTGACTTTTAGCTCCTCATTGGACTTATAATGTTCCATGAACTCCTTTATTATACTTTTTCAGTTGGCTATCCTACGTTTCTCTAAACTCAAAAACTTAAGGACATATGATCCTCTTTCAATTCGTATAACTACATAATTCGAACATAAGCTCTGAGGTGCAAGTGACGTGGAGTGCTGTTAGAGAACTTCTTAATATGGGGTAGTTTAAAACCAATTGGTAAACAGGCATCTGGGTAGAGAGACAGGTCTTGGGTATCGACGACATTTTTAACTTTTTCGGCGACCCTTTGGTTTAAGGTTTCCATCTAGTCTTTAAGGGTGGTAATGGTCTCATTCTCTTTAGTTCGATCTATTGCAGTCTTATGGTATTTGCCTTTGTTTGGACCTCCATCGGGATGGCTTGAGGATTATGGTATTAAAGGAGTTAGTTATGCTTGGGGTTCAACCAGGCGGCTTCGGGATTTTGTAATGGTGGTACATCTATGTTGGCAGGGACTACAAAAGGTGGGGGGGGGGGGGGTTAATGTAGGCATGAACTGAAGGAATGTGTTAGAGAATATTAAGTGGAGCTACTGAGCCTCGGGTTTGGTTATCTTTTGTTGGGTTTGGATTCGAATTTGGTTGGTTTGGTTCAGTAGGTGTCCTGGCAGTGATTAAAGCGTCAAGACAGGCTTGGGTGGCCACTTGGTGATTCTTCATGATAGCCATATAATGGGTCAGATCTTGGATTAGATGGTAAAGGTGTTCAAGGATTAAGGTGCCACCCTTAGTTTGTGGGAGAACCGGACTAGGCACCGGATTCGCTGCAAGAGAGGCTTCATTGTGGTTACCCTTAGTATTGTTAACCCTAGTTTGATCGATCGGTAGCTCGGTGTTGCGAGGAAATGGCATGATCGGTGGTGAGTTGATCTTGTGAATCATCTGGTTTGATCTCTTCCAGCCCAGTCGGCTATTGTTAGTAGTAGATAATCTGAGTGTGGTGAAGAATGGGGAGAAAAAAGTTGGGGATTAACTGGGAAATGAATATTTTGCCACGGGTTGTGTAATTCTCGGAAAACTATAACTCAATAAGAAAAAAAATTGAAAACAACTTTTTGGTATTTAGGCGAAAATAGACCGATAGCAACAACTTAAGAGCCCCATGGATAGGTTTAGGGTAGGAATATGCATTCCCGGGGTGCCCTTTTAACTTTCTAATTTTGAAAATTATTTTTGAAAAACTTGTTTTGGAAAATGACTTATTTTTGGAAAACATTTTGAAAATTGGGACGTTCTCTCCTTTTATAGTTGTTTTTTATGGAAATAGTGACAAGGAAATACTCACTAATGGTTGTTAGTGAGGAATTTCTATGGGAAGGGGTTGAACCGTCTCCGTACTTGCCAAACCAAGAGTTGGTGTGTATGATAAGGCATTTTGTTCACTAATCTCATGACTGACGGTTAAGAAAACATTCAAAAATTCATTTGTACTAAGCTGGCGCGTCCTATATGCAAACGAGACTTGATGGGTAAGGTTTAGGTAGCCTCCTATTTGGCTAGGTCTTCCTATATACCTCAAGGGCGAGTACGTGCAAGGACCATTTGATATACGTTCTAAGTACTTCAGTGTTCTCATCACTCGATATACCTTAGTTGATATTTGACCAAGGAGAATGAAAATAAGAGCCAACCCCCTACTCACTAAGCAGTATTTTCAGGTTAAATGGGGTAATTTCACACTCGTGATAATGGATGATGAAAGTGCATACGTAAAAAATAACAATTATGGAGGTAGATTATGAAGAGCGCTTTAGTGTTTGTTAGAGTATTTTCAATTTTTATTTATGAAATTATTTTCCTCAAACAATTATTACAAAAAAAAATGAAATCAGGGTATCCACCTAAGTCGCGTCTATGTTATCCTAAGATTAAACCGGGTACAAACGCTTGTTGATTCCTTTATAAACTAAGACTGATAAAAGTGGGATTTTATAAAATTGATTGATAAAGTAAGTTGAAAAAAATGGTTTAAACTCGTTCTACGCCTTTGGCTTTGAAAAGGAGGTTTAAATATGAAATCTAGACCGATTTTGAGATAAACAATGATTTCTACATGCGATTGATTAATTACAATTGATAAAAGAAAGACAAAAAAAATTGAAGTTAGACTGAGATAAAAAAAATATACATGAGAGCCTTGAAAATAGTATAATACTATTTTGGAGCACTCTTCCCAAAATTCCAGATCTGGCCATCTTAGTGTTTGTCCACACGACAAACACCATAAGATGTTTGTCTTATAGATAAACTATTGATTTTTGTCTGCAGACAAACTTTATCCATTTCGTAACGATTTTTGTAATTTTGGCCAAACAACACATTGGATTGATCCATTTTTTTAGTATGTTGTTACCCATGATAAAAACCTATTTACTGACCCAATTGCAGATTTTTTGGACATCGGGAAGGCCTCCGTTTGATTTCCCAAGATGAACTCCCGGGTTTTTGAATTCACAGGGATCCAACTGTTGGATCTAGCTAATTTTTGAGTATGTTATTCCCCGCAGTATTATTTACCAGCCCACAAAATTTCAGGATGATTAGGAGTCGAAAAGAATTGATACACAAGAATTGGCAAAATTCAGCATTGAAAATGTTTGTCTGCGAACAAGCACTAAAGTGCAGACAAACACATGGTGTGTCGTATGGATAAACATCTAGGAAGGTTAGTCTACACGATAAACACTTAGTGTGTCATGTGGACAAACATTATAGGGTGTTTGTCTTCAGGCAATTTTCGTAATTCTCGTCAAACAGCTTATCAGATCAATCTTATTTTTTAGAATGTTAATCCCCATATGACAAAATTTGAGCTCAGTTGAACTTTAGGAAGGTTCCCTTTTGATTACCCGAAGTGAACTCCTGGTTTTCTAAATTTTCAGAGATCTAGCCTTGAATTGGGCATTTTTTCGGGTATGTTTCTCGTGATGGCATTGTATATTAATACTCAATGTTTGAGAATGATCAGAAATGGGGAACTCTCCTTACACAACTTTTTAGAGGTTTTGACGGTTTTCATTTCCGGCAGTTTCTAGTATTTCTCGTAACTTCTCATCTGGGTGTCTTTTCCACTTCCTTCTTTGACCTGTATCACATGTATAGGGTATGTGTACATCTAGGAATGGTCGTCCATGCATGCGTGTTCATTTCCTTAGAGATCTAGGCTCTTGTAAGGGTCGTAGAATGAGGCGTTCACAGTCATAAAACTGTGAGACTAAGTAATGATTTTTTGCATCACAATGTTTTATTTATTTTGAAACATCCTAAACTGCAAATCCCCATTGTCTCTTAAAACATAAGCTAAGCCCTAGCCCAACCTCTTACCTTCACCTGCTCTCTCTCGCCATTGCCTCTAACCCCCCCCCTCTCTCGCCATCCACCGTGTCACCATCACCGATAATGGTGACCTAATTCCATCCTCAAATCCACCACTCACTTTTTCCCAAATTAAAAGCCCTACTCCGTCTCTCTCTTACCCTTACTATCACCGTCGCCATTGCTACTCCGTCCACCTTTCTCTCTAATAGCTTCTTGAAGGTTAAGGTAAGAAAAATTCATACTTGAAAGTTAATTTTTTTTGGGTAATCGTAAATGATCATATCCCACCAAATGTTTCACTTTACCCCATCACATTATTCAAATGTTTGTGAAAAACTTTTGTTCTTTTTCCCAAACAAGCCTTCAATATATTTTTTCACTTCACGTTTCCCAGTAATTTCAATGAGATTTTTGTTGCCATTATTACGATTTCTGATTGATTTATACGAGAAGGGTAGGAATCATGATGAAGAAACTAAGTTGAAAACCCCTTTTATTTCATCTCTATGAATAGTAGTTACATGTAGAGATGTTAGATTAGATTAATTTTTGGTTTTTTATTAAATTATAATCTCAAGAATAATTTGATTTCAAAGCATTGGAACTAGTTTGTTAAACTAGTTAATTCGTATTTTTCTTCTCTTATGACTAAATCATTTGTTCATTATCATTGTTTATCCATCTCTTATAATGATGTTTTTGTGGAGAATGGATAAACTTGTTTGATTCTTTAAAGAAAGAGGAGATAACAAACTGAAAGGGTAATTAAAAAGAATTCACCATAGTTCATGAAGATGGAGGCAAATTCAAGAAAACAAAGAAATAATGAAACTGATGATGTATTGAAAGGAACTCACTGGAGTTCATGTCGAATGGGGACTCAAATAAAAGCAAAATGCAATTCCATTCAATAAGAAACACAGCGTAATTGGGTAAGGGATGAAAAATGATTTTAAGCTCTTATTCGGCTTTTGCAAATATGCAAGGGTGAACTGAAAGGAATTAGAAAAATTAGGAGGGGTGAGTTAAAAGTTATCTCTAATAAGAATGAGAATAAAGTTTCGATGGGTGCATTTTAGAATTCCCATTTCATTTCATGAGAAAATGAATGTTTTTGTGTAACCTTAGAAATTGAGATTTTTCTTATGAAATCCTAACAGAGATTGTAAATGATTTTATTTTTGAATTTTTTTGAAAAAATTTCTCATACCCTCCACACCTGTGATTTGATAAATTTGTTTACTTTTTCCTGCTTGGTGGCTATATATATACCGATAGTTAAAATGTGGGGATTGGTGGTTTTCTGGTTATGGTTAGGGGATTTGGTGGTTGGAATTAATATTACTTGGAATTTGGGGATTTAATCTGATAATGAATTACATATATGCATATATATATATATATAATGGGGAGTGGATGGAATATTGTTTAGTAAAAATCACAAAAATAACAGTTGGAAAAAATATTGTTGGATCTGTTATGTGTATAATTCCTAATAGGGTAGCTTTTCTTTCATAAGATAGACATTTGTAATGATATAGATTCTTCATTAATGATCACGTCAAATTTGAGACAAAAACAGTTCTTTAAATATAATTTACTTTGAAGAAAGACTTGGCAAATTAGTTTTAAGGTTTATCTAAAAATGGATAATGGGAAGTATAAATTAGATCCGATTGTTAATTAGAATAGATATATATATACAAAAAATTTAAGGTGTCGACCGGCCCGTATTAGAAACGGACTATATATATGTATATGTATATATATATAGACATTCCCTTTGTTTGAAAGTCCATAAGTTAGGTAACTTAGATTATAACACAAATTAGTTTATCCAAGAGTTGTACTTAGACAAAATAGGGGAATGCCAAATTTCACAATTTTGATTGGTTTAAGTTATTCTCATTGAAATTTGACTAAACTCTATTATTGTGTTGAAGGTGGATTAGGAAGTAGATGTTTTATCTTCTGCTCTGTTGGGATGCGGCAGTGATATAATTATTGGGAAGCAGGGTTGGACATATAATTAGCCATATGAAAGCAACATTATCTTACAGAAGGCAGTACTTACTCAGAATTGGAAGAGAAAGTTTATTCTGCTATGGATATTGACTGCATGTCGCCCAATTAAATTAAAGATGATGAAAACTTGGAGTTTGCAATGGCAACTATTTCCAATGCTCCAGTTGTTAATGCAATTGATTTGTATATAAAGAAAGTGGATTTGAATTACAATGAATACCCAATTGCGAAAAAAATTCCATTTTTTGAACTGTACAATGTATCCCTCTGTCCAACTATCCATTACAACACTACGAGTTTAGTGGCCCTATAAATGAGGGTCGCTATCTTTTTCTCTTGGGTTCCACTTTGTGGCTATCATGAAGTCACGACTTCGGTGGCACTAGAAAGAAGGGTCACAAATCATCTCAGCCCATACCCAAGTCCATGGCTGGGGGAAAATGTGGTATAGATTCAGACTTGGACGCATAATACCGTACCGGAGAAGATGTGGACACATAATTTGATGGTATTAATGATTACCGTGATTGTGAAAGTGATGAAGGGAAATAACTGAATAAGATTGGATAGGTTAATAATGATATCTCGACATTCTATACATGATCTAAGTTTAGAAATGTGGACAAAGAGTTGTCACCATGGGATCAAATGATTGATGAAAATGAATTGTAAAAGGGACTAATTTACGAGACAAAAGAGGACCTAAAGACAACTATAAATCGTTCGTAATCAAGAATGCAACTGAATTTATTGTTGATGAAACTAAGGTAGATATATGGACAATTGGGTGTAAATTACATGAAAAATGGTGCAAATGGTGCCATCGTGCCTATAAGAGGAAGACAAAACGCGGGCAATTTAAAATAATCAAGTTCAAGGTCCCTGTGAACACCTCATTTTGTGACCCCCGCAAGAATTCTGATTTTCAAAGAAATAAGTACGCATGCATGCACGAGCATTCTTGGATGCACAAAAACTATGATACAGGTCAAAGAAAAAAGCCGAAAGGACCCCGGATGAGGAGTTACAGAATTATCGAAAATTGCCAGAACCGAAAACCATCAAAACTCCTGGAAACTTGTGAAAGGAGTGTTACGCATTTTGGATCATCCTCAAACTTTGAGAGTTGTTAGACATTACCATGAGGAGTAGCATACTCGAAAATCAGCTCAATCCGACAGTCGAATCTCCGAAAATTCAGAAAATCATGAGTTAGATTCGGGTGGTCAAATGGAGGTCTTCTCGAAATTAAAATGGTTTGAAATTTGGTAAGTGGATAGGCCTTATTGTGGGGAAGAACATATTCTAAATTCAGCTTTGTCGGACATGGGATCATCAAGAATCAATTTGTCTACCGTGCAATTCTAATCGAAATGTCCTTCATAGCAAATTAAAATAAATAGTGGCCTTACCGAATTATGATCGACCTCAAATTTTGACACAAGCTAGAAAACATTTGGAGGGAAAACATATAAAAAAATTAGCATAATCCAACAGTTGGAAGTTCAATTGTTGAGATTGTTGTACGCAAGTACGTTTCCTACGCAGGAACAAACTCTTTGCACCAATTCGAGGAGACCGAGTCCTTACCGAACTCCGATCGTCTCCAATTTTTTCCAGAGTCTAGAAGACTTATATTGGCAATACATATCCAAAATTCAGCATGATCTAACGGTTAGAACCTGAATTTTCATGCAAACAAGGGACCTTGTCTACAACAAGTACCTTTCCTACGCGGACACAAACTCTTCGTACCAATCAGAACGAAATGGAACCTTCCCGAAATTTGATCCACCTGAAATTTTTACACAATCTAGAAGAGTTCTATTCCCAACACATATCCAAAAATCAGGATGGTCCAACGGAGGGAAGGTTTCGCGATAATTTCCAAGAGTCCTAGTTGCAATCTCTTTTCTTGCTCTCCAAGTATTTTCTTCAACCATAAATAGACCCCCATCCATTCATTATTATCATCAACAATCAAAGGGATTTCGTGGTACACACCAAGAGACCTCTATTCTCTCCCTCTAAAGAGGCTCAGGTATAATTTTCTCTCTCTTCTTTTATTTATTCGGCAGTTTTATAATTTATATTCTTGTCTGCATAATTTCTATCACTTAATAGCTTTTCAAAACCCTTTTTCAAATTGTTTTTTAAAGCCAAAGGCGTATAACAAACCCTAATCCAATTCCAAAATAGTATTATTACTTTCTTACTTTTCTAAAAGCCCGAATTAACGGCATTGTTATACGAAGGAATCGATAATCGTTATATATCCAATCTAACTCATAGATTGCGGTGTGTATGTGATAAACACTCGATTATGAGAACACTACTTCCATCTATACCGGTTTAATCAATAGACTTTGGTATACGATCGGTCAACTCATCTCATATCATATCGAGTATAAGATTCCACATTGAATCAGTTTCCGAAAAGCCCAATGCTTTACAAAATCACTTGTTTCATTGCATCTATTATTATCAAACTCTATTTTTTCAAATCACACACACACACACACTTATTTTTAAAATCATGGGCGAACTAGGAAACACATTGTTTTCATCCCAACCCCAAAATTATGATTTCTAAGGCAAGCACGAAAAGCTGTAAAGTAATAGCAATAGCATGCAAGAGCTGAATTATAACACGCGCATATTCTACTCAAGAGATCGAAAGGGCAAATTGGGTGCCTAACACCTTCCTGATTTGTAACTTAATCCCCAAACCCTCGAATCAACTGGTTTCGCATACATTGTGTATAAGAGGATATTTACCCCATAAATACGCCTCTTTTACACAAATCTTTTTGTTTGTTTAGTAAAATAAACTTGCAACTCTTATTCTTTTCAAAACCGATTTTCAAAGCAACAACGGAATCGCCGCTCACGAGAACCCCCGGGCGTCGAGAACGCGGGTTCTCACAGTCCCCACACATGCATATTTGATCATTTAAAACTAAGCCACAAACATTTGGATTGCAACTTTATTGCAACCAAAATAATGCACCTAGTGGAGGTTGATCATGCCCTTAAAATTCCTATTGTTGTTATATTTGTAAGGATCAATATGGCTACAAGGTTTCATATTATAAGGCATGCCAAGCGAAGCAGAAGGTAATTATGACTTTATTTAGTGATCGAAAAGAGTCTTAAGTGATTACGCCAAGATATTTAGCGGATATTAAGTTTAATAATGAAAGGACGATCCGTGAGTTAAGAAGAAAGCACTTTGATGGGAATTATCGTGGTTTTTATAAGAACTTTTAGGCCTTTAACACTTCAATTGAAGACTTTATGCATTCCCACCCTCTTTTTAGTATATATGCGACACATCTTCGGGGCAAGTATAATGAGAAGTTATTTATTACAATGGCCATGGATACAAGTGAGGGAATTTTAATAGGAACGAGGTCACTGCCTGTCACTACATCGGTATAGCTCATATTTCACTGCCTGGTTATTTACTTTTGTCAACGAAGATGGCAGGGCATAGATAACCATACGAATTAGAAGTTACAACATACCCCATTCATAACACTTAAATTTGAGGAGCTTAAAAAATAAAGTCCATAATTATAGTGTGTTTAGGCATAACAAGTCTGAAAGGTTAACGACAGTCACATTAGGCAAACATTAAGTTAAGAATGTAAACATTAAGGAATGTACGTGCACTTGCGAAAAGTGGTCCATTTATAAATATCATTGCTCTCATGTCATAGCAGTATGCGTTAAACTAAGGCTAGATCCGAAGCATTTGATTGATCCCTACTTAAGTCTTGAGGCATACTTGGCTACTTTCGCTCCTATGATAAATCATGCTTTTCCAAAAGAGTACTGAAGGGACTTAATCCCATCTACTGCAGGTGCCTTGATCTCTAATCCTATAATGTTACGAAAAAAGGGTCGTCCATCAAGGTGCATTCGTAACAAGATGGAGTAATTGAGCGATCATCGACGAAGTAACCATCTGTAGACACCCCGATCCGTGACCCCCGCAAGAACCCTAACGACCTTTGAGAAGTACTGTTTTTGGAGTCCGGGATCCACCCGAACACCTGAGACTGCTCCGAAAGGGTTTGTTGGCCAAACGAACCTATTTTTAAGAAGAATTGTCGCACGACAAATGGGTATGTCGCGAGACAATCCCCCTTGTGTCGCGTGACAAACCCTTCTGACACCAGACCATCCACTCTCTGACACATCAGTCTGTCAGAAACATCACTTTAGCCGTTTGTCGCGCGACAATCTTCCCCGAACAGTATAAATAGGCCAACACCCCCCAAGGGTTCAAGGACAGCAACTTGGGATTGAAGAATTATTGGCTTCTATCTGATTTTCTAGTCTTATTTCTGAAGAATTATCGAATCTATTCTTGACACTCGACGTGTCTCGTCTCTGGAATCAAATTCTCGGAAATATCTGAAGAAGGAAAGATTATTATCGCCGGAGATCTCTCTGCCGTATTATATTTTCTTTCTTATTATTATTCTCGTCGGGAAGGTAAAGAAAGTCTCTTCTAGTATTTAACATTAAATATCTGTGTACTTGTTTTATTTTTGTTGTTTTGTCCACGTTTTATTTGAATAAACTTATTGCCAAGTTACAAATAGTCTACCATTTTCAAAACTGTTGACCTTAAAGTCAATTAATCTTATTTTGATAATTACAATAAGTTAATAAAGTGTTATTTAACTCGGTTGTTCCAATGATGATAGCCATTTTAACCGATATATCTTCCGATCAAGTGTAACTTCAAACCGAAGCAAATCTCACACAAGCTTTACAAACGCCTCTACTCACAAGAAATGAACTCAAGTGATTCACATATGCTAAACAAAGCCAAGAAAAGATCTAGATCATCAAGCAAGTGAAGATATGCACAAGAATGATCTCCACATGTTCTACAAGTTATCAAAATCAAGAAAGGATCAAGAACATCAAACAAGTGAAGATACGCAGAAGAAAATCAAGCATCACGAAGACTCGAATTATCATTAAATGGAGTGAGTGCTTAGATTTTATGTGAAGACACTTTATTGATCAAAACCCTATAGCTCAAACATATTCTTGCATCTTTTAAAGATTGATTTAAACTAGCTTGAAATTGAATTTATTTGAAAAACATCATTTTACAAAAATCGTGTTTCAAAATAAATTCATATTAATTTTAAATGATCATATTTTAAGCTATAATAAAAATGGGTATCTTAGAAACATATATTTGAGGTTCAATAATTAGAATTTTATTTGGAACTAAATTATTAAATTGGAAAAATATTTTTATTTTTCGTTTAAAATTCGCTCAATTTTTGCACAGTTTTGATCTAACGGTAAAATGGGGGCCTTCCCGAACTCCGATCATTTTGAAATTTTTACAGTAGTTAGACAACATCTCCTGGAAAGTTTGACTAAAATTTGAGCATGATCCAACAGTCTAATTAAGAGAAATTAACAAAACAATTTTGAATTTGTTTGTCAAAACTAGCTGTTGGAAAGTTTGAAAATGTATACCTTGGAGCCAAAACCTCTCTTAATCATCCCCAACGGCCATATGATTTTGTAAGCTATAAATATGATGTCTTAGACATGTTTTAACACACTTGAATCATTCTACAAACTTATTTTACATATATACAAAGTTATTCAAGTATTCAATTCATCTTATTGATCAAATTCTTCATTTTTGAGCTATATACTTTGATCAATTTTGATATCTCTTAGTGTGATCTTCATTTGTATTTTGTTATACACAAGAGAGATATTGTACATTGGTGTTAGCCACCAAAACTTATTCAAATCATATTTGTGAGAGGTGTATCTCATAGAATAGCAAGAGGGATTTCTTGTGAGAGTATTGAGGGTGTTTCAATACTTGTAAGAGTGTGTGAGAAGAATACACTTGTAGAGGTTTGATCTTCACCCGGAAGGAGATCGGTTATAGTGGAAATTCTCGGGGAACTAACCGAGCGCGGAGTAGGGGGAAAAAGCCGAACTGTGTGGACAAAAAATCTTCGACTTCAAATTGGTTCAATCTTTCTTACTCAATCTCTTTATTTATTTGTTATATTAATTGATTGAAGTTGCTTATATTATTGCTTATTCTTGGGATTGATTATTTAATTGATTGTTTTCCTTGATAAACTTATTTAACTAAGTTGCTTTGCTTAAATATTTTAAAAACGTTTTAATTCGGCATTAAGTTTTTAAAACCCTATTCACCACCCCTCTAGGGTATTTTTCGACCTACAATTGGTATCAGAGGTTGTACTCTTGTTTTAATTTAACAATCTTAGAGTTTACGATCATGTCTATTTATCAAGGAACCGGAATTAACGAAGGTTCTTCCACCACTAGACCACTTCTATTTGATGGCAAAAATTATAGTTATTGGAAAAGTCGTATGTGTACTTTCCTTCAAGCTAGTGATTTTGAACAATGGAAGGTTACACTCATTGGACCTTATAAGATTACCAAAACCGATGAAAAGGGTATAGTCACTCCTAAATCTATTTCCGAATATGATGAGAATGATATTAAGAAAATCCAATTTAATGCTAAAGCCTTGAATGCTCTACATTGTGCATTAACTATAGATGAATACAACAAAATTTCTAGTTGTAAAACAGCCAAAGAAATTTGGGATAAATTAGAAGTTGCCTATGAAGGAACTTCACAAGTTAAGGATGATAATATTAATATGCTCGTTCATGATTATGAACTTTTCAAAATGGAGCCTAATGAATCACTTGCCTCTATGTATAGTAGGTTCTCTATTATTACTAATGCTTTAGATCTTCTTGGAAAGGAATATTCAAATGAAGACAAGATTCAAAAAATTCTTAGAACACTTCTCAAGAAGTGGAAACCTAAAGTAATGGCTATTCAAGAAGCCAAGAATCTCAAGATGTTAAGCATGGATGAACTCTTGGGTTCACTTAAAACTCATGAGAAGGAATTGGCAAGAGAAGAAGAAAGTGATTCAAAAGCCAAAAGGTCACTAGCTCTCAAAGCAACTCAACTAGATGATGATGAGGAGTTGATGATAGAAGATGAGGATATGGCTCTTCTTTCTAGAAAATTCATAAAATTTCTAGCCAAGAAGAAGAAATTTCAAGGAAAAGGAAACAACTTTGATCCTTCATCAAGAAGAAACAATGATTGATCTATTCAACCAAGAGTTGAAAATGAAGAAGAAAAGAAGTGTTTCCATTGCCATGGACCAGGGCATTTCAAAATAAATTGCCCGGTTAGAAGAAAGGAAAGAAGAGACAAAAGAGACAAAGCCTTCAAGCAAGTAAGACACGCCCTCAAAGGCACTTGGAGTGATTCCAAAGAAGGTGAGTCCAATGCCGATTCTAGCAAGTAAGTACATTATCATCCGAATAAAATCCTGTTTTCAAAACCCGGACCGGTAAAACTTACTTAGGACTTAAAAACCCGGTATATCCTATCTCTTTCATAGACTGTGATATATCTGGTAAAACTCCTCTCGAGAGTTCTAAATTCCACATTAAATTAGTCCCGATATAAAGATCCAAAACTTTTCTAAAAGAAGTCAAAGCCCGAGAAAAACCGTCGTTATCTGAGAAATAACACAGTAAAAACTCCTTCTAAAGTAAAACAACTTTTGTCACTTGTATTTATATCTTTCAAAACTAAACATTGAATCTCGGAACACAAAGGCTTTCTTGCCCTTTCCCGTTTCCCCAGAAATTAGGGTTTTCACTTAGAAAGTGGTAGACTGTCAGTAAAAGCATCCAAGTTTTTCAACATAGAATAAACATATAAAGACCACTAGAGACTGAAAGGGCAGAATTGGTGCTTAACACCTTCCCAAATCGTAATATAGTTTCCGAACCCTATAGAATCCTGGTTTCGTAGACAAACGTGTAAAAGAAAGGCTTATCTGTAGCCTTTCCTCTTACACAACTGTTTTGTCCATTTTCTCGTAAAACGTACTGGCGACTCTGAACGAACCCTCTTGCATCTAGAAATAGAATATAGGGACACCCGATGCGAAATATCAACGCGACGAAGCAAATGGAACGACGGAATCCGTTCCGACATTTCAGACTCCCACCAACGGGAACAAGACCCGAAGGTCGCATTTGTGGATTCTCACAGTGGCGACTCTGCTGGGGACAATAGAAAACTAGACTCTTATATGTGGACTTTTGTTTATCTGTTGAATACTTGCTTTTACTGCTATTCCCTACTTATGTTAATTGATTGAGAAGAAACTTTTTTCTAAAAATAGAGTCTTTCAAAAATACGTAATAAAGATAATGATATTTGTAAACCCAACCTTTCGAACTTTGCACGCACTTTCACAAATCATGCATTAGTTCTACGAGTGTGAATTTACCCCAAACCATCGGAAGTATTATAAGTGAGTAGAGAGTTGGCTTGCTTGGGCTAACATAAATCGAAAGCATTTACTTTCACTCTCCTTGGCTAAGTACGCCCCCGAGGTATATTGAGTGATGAGAACATTCACGTACCCGAGAAGTATATCAAAAGGCTCTTACACGTACCCGCCCTTGGGGTATATCGCAAGGTCTTGCCAAATAGGAGGGAGCCTGAAGCCTTAACCGTTCGTACACCTGCACTGCATATAAGATTGAGTCAGCTAAAACACTTGTCAAACAGCCGTAGGGGATGTACCACCTTACGGCTTACTTTACAACACATTTTTAAGACCCGAGTCTTTTTCTCGGTGATTTTTAGTGGTTCTTTTGACAAAAATCAAGTCGCATCATAGTCTTCCTTCATCTCCGCCATGTGGTTTCGTCTACAGTCGTGAAACAAACGTCAGTCTGAAAGGTTGGGCCGGTCGAGATCACACCGGAAAACTAGTAAGAACAAGTACACCCACAATGGCCGATGGACGCGAGAATCAAGAGACAAATCAGAGCCTAGCCAAGGCGTCTGCAGTTCAGCCAACTTTAGCCGAGATGCATCGTTTGCTAATGATCGTCAGCATAAATCTAGCAAACATCATGAACGAGCAACAGGGTACCCGGATTCGAATAGAAGAGTTGTCAGCTGAACGAGCCGCACCACCAGGGTTTGAACGACTACCACCGAACCAAGATCCGAACCAAGGATAGTCATCACAAGTACTTCCCCCAGTTCAAGGAACCAATCCACCCCAAACGGGCCCTATCATGGCCGGTCCCATTCAGACCGATCCCAACAATCAGAATCAATAGGCCCCAGATTCAGGCCCCACTTATCAACAACAAGAGCAACCCATCATCTGGCCGCAACTTCAGCAGGGCCTGGATCCCCAATACCAGCCATGGCCACAAGTCCCCGCAAGACCTATCCCACCACCGGCCCCAGTGGCCCCTCCTAATGAGTACCCAGACATCAACCGACTTTGGGCAGTATATGCAGAATCAGTTATAGCTCGGGAACAGCCCGACGAGGTGTCAAGAGAGAGCGAAGAAATGAAGAAACTGAAAGAGCAGATGAAGGTTCTGCAAAGGGGAATTTCCCTAATAAAAAGGGCAGACGAGATTACAGATATGAATGCCTTCTCCCTCTACCCGGAAGCAAGCTTACCCTAGGGATTCAAGCTCCCTTCCATCACCAAGTTTACAGGAACCACGCCCCCAAAGATTCACCTCTAATCCTATATCAGATCTATGCAAGTGTCCGGCTGCGGAGAACCGGAGCTGGCTCAGGCCTTCCACATGACTCTCACGGGGGTCGCCCTAAGATGGTTTTTTGATCTGGAGAGACACCACACAAAGACTTGGGGAGATATTGTGAAGGAGTTCATGACCAAATACGGGTCCAACGAAGATTTATAAATTACCTGCAAACACCTGGAAATGGCCAAGTAAGGCGAGAAGGAAAGCTTCAGCGACTTCGTCACCCGCTGGAGAGAAATGGCCTCCCAAATGTTCAAACGATCCGATGAAGAAGATCAGTTGGAGATCATACAGAAGAATTTCACCCCAGCTGTATTGAGTTGTATGGAAAAACATGTATTCCCACACTTCAGAGCCCTGTTAAGAATGGGGTCACAAGTAGAGGAAGAACTGGCCAAGAAAGCAGAAACCGATACCAAGAAAGCCTCATATGCCGGGAGAAAGACGACCACTCCGGCCGTGAACCAGCTAAGCTCATACCCATATCAACAAAATCCATTTCAGCAGCCACAACAAACACCTCCGATGAGTTGACCGCACAAGGAGACTATTCGAACACCGAGGTTAAGAAAAGAAGGAACTTCTGTACCCTTCCCACTACTTTGTTCAAAAGTCTGGAATTACTCCGAAAGGCTAGGCTAATCAATCCACTCAACCCACGCCCCCCACCAAACCCTATTCCCAACACCTGTAGGATGAATGAGAATTGTGCATACCATCAGGCCGCATGCCATGATACAGAACGCTGTTTGGCTCTTCGCCATTGTATTCAAGACCTAATCGAAGCTGGTACCATTCCCGCACCCGGCGGGCCCAATGTTACTAACAACCCCCTTCTTAACCATGCTCCACCTGCGGGAATTAACGCCTTGACCACCGATGAAGAAGGGTTTGATCCCGTGGGACTCATTCGAGAAGACCCAGCCTACAAGTCACTCGTTGTGCCGCCAAACAGAACTCAAGTTGCCCCAGACCTCAATTCGATAATTGACCAATGGATGGCTAAGATGGACTTCCTACCCGTGCAGGGGTTAGGAAAGGCAAATCAGAGAATCTCACAACCACTTACAATCAAAACCAATCTCGAAAAATCTGGGATATGATGGACCCAGAACAAGCAAAAACAACCATGGAAGCCCCGAGGCCTCCCCAATGAGACAATCTGCATGACAGAGACCTCCCCCAAAACTTTCTGTTGGTCTACGGATCCAGAATCATCAGAAATCTCAGAGGAATCAGATCCAGCATCCCTTTGGATACAACAAATTACCCGCTCAGGGAGGGTATATCAGTCACCCCCAATGGATACCGAGAAATCACCACCTCCTAAGGAAATAGGAGAGGATCGAGTACTGGAACAGTTGAAAAAAACACAGGCACACATCACCATTTGGGGCCTCCTGGTTGTCTCCAAACCTCACAGGACCGCCTTCATCAAACTCCTAGATGAGGCCGTTATATCACCAGACTCCACGCCCGAACAACTGCCAAACATGATTGGGTCACTCACAGTCCAAAGAAGTCTGTCATTTTCGGATGAAGACTTATCTCCACTGGGAAAGAAACATAGTCTGGCCCTCCATATTACCGTCCGCACCCGGGGGAAAATTCTGCCACAAGTCCTCATTGGTATCTTAGATTCAGAGCTTTCTCCATCCGCTGTAACCGTCAGGGCCTATGACAACACTAGAAGGGCCGTTCTGGGTTCTCTAAAGCTTGATCTCATGGTCGGTCCCGAAAATGTTCGAGCCGATTTTCAAATCATAGACATTCCCTCCAGTTTTAACCTCCTGTTGGGAAGAGCATGGCTACATGACATAGGAGCACTCCCCTCCTCCTTACACTAGAAGATCAAGATACCGTTCTAAGGGAAGATAATCACCATCCAAGGAGATCTTGAGAGGACCTTGGCGGATCTAGAATTACCTGTCTTAGGCATCATGAGTTAAAGCATACAGCTAGGAGGCTTTTCTTATGAGCCTCAAGTGTAAGCCCTCACCACCCAGAGAATCGGGTATCTCCCCCTGATAATGTCCCTGGTCTCAGCTCCAAGATCACCAATATGCTGAGGATGATGAAATATTTACCTGGAGCCAGTCTGGGAATGGGGCAGCCAGGATTACTTCAGGCCTTAAAACCAGTAACGAGGCATGAAAAAGAAGGGTTGGGGTACCAACACACCGAAGAAGACAACCAAGAAAAAAGGGGTTGGGGGCATCAATATCTGAGTTTTAGCTCTCTTAATGGGTTTTTCATCAAAGAAGGATATGACTTCCCGTTTTGCGACTTTCAGGAGCCTTAGAGAAATAGCAACGGAGAGAACCTTCCAGGATGGGAAATCTTCTATGAAAAGGACCTTTATATCAAGGAAAACACTATGCACAGCTTCTCTACCAAGTTAACGATCGGGCCAAGAGAAGAAAATGAAGACAAGGAAGATGAAGAGGAAGAACTGATAGGAGATCTCTTCGACGTCATGGCTCTAGGGGATGAGGAGCCATGGGACGACCCCGTACACTTAATACACGCTGATCCAGATTACTAGGAAAAGGGGGGAAAGAGTGAAATTGTAAGGGCAATAGATAAAAGCAATGGTAGGGCTAAGGAGGAGTCTCTCCTAGATTTACTTTTCAAACTTGTACTTGTAAGCACAATTATCAATGAAGAAGACTCTATTTTGTGTTATCCTATTAATATTAATTTTGTAATTGCTTATATAGAGTTGGAAAGACTAAACGAACACCTTGAACGGGACGAACAACGTATACAGAATGAGGAGGGAGACACTCTTGTGATTAACCTCGGGACGAAAGAGGAAAGGAAAGAAGTCCGTATTGGGGCAAGTCTAAGCGAGACAGAAAGAGAGGAATTCACACAAACTCTGAATGAGTACGTGGACGTCTTTGCCTGGTCCTATGCCGATATGCCATGTTTGAATAGCCAGATAGCCATGCACGAGATACACACCAAGCCGGAGTTTAGACCCGTCAAGCAGAAATTAAGAAAGCTTACGCCAGAATGGTCCCTGAAAGTAAAAGAAGAAGTGATGAAACAACTGAGTGTGGGGTTCTTGCGGGTGATCGAATACCCTTCATGGTTAGCCAATATTGTGCCCGTTCCAAAGATAAATGGGAAGGTCCACATGTGTGTAGATTATCGAGATCTCAATAAAGCTTGCCCAAAAGACGATTTCCCATTGCCCAACATTGATTTGATAGTGGATAATACCGCTAACCATGCTCTGAAGTCATTTGTAGATGGTTTCGCCAGGTATAATCAGATCAAGATGCACCTGGATCACCAGGAGAAAACAACATTTATCACACTATGGGGAATGTATTGCTACACCGTTATGCCATTCGGGCTGAAGAATGCCAGGGCAACATATTAGAGGGCAGCTACAACTATCTTCCATGACATGATTCACAAAGAAGTAGAAGTATATGTGGATGACATGATAATCAAGTCGAAGGAGAGGGAAGGCCATGTACCAGCCTTGCGAGCCTTTTTTGACCGGCTCCGCCAGTATCAGATGAGACTCAATCCGCAGAAATGTGTGTTCGGGGTAACCAATGGAAAACTCCTGGGCTATGTTGTGAGTAAAGAGGGAATCGAAGTAGACCCTGCCAAAGTTCGAGCTATCTAAGATATGCCCGAGCCTCGTACCGAGAAAGAAGTCCGGGGATTTTTGAGTAATTTACAGTACATCAGCAGGTTCATCTCTCAACTTACTCAGACTTGCGAACCCATCTTCAAACTCTTGAGGAAGTCTTCATCAGGAGAATGGGACGATCAGTGCTAGGAAGCTTTTGATAGAATAAAAAACTACCTCTCCAAACCCTCAGTGTTAGCCCCGCCACAGATCGGACTGCCACTAATTCTATACCTGACCGTCATTGATTCGACTGCGGGGGCCATGCTTGCCCAACATCTGACGGATACACGAAAAGAGCAGGTCATCTATTACATTAGCAAGAAGTTGTCCCCATTTAAGATAAACTACACACTATTGGAAAAATCATGCACCGCTCTCGTCTGGGTAACACAGAAATTACGGCATTACATGCTGGTTTTCCCGGTCATCCTAGAATCACGAATTGATCCGTTGAAATACCTCTTCGAGAAACTAGCTCTCTTGAACTGTATGGCAAAATGGTTATTCTTGCTCTCCGAATTTGACATCACCTACATGACCCAGAAGGCGGTCAAAGGCAAGATCATAGCTGACTACCTAACCCACAATCTGATATTGGGGGACATGCTAGAAGAAGCTAAATTCTCAAACGAAACTATTATGAATGTTGAGACAGATGAAGACTGGAAATTGTACTTTGACGAGGCGCCAACCCAAACGGGAACAGGATAGGCATCCTGTTAGTCTCTCCAGACCAAACTCACTCCCCGGTATCGTATCGTCTAGACTTCTTCTGCACCAATAACATGGCCGAGTATGAAACCTGTATAATTGGATTAGAGATCGCGCTCCAAAGGGGTATAAGGAGAATACAAGTGTACGGAGATTCAGCATTAGTGGTCCACCAAGTCCTGAAGGAATGAAAGATCAGAGATGAAAAATTAGTCCCTTACCTTGCCCGACTAGAGGATGTCGCAGGAAGATTTGAGCATGCGGAGTTTTACTATGTCCCCAGGTCACAAAACAGTTTTGCTGACGCACTAGCAACCCTGACATCTATGATCGATATCCCGGAGGGGATGGAAGAAATAACTCTTACAGTACAAAGGAGATCAGGACCAGCACACTTCATGGCCCTTGAAGTAGAGAATGAAGAGAATTGGGACTCAACCACTTGGTTTTACGACATCTGGAACCTGCTGAAAAACCATCAGTATCCCGAGCAAACGGACAAGAGAACACGGGTTACGCTCAGAAGATTAGCATCAAGATTTATACTTTGCGCCGGGAGGCTATATAAGAGGAATTACGACGGGGCCCATCTTCAATGTCTCACTGAAGAAGAATCTGTCAAAATGATGGATCAGATAGATGGGGGCGATTGTGGACCTCATATGAGCGGCCATACACTTGCCCGCAAAATCATCAGACAAGGTTATTACTGGTCTACCTTGCAGAACGACTGCGTTAACCACGTACGCTGTTGTCACAAGTGCCAAATCTACGTTAAATCTCAGAAGCTTCCTCCAAAAGAATTGTACAACATGACTGTTCACTGGCCTTTCGCAACCTGGGGGATTGACATCATTGGGAAAATTTCGCCTAAAGCAAGCAACGGTCATGAATTCATACTAGTGGCCATCGATTACTTCACCAAAAGGGTAGAAGCCGAGTCTTTCCAAACCCTTGACGCCAGAAAGGTTGCCTGATTCATTAGACGGAATATCATCTGCCGGTATGGGGTCCCACACAAAATCATCTTGGACAACAGCACTCACTTTGAAGGAGAGGCTAATACAGTCATGGAGGAATACGGTATCACCCGACACAGATCTTCGCCATATAGACCACAAACCAATGGGGTAGTGGAGGCCGCCAACAAGAATCTGAAGAATATCCTAAGCAAGATGACCGACACCTGTCGTGACTGGCTAGAAAAATTACCATATGCATTGTGGGGATATCGCACCACCGAGAGAGTTTCTACCGGGGCGACCTTATTTTCCCTTACATACGGGATGGAAGCAGTCCTCCCTGTTGAGTTAGAGGTCCCCTCTCTCAGAGTAATGCTAGAGAATCAAGTCAATGAGCTGGAGTGGGTCTAGGCACGTTACAATGAGCTGGCCCTATTGGATGAGAAAAGATTGAAAGCCGCGTACCACACAAAGGGTATCAGAAGAGAATTGCTCGAGCATTTAACCAGAAAGTAAAGACTCGGGGTATCAATGAGAACGACATTGTGTTGAAAGAAATTCGAGAGCCAGCCAGAGACCCAAGGGGAAAGTTCGGGCAGAAGTGGACAGGGCCGTACATCGTCAAAGAGATTGATACAGGGAGTGCCACCATACTCACAGACTTGGACGGACAATTATTACATTCACCGATCAACATGGATCGACTGAAGAAATATTACCAATAGATATAACATGAATAGATAAGAACTACGTAAACCTGAGCCCCAACTCTAAATTATGTTTTTGAAGAAATCAAAAGAGGGGAACGTAGGCAACCTGAGAAGTGACTTCAGGCCCGGTTTAAACACTATAAAGAAATTTATTTCCCATAAAACAGTCCTTCGTATTATTAAGGTGGTTCAGAACACCGAAAGTTATAAAAGAGATACAGTATACAGAAAGACCTAATCCCTAGGGGTCGGCCAAACAGGGTCCTCAGTAGCCAAGTCAATTCGAACTTCATGCAGGATCTGGTACGCAAAGACAATGGTCTCCTCTGTGGGCTCAGAGTCCATAAACTGGAACCACTCCATTTGGAAGGGATCATCAATCAGCTCCCCTTCCAGAGACCCCCAATAAGAACATATGATATCAGCCCGGAGGGGCCGGGTAATACCAAAACGGACATAGTTGAACTAACAGGTCAATCGAGCGCGCCACATTCTCTCCACTGATAAAGAAACATGCTGAGTCACAAACTTAGACTCGGAAGAGAAGTTGTTCAGGCCGAGGGGAACATCCTGAGAAACGTTGAACTGCCGAAGAACACGTCATGGGAGATAAAATGAAGTAAACTAGAGCCCACGGAGCCGAACGTAATTCTGCCCTCCAGTACTAAGCACCATTGCCCTCAGCTTCCACCAAGGAATGTTCCACCGGAGAGCCCAAAAATTCTCCGAAAACCACACCGTCCAATCAGAAAAAAACATGGTCAAAGCACCAAAGAGGGGACGACGAAAGAAGTGCATCGAATTGTCAAGCCAAACCCCGTTGAAACCCACCGATCGGAAACGCTCCAACAGCCATATGTACAGCAAGCGCGGGCTTCCCCTGAAGAAGGGTGAAGCTCCCCTTTGAAGATCATCTAGGCCATTCAGAGTCTCTGCAAGAACAATGGGCACTATAGACTCCCTATTTTTAGCCTAGTAAATCAAACTCAGAATAGTCGGATCAACACGAGAAGAGCCCGTTACTAGTAGCATATCAGAAACAAGACAGATCAAGACCGCCGCAGTATGCCCCACACTATAAGAAGCTCTCTCTTCGTAACGATGAAAGAACCTCACCATTTTGTGGAGGTCAAGAAGCCCGTCATTAATAAAACCATCACAAGCCACTTGGGGAATGGCTAACAGAGCAATAAGCATATCTCGAGGACCGATTTCTTCTATGGGAACAGCCATCGGGAGACGAACATCAGAACGCAACAACCAGGAAAACTCTTCATAAGTCGGGCAGAGCTTATCTAGCTCGAAACGGAAAAGATGATCCGCAGGGCTTCAGAAATACAAAGCGCCTAACAAAAAGGAAAAATCTATAGGACGATAGCACCAGCCTGCCAAAGGACTGAATGCACCAAAGTTCAAGCCATTTTCAGAAGATATCAGAGCATCTCGGGCTTCAACATAAGAGAAATCAGAATTTGTGCGATAAGAAGATATTTTGGGAAGATGTGGGGATGAAGGAAGACAGAAGGGTGTATTTATACAAAAAAGAGGTTCTTGTACCTGTTTGTCGCGCGACAAACCCATATCCAGGAGGGATTGTTGCGCGACAATCCCCTTTGGTGTCAACCTATTTTTTGCTTTTCTTACACATAAGAGTCATTCTTGCCAAAAGAATTACTTCTGAATACATTTGTGCTCACTATGTTCTTTTTCAGAGACCCTAAGTATCACTGCGTTACAAGGTATGGCTCCTATATTACTAATTCACATAAATATATTTTTCACAGGTAAAGAATAAAAGTATATCATCAGACACAAATAAATATTTTTCATAAAATCCAATAAAAGAATAGTTTTCAAAACCAAATTTCTGTCTACATGTCTAAAAAATAAAAACTACATATCTTTCTGAACTAACTAAATACAAGAAAAGAAAACTAATCTATCCTAGCGCGCTGGGACATCCAGGTGAGAAGGAACTGTTGCCTGAGAAGGCCTCGTCGACTGGACCGGTGCCGTGGGACAAATCACCGAGGACCGCGATTGCCTAGAGGTCCGACTAATGCTCCTCTGGGACTCTGTCCGAGGATGAGAAGACGGCAGAGGATCGTCCGCCCGCAGGAAAACATCGATCGCCCTCTGATAGTCATGCATGTATAGCGTGGGGTCTCGACCGACGTACTGGAGCAGGTTCCAGCTGTAGAGATACTGGGAATGTCAAGCTCTCAGATCTGCTACACGCACGCTCACCTGCTGAAAAAGAAAAGAAAGGGGAATCAGCATAGTTAAAATAAATAAACACGGATATAAAGAGATATTAAGGGAAGAGAAAAGGCATATACCTCGTCATCAGGACGACCACCCAAGTAATCGAACGTCTCCTCAGGAAGAGGATATTAGGGCACCGTATATCGACGTAGACCGGCGCCAATATAAGAGATATCCCGAGGAAGTGGTGGCAGATCTATCGGGCGAACAGACGAACCCGTCGGTATAACAGCAGAAGTGGACCCGCCCTCCTCGCGAATCGGGAATAGAGGAGGCCGGGAAGAAGAACCCCCAAGACCTGGAGATCAGGCCAGAGGGCCCATAACAGTCGATAGAAGGGGGGTCAACGTAGCAAAGGTGCGAACACCCAGAGGATCTTAGAGTGGCAGTCGCTCTTAGAGGCGGGACCCCACTGGAAGGAGTAATCACAGTAGTAGGAGCGGTCCGCCCAAACTGCTCATAGTCGACCCCGAAATCCGCAGGCTCCCAAGATCGCTCAAAAAAAGCTTCTCCCTCTCTCTCAGCAGCCTCAAAAACTACCCCAGGTGATACTGACGGACCGGTGAGAAACTCAAAACCCTCAGCACGCTGCTCCTCCATAGGCGTCGTCTGAGGAGGCTACTCTGGAACAGCCGCTGCCCCACCTCCATCATCGCCCTCGGGTCTATCATCACCTCCCTCGGGCCTATCATCGCCTCCCTCAGCACTAGCAGGGACGTCCCTCTCTCCCTCAGGGTCATCGTCGTCAAAATCCAAAATGTTGTCCCTCTGATCAGGGACAGGCGGCAGCTGACCGGGAACCGTCCGGGACAAATGAGTCTGTCCTCGTATATAGTTGGGATCACCTCCCAACGCCCAGTATCTCTCATAGAAGACCCGTCCCCGAGTCTCCTTTGGCCCCCTCATCAAATAGCGAGCAATAAAGGCAGTGTAGTCACCCTCCTCGATGAACGTCTGAAAGCCGAGCCCATCAACCAAGGCCTGCACCGTCACCGGGTCTATCTCACCCATCCGCCTCATCAGAACCGGTGGAAATAAAGGAACTTGGGGCCACTGGGCCGGTGTGTGCTGGCGGATAACTCTCTCGCCCAAATAGAAATAGAAGCCATACTCGTCCCTAATCAGCCGCCTGGTCCTCGAGGCGGTCAGAGCGCGGCCATACCCGATATGAAGATCCAGATCACTCCAGGGGGCCCACTTAATCTAAAAAGAGAACAAAATTTTATTTCAGTTATTTATATTCTATTTTATTTATTTATTTATTGAAAAAAAAGAATACTAAGATATTTACCTACCCCTCTAGCAGGTCATGGACGGCAGCAGCTCCAGTCTCCCGAGTCCGGTACACATAGGGAGCCCTGTAGTTTCTCGCGATAAATCGGCAGAGAAAGGGAAACTGGTCCTCGTTCTCAACGAGGAGATCCACCTGGGCGTGACCCAGACGGGTATAAGCCATGAACCAACTCTGAAGAGGAGACATAAAGAATATCAACAAACAAACAAGCTGATAATATACAGAGACTAAAGCAGAAATAAGAGACAGAAATAAATACCTCCCACAGCAAAGAGAAGCCCCTTGAGGTTCAGGGCTAAGTGTCGAGAAACCTGGTCCATAGCATCGTAAAGGACGACAAGAATAAAGCCACCCTAGTCATAGTCGACCATGATACTGAAATCCCGGAGATAGGGCAACCTCCAGAGATGAGCCGTTTCCCCCCCCCACAGGCCTCGAACAAATCGTGGAGCGTTAGTAAGAGAAGGACGCAGGCATACTGACGCGCCTCCTAGCGGGTCATCGGTGCTCCTGAAGCAATCAATCTGGCTCTCTCTGTCGCTAATCGTGAGACCAAATCAGCCCGAGGAATCGTATCACCGGAACTCCGTTTCTTCGAAAACCATCCTAGTGCACCAATGATGCCCTCTGCCGTCAGAGGCAAGGGGACGTCAATCTGAATAGGGACCCCCTGAAGGAATCCCAGTCAAAGCAAATAAATCAAGGGGGTCATCGTCATCTCCCCCAGCTCCAGTGGAAAGTATGAGTGGTGTCCCACCAATGACAGGCCAGAGCCGACACCAACACAGTCGCCCTAGATACCTACTCCGGGAGGGCATCAAAGAGAGAACCGAAAGGAGTCACAAGGAGCAACTCCTGGACAGGTGCTGGTGCCTGTCGCCACTCTGAAGAAATAGATTTGGGGGAATCCCAACCTCAGCCGATCCACTACACGCAACAAAACGGAAATATAGATATAAATACAGGGTTATGAGGGTACTTTGGTGTAATTATGAGAGTTATAGGGCTATAGGGGTAAATTATGTAATTTTTCAAACCTAAGGGTACTTTGATGTAATTATGAGAGTTATAGGGCTATAGGCGTAAATTATGTAATTTTCTAAACTTGAGGGTACTTTGATGTAATTATGAGAGTTATAGGGTTATAGGGGTAAATTACGTAATTTTCCAAACCTGAGGGTACTTTGGTGTAATTATGAGAGTTATAGGGTTATAGGGGTAAATTACATAATTTTCCAAAACCTGAGAGTACTTTGGTGTAATTATGAGAGTTATAGGGTTATATGGGTAAATTATGTAATTTTCCAAACCTGAGGGTACTTTGATGTAATTATGAGAGTTATAGGGCTATAGGGGTAAATTATGTAATATTCCAAACCTGAGGGTACTTTGATGTAATTATGAGAGTTATAGGGTTATAGGGGTAAATTATTATAATTTTCAAAAAACCTGAGGGTACTTTGGTGTAATTATGAGAGTTATAGGGTTATAGGGGTAAATTACATAATTTTCCAAAATCTTAGGGTACTTTGGTGTAATTATGAGAGTTATAGGGTTATAGGGGTAAATTATTGTAATTTTCTAAACCTGAGGGTACTTTGGTGTAATTATGAGAGTTATAGGGCTATAGGGGTAAATTATGTAATTTTCCAAAACCTGAGCGTACTTTGGTGTAATTATGAGAGTTATAAGGTTATAAGGGTAAATTATGTAATTTTCAAAACCTGAGGGTACTTTGGTGTAATTATGAGAGTTATAGGGTTATAAGGGTAAATTATGTAATTTTCCAAACCTGAGGGTACTTTGGTATAATTATGAGAGTTATAGAGTTATAAGGGTAAATTATGTAATTTTTTAAAACTTGAGGGTATCTTGGTATAGTTATGAGAGTTTTTAGAGTTATGGGGGTACAATTATGTAATTTTCTAAACCTTAAGGGTATCACAATTAAAAGTATGTGTTCACTAAATCGGACGTTATTTCTAGGCAGGCATGCATACTAACATTGTTCAAAATACATGCAGGAAACAACAGAAATAATAGAAAAGATAAATACACGAAAAAAAGACATACCACAGATCGTCGACGGATCTCATGAGAAACAGGCTCCATCAAGAGCCAAGGAACGTCCGGGACTAGAGCAGCCCGGGTCACATCTCGGTAGACCACCGCCCGACCACGGTCCACCCCATCCTCACCATACCAGTCGAGGTCTGCCCAGTCATCATGATGAGGGCTGCACCGGAGAACGCCCTGAGCGTCAGTAAAAGTAACCTCCTCCTGGTCACCCTCAAGTCGATCTAGCTGCGCAGAGTCCATCTGTGTATATAGGGAGTAGTGAGAAAGTCGAAAAAATCAAAAATCCGGCAGGGCTTCTGCTCTTGAGAGAAGAGAGAAAGAGAGCTAGAGAGAGAAAGAGAAAGGAGAGAATGAGGTGGAATGAGCTCAGCAAGGGGTTTATATAATAGCCAAGTTTGTCGCGCGACAAATGGCCTCTTTGTCGCGTGACAAACAGCCCTCCACCGAAATGTCGCGCGACATTTTGTTCTCCCCCCTGATTTTTTGACCTTTGTCTCATTTTTTCTCCTGCAGGGATGCTTCAGAGAAATAATTTTCGAAAACCTTTCTGAAATACCGCACGCCCATGATGAAAATCCGAGGAAAGGACTTCGAAATCATCTCTCCGAAATGTGAGAACAAAATACAAGCGGTTAAAAGTAATCTCTGATCTCCAAGACCACCTGAGAAAAAGCAAAATATCAGAATAAGACGGGAGTAGAAAAAAATTAAAAGAGTAGAAAAGAGAAAGAACCCGCATGAGCGCCCAGAGCGAGCGAGAGAAACATAAATGAAGAGTAACAGGGAGAGCCACACAAAAAGTGACAGCTAGGCCAAAACCGGCTTAGGGCTTCGTTTTGGGTAAGTAAGGCTCCTGATCACGACAAAGGGATAAAAAAGACTCTTGGTCAAAAACAGAGAAGGCCGAGAAAAGTCTTTCCCAAAAGAGGGAGAAATAAGGGCATCGAAAAACAGAAAACGATGTGGGCCCACCAAAATGTGAGAACTAAAAAGAGAACAGAGGTCAGAGATTGAACTTTCAAACAATTTTTTTTTCGGCACGATACAGAAGAGATGGTTTGGAAAAACTTCGAATCATCACTCTGCGAAGAGCAAAAGAAATCCGAAAACTGCTTTCTGAGAGAAGTATTTTGAGTCAAAGAAAACATGAGAATAAAGTTCAGAAAAAATACGAGAAAAAGGACATCCAGATAGAGTTTAAACTATCGAGAAACTGTATTCACCCTCGCACAATTTCTCTCTCTCACTCTAGCAATCTAAGGGAGACAACCAAATTTATCAGAGAACAACATAAGCCCTCTCCAGAGGCAAATCATAAGCACAAGCCCTCGCCAGAGGCAAATATACTCATAAAAGCCCTCCCATAGGCAATTTTTTTTTTGTTTTTTCAGATCAAAGCCCTCCCAGAGAGGAGCAGTGTAGCAATGGTAGTCCTCCCACTTGAGGCGAGAAGATCAAAAGCCCTCCCAGAGAGGCGCAGTGTAGCAATGGTAGTCCTCCCACCTGAGGCGAGAATATCAAAAGCCCTCCCAGAGAAGGCGTAGTGTAGCAATGGTAGTCCTCCCACCTGAGGCGAGAAGATCAAAGCCCTCCCAGAGAGGTGCAGTGTAGCAATGGTAGTCCTCCCACCTGAGGCGAGAAGATCAAAAGCCCTCTCAGAGAGGCCCAGTGGAACAATGGTAGTCCTCCCACCTGAGGCGAGAAGATCAAAAGCCCTCCCAGAGAGGCACAGTGTAGCAATGGTAGTCCTTCCACCTGAGGCGAGAAGATCAAAAGCCCTCCCAGAGAGGCACAGTGTAGCAATGGTAGTCCTCCCACCTGAGGCGAGTGGAACAAATGGTAGTCCTCCCATTTGAGGCAAGTGGAGCAAATGAAAGCCCCCGAAAGAGGCAAGGAGGTAACACAAGCCCTCTCCGGAGGCAAAACCAAACACAAAGCCTTCTCCGGAGGCACTCACAAACACGTTTAAATACGCACCTTCCTTAGAGTTCTTGCGGGAGCCATAGATCACGGTCTCTTCCAGTCGCCTCAATTCCTTGCAAGCAAAAAACTTAAGTCGAGAGGGTCTGTAGACACCCTGATCCGTGACCCCCGCAAGAACCCTAACGACCTTCGAGAAGTACTATTTTTGGAGTCTAGGACCCACCCGAACACCTGAGACTGCTCCGAAAGGGTTTGTTGGCCAAACGAACCTATTTTTAAGAGGAATTGTCGCACGACAAATGGGTATATCGCGCGACAATTCCCCTTGTGTCGCGCGACAAACCCTTCTGACACCAGACCATCCACTCTCTGACACATCAGTCTGTCAAAAACATCACTTCAGCCATTTGTCGCGTGACATGGTACATATTGTCACGCGACACATGCCCTTTTTGGGGAAGTGTCGCGCGACAATCTTCCCCGAGCAGTATAAATAGGCCAACACCCCCCAAGGGTTCAAGGACAGCAACTTGGGATTGAAGAATTATTAGCTTATATTTGATTTTCTAGTCTTATTTCTAAAGAATTATCGAATCTATTCTCGACACTCGACGTGTCCCGTCTCTAAAATCAAATTCTCGGAAATATCTAAAAAAGGAAAAGATTATTATTGCCGGAGATCTCTCTGCCGTATTATATTTTCTTTCTTATTATTATTCTCATCGGGAAGGTAAAGAAAGTCTCTTCTAGTATTTAACATTAAATATCTGTGTACTTGTTTTATTTCTGTTGTTTTGTCCACGTTTTATTTGAATAAACTTATTGCCAAGTTACAAATAGTCTACCGTTTTCAAAACAAAAGACCCTGATAAAACCATTTGCAAAACTAGAAGAGTAAGTACATTATCATCCGGATAAAATCCTGTTTTCAAAACCCGGACCGGTAAAACTTACCTAGGAGTTAAAAATTCGGTATATCCTATCTCTTTCATAGACTGTGATATATCTGGTAAAACTCCTCTCGAGAGTTCTAAATTCCACATTAAATTAGTCTCGATATAAGGATCCAAAACTTTTCCAAAAGAAGTCAAAGCCCAAGAAAAATCGTTGTTATCTGAGAAATAACACGGTAAAAACTCCCTCTAAAGTAAAACAACTTTTGTTACTTGTATTTATATCTTTCAAAACTAACCATTGGATCTCGGAACACAAAGTCTTTCATGCCCTTTCCCGTTTTTCCCAGAAATTAGGGTATTCACTTAGAAAGTGGTAGACTATCAATAAAAGCATCCAAGTTTTTCAACATAGAATAAACATATAAAGACCACTAGAGACCGAAAGGGCGGAATGGGTGCTTAATATCTTCTCAAACCGTAATATAGTTTTCGAACCTTATAGAATCCTGGTTTCGTAGACAAACGTGTAAAAGAAAGGCTTATCTGTTGCCTTTCCTCTTACACAACTGTTTTGTCCGTTTTCTCGTAAAACGTACTGATGACTCTGAACGAACCCTCTTGCATCTAGAAATAAAATATAGGGACACACGATGGTGTGAGAATTCACAAATGCGACCCCCGGGTCTCGTTCCCATTGGTGGGCGTCTAAAACGTCGGAACGGATTCCGTCGTTCCATTTGCTTCGTCGCGTTGATATAGCATCTCAAGGCTTCAAATTCCTCCTCTCCACCTCCTCTAAAGCATAGCACTCCTCCATTATGTCTTCCTCAAACCCTCCCACTAAGCCGCTTACCATTGAAGCCGCGAGAGGTGGCTATCGCGGATTTCGGAGCCGTCAAGAATTTGAGTGGTGGAACTACGCCTTCAAAACGAGGACGGTAGTGATAGAGAGGCCGGTATTCATCGGTACGCTGGACGATTTCCCCCAGCGAGCAACGTTTGAGCGGTATCCGGAATGGATTGACTACTTGCGTCAACCAGGTACTCAATGTAATCTCACCATTTGTCGTGAATTTATTGCAAGTTTGATTCAAGTTCCCGATACACCATATACATATGTCGCTCATGTTCGAGGCAGAACGGTTCCGTTTAACCTCGAAGTTTTGACTGAGATTACGGGAATCTCAGCTTTGCCACCTAATGCTCATGACCTCCCCTATTCGGACACTACCAACTATTTAGAGCCGAGGCCTAACGATCTAGCCACATTTCTAGCCGGTGAACCCAGAGAATGGATTGGGAACCAATTCGATAGGAGCCACATACGTGAGGGATTTAGAACTCTTTGGCTGGTAATTGCCAACGCTTTGGACCCAACTTCCCATACCCAGCACATTTACCCGTCTCAGGCTTATGTACTATACGCCATAGCAACGAACAAGCGCTGCTGCTTGTTGCGTCATATCATTGGGCGAATAGCGCGAATCATCGATTTGGTCGCCCACAATGAAACAATCAAATTTGGGTCGTTGATCACTAAGGTCTGTTTGCGAGCGGGGGTAATTGAGAGAGCCGACGATGTGAAGAAAATGCCTAGGGCACCGCTGAATAGGTCCACCCAAACTCGAGCCGCTGGTCAACTGAGGAACAGGCCGAGTTCTTCCACAGCCGCACCACAACAGGGTGATAGCGAAGAAGAAGGGGCTGAAGAAGCAGGAGCGGATGTTCCGGGTACATCAAGGCGTAGAAGAAGGGCAAGCTCTGGGCCTGTGGATGACAATAGGGAGTTCATTAGAGAGCAGTTTGAACAAATGACTGCCTTGATCCACACCGGATTCGCGGGTGTCAATGAGAGGGTGGAGATTATGATATCGCGACAGGACCGTCTTCAAGCAGAGATAGCAGCCCAAGTCGAGGCAAGAGTTGCAGAGCAGATGGCAGCTCAGCAGGAGTTCATACGCCAGCAGTTCGAGGCGTTGTACGGTCGATTCCCCCCACCCCCACCTCCCGACATGTGATGCGATTTGCCAAATCCTGAAAACTCTTTTATTAGTTATATTTACGCTTAGCTTTATTTTATTTCTTTTTGGGTTGTATTAGAACTTTGACATGATGTTAACTTTAAAACTTGGTTTTAATGATTGAATGTTATGGTTTTTGCTTTTGAATTCTAATTCTAACCCGTTTTGTGAATAGTTTTTGTTTATGTCTTATTTTTGTCTCATGGGAAGCAAAGCCAAAGTAGCCCTTCCGTGCGTTGTTATTTGTTCTCTTTTCATTGAGGACAATGTGTGTTTCAAGTTGAGGGGGGTACGTTATTTTGTGTTTATTTTGTTTGGCTTGCTATTGTTCATTTCCATGAGTAGTAGAATTTTTTTTTGAGAAGTTTGAAAAGTGATGATTGATTGATTGACTTTGTTCAATGAAGACCATTGTTTCATTAGCTTTTGGCTTGAATTCTTTAATTTGGATAGGAATTTGAATGATAATCTGGAGTGCCTTGCTCCGCTTAGTCTCATATCCCGTCATATTTGCCTTTTCCGCATGCTAAATTGCTTCGGTTGTTTCCAATTCGGTAATAACACCTAGATTGATGTTCATTGAGAGAAGAGGAATTTTTGTCCAAAAATAATGGAAGCTCTTTCGAAAAGATCCTCCAATGAGAGGACAAAAGCATAGCACTTTAATAACTTGGATGACTTTTATCCTAATATTGACTTAAAGCATCACTTGACTAAATCTTAAGTCTCTTTGTCTAATATTACGGATGGGTAAAGGTTACCATATGGGAAAGGGTGAATAGCTTCCTTTAAGCTCCAATGAATGAGCAGTAATGAGAAATTTCATAAGTGAGACCGCTGCCCCTCATAGAGATGAAAACCGCCCTGATCTAATTTAGCAAAAATTTCCAAAAAACAAAAAAGATAAAGAAAGTGCTTAGAATTGACAAATCTCGGAGCTTTTGTTTTTGAAAAAGTTCTCTCTTCCTTCTTGAATGTTTATGATTCTTTGTGTTTATATTGAATTGTTTGAATTGAAGTCTAGTATGTGAGCATTGGAGAATATGGGATTGTGTTCTAAAGGAGATAGGCGAATTAGATGATCATTCAAAAGTCCGTCATTCTGGAAAATTGATAGTAATGCCTCTTGCTTTGCAAATTGAAACTTGAAACTTCATTCTCATCGTTCATCATGATCAAACTTCTGATGTTTGTAGGTATCATTTCTGAAAACCTTCACGAGATGCAACTCGTCTTCTTTGGGAACTTAGAAGTTAACAATTTTTTTGTATAGCATAGTGCTTCTGTAATTATATATTTTTGTCTTGCTAAGGGACTAGCAAGAGATAAGTTGAGGGGAGTTGATAAACGCATAATATTGTCATGCATAAGCTCTTTCCCAGAGTCGCATGACGCGTTTGTTGCTTTAATTATGCCTAATTATCCACTTATCTCGAGATTAATGTCTTGGCGAGTTTTGTATCTAACATCGTCCCGCTAGGTGTGCTTTTGTTGTGTTTCTATGTGTTTATAGGCATAGGATGCAATGGCCTTCGAATGATTGATCAAGCGCTAGTGAAAAGCTCGCAAAATGCTGATCTGAGGAATTTCCCAGAAGCATGATCGATCATGGGTATACCATGATCGATCATGGTACAAACTGGCATTCAGGCAGAAGACCCCATGATCGATCATGGCCCTGGCAACTTGGCCATTTCACACCCAAAATGGGCTATTTTAGTGGTTCAAGCTATTTTAGATATTTAGTTAGATATTTTTCTACCTTTTAATATATATATTATTTCTTTTACATAGGAAAAAGATATTATCTAGTTTTGAACACACTTAGAGTTCTAGAGAGAGGTGAGAGCTCATTGTGGTGTTGTTCTTCATTTCTCTTGTAAGTTTTTAATTTGTAAGAATGATTTCTTCTTCTATAATATTTGTTCTTGCATCTATTATGGAGTAGTCTATTACTAAGGTTACGGAGGTTGTTTGCGATATAATATTCGGTGATTTATGGCTCAATCCATGTTTAAAGATTGAGAAATAGTTGTAAATCCTTTTCTTCTTCATTTCCTCCATTGTTATAAGCTTTCTAGGTATATTCATAATAAAGTAAGACTTTATATGCCTTGTATATTTAGTGCTTGGTTGTTAATGAACATACAACATATTTATATGGTTCTAGAAAGTTTGTAGTCTTTTTCCCCCATCCATGGAGCTTTTTCCCTCTTCATAGAATTTATGAATAGCTCTCAAAACTCCATAGATGGATTATAAATTTGTTTAGCTTATCTTTGATTCATTTATTGATATATTGAGTGCTTCTTACACTTTGTGTGATACTTAGACTCTTTATTTTCTACCATAAGTGATAAACGATGAGTGGACGAATTTATCCCATAAACTTCATTCCGTTCCATTGTTAGGATTCACTTTTTAATTTTCATTCTTTAAATCATGAGATTACCACACTTGCTTGATGTTAAATCTTTTTATGATGAGTTTGTCATATCTATCTCGGATTAGCTTCATCGGGAATGGGTTGCCTTGCTTCACACCCGTAGCTAAGAGGTAGGAATGATAACCTCGTCTTTGGTGGTATGTCGTTTGTCTCTCTCTTGATATAGCTTCAATTCGGGAATGAGTCGCCTAGCGTCGCACCCTTTGCTATTGAGAGATACACCAACATTCCCCATTTCTCGAGAATCCTTGTGTTCTAATCTTAGTATGAGCTAATGATCACCGTTTCTTAAATCGTAACTAATCTCCACCTACCTTAGTGCTTTCTTATTAATTTTCGCAACCATTTTACATTTACGTTGTTTCACAACAAATCCAACTCACACAAAATTTGAAAACCACTTAATCCGTAATCCAATCCATTCCTTTTCACTTATCCCTGTGGTTCGACACTCGGACTTCCGAGACTATATTACAACTTGACGTGCCTGCACTTGAGCTCTATCGCAACGCGCTATTTAAGCGGCGTCACCCCCCCCCCCCCCCCCCCAAAAAAAATCTAGATCCGCCCCCTGATGAGTATTGTTGTATTTATAGGCCGTTCCTAAGGTATTTTTAAACATTTATGTTTTATTTTATTTATTCATTTAATCTTTTTTTTTTAACCCAAGTTGTATAAAATTTTATGTTTTTAGGAAATAAATTTAGTTACACAGAATTTATTATAACCCTTATGTATTTAATTTCAAGTGAAATATTTAATGTAACCGATAGATTTTATTTATTGTAAGAGCATCCACACCATCCAAACCTTAATGATAACATATACCAACCAGGTTTGTTCGTAGCTCTTTAAAAGTGGGGCGTGATAATCTTGTCCTCCAAGAAAAATGTGGACAAGAATTAAAGAGACAGACAAAACCGTTAGTGCGCGTCAAAAAATGAGTGACATAATTCCGAGTTAAGTTTGGAGTCCAGTCATCTCATTTCTTTTCTTAACAAATTTAGGGTGGGGCTATTGCCACCTTTCCAACTTCTATGTAACATTTTTATATTGATTTGATAGAACATAATAGAGTACGTATGCATTGACTCAGTGCAATAGGATCAAATATGTGTACATTATTCAGTGTAATAAGACTGAGTTGGCATATTTTTTTGTTTTCAACAATAATTCGAATTTATTGTACCGAGCAAATGATCATATACTCGGCTCAATTGTATCGAGTCAATATAGGAAGTGTTATAAAGAACTTTGGGATGTGGCAATAGCCCCACCAAAAAATTAGGTCATAGTCCCTTTTTTGGAACTTAGCATTTTTTCTGATTACGTAATTATAATAATTGATAATTTTTTGGTTATTCAAATGTCTGGGTGTAAGTCCTCGTCAGAAGTAATTCGATAACTTGAAAATTCATATGGACTGCAAATAAAAAAAAAAAATTTATGTGCTGCAAGCTCAAAAAATTTAAAGATATAGGTACAGCAAACAAATTTCTACTTTAAAAGCTATCGAATTTTGTCATCGCTTCGTAATAATAATAATAAGAAGAAGAAGAATAAGAATGATGATGATGAGCGAGTGACAGCGTATGAATACAAAAAGTTGTGATTTTGAAGAACTTTAGAGAATAATAAATATGTAATTGAGATGTTGTTATCGAAAAAAAAAATTAAAATTGCAATGTTGGACTTCTCGATTAATGTCCCATTACTGCAATCTTCACATCACGTGATAAAGAGTACCAGAAAACGACACTTTATCAAGATATTTTTTTTTATTTCTAAACAGTTTAGTTTTAAAACTTATTTAGTTAAATAGGGTATTTTTTTAAAGTTATTTGGGTGGATTGTGTACGTTAAAAATCATAAGTCTCTCACATTTTTAAAATATAAATCGTGAGACCAAATAATGTTTTTAAAGAAATCAAAAATTGAGAAACAAAAAAAAGGTAACTTTGGCTCAAGTTTTTATCCTTAAAAATGGAAGAAGTTATCATGTTTTTTCGAATAAAAACGTGAGACTAAATTGCGTTTCTCTGCTTCTCATTTTTTTTAATTCGAAACCATCCTAAACCGTAAATCCCCATTCTCTCTTAAAACATTCGTTGAGCCGTAACCCGTCCCTTTGTCGTCGCCTCCTCTCTCTCACCATTGCCCCTACCCCTCTCTCTCACTATCTTCCCTAACCCCCCTCTCTCACCATCTGCCACGTCACCATCATCGATAATGGTAGCCTAACTCCGTCCTCCGATCCACCATTCTCTCTCTCCCAAATTAAAAGCCCTGCTTTGTATCTTTCTTGTCGTTGCCATCACCGCTGCTGCTATGTCCACTTCTCTCTCTAATAGCTTCTTGGAGATTGAGAAAGAGTTAATTAAAATTTTGCCCCTTAAAGTTTATCCATTTTTGCACTTTAGTCTGAAACTCAACTCGTCATTAGGTTTTTGGATGAAAAATACCATGTGTGCTGCACGTGGGCATTGTAGCGGGGTAAAACGGTCAAGACACTATAATGCTTCAATTCCCAACTCATTTTGCCCTACTTAGAGCCTTCAATGAAACAAAAATGCTTTAATTTGTTCATTTTTTCTCTCTACTTTTTTTTTCAACTCCACGCTTTGATATTGCCGTAATTTGGTCGTGAAATAAACATTGTGAGAGTATTATAGTGGCTTAACTATTTTACCCCACTATAGTGCCCACGTGCAAAGCACATGTTCTTTTTTCGTCCAAGAACTTTGTTGCATGTGGAGTTTCGGACTAAAGTGAAATTAAGAACAAACATTAAAGATGAATGTTATGCAAAATAAACTTCATGGACGAAAGTGCAAAGAAGGTAAACTTTAAGGAGGTAAATTATTAATAACTCAAAATTTTGATACTTGAAAATTATAAATTTTGTTGGGTAATCGTAAATGAACCCACCAAATCTTCCACTTTACCCTGTAAGAATTAATTATTTAATTCTTGCCCACAAAGTTGGCTTATTTTATTTAGTGATTTATTAAGATAATAAATAAATAATGAGAAAGTGGTAAAGTTTTGAATTGTATGATTTTATCGAGATAACAACCTGTTTAATTATTTGGGATAAATCTCTATTTGTTAGAGATTAATAGTAATTATCTCTAATGAGTTAGAGATAACTCGCACTAACCCACTTTGATGTAAATTAAGTGGGAGTTACAGATAGGTATGTAAGGAATTGGGTGGGTCCTCTCCCTGCCTATAATTATACATAACATTCCATCAGTTACGTATTCCAAAATTATGATACAACACATAAGTGTATAAGCCAAGGGAGAGAAACCTGTTCCTGGTGTTTAAAAGATTTGGCTATGAACCGAGGTTAGTAGATCTTTCCAATCAAATTATATATATATACACGTAGAATTATGTTAGTCCAAGATTCGTATGTTGATTTGTATAGATGCATGAATGTTATCCGCAATTATGTTTGTTTAAAGATCTATGCATCATTAATTTACAAGTGGTATCAGAGCCAAGTTTGAGGACTATCATAATTCTCGTATTTTTTAATAAATTGGTTTTGTTGTATTTGAATTAGGTCATGCTATTAATATCCCATAATTTTAATCGATATGTATATGTACGAAGCATACATATTTATTGAATGGGATAATTAATATATATTGCATTAATTAATGTGTTTTTATCTAAGTTTTGATAATCTTTGAGTAATGTTATTTATATGTAATTAATGGGTATTGTGAGTACCGTTATTGATATGTAATAATTAATGAGTATTTTACGTACTGTTATTTATACATAATTAATGGGTAGTATGTTACATATGTTTTTCCCAAAATCATGTTTATTGGATTATTTCCAAAATCTTGTTCCTTATTTGGATAAGTCTGTTTTGTTTACTAGATCGTTCCAAAAAGCATCTTACGTATATCTTTCACAAAAATCATGTATTTCCAAAAATCATGCTTACTGGATTATTTTCAAAATCATGCTTACCAGATTATTTTCAAAATCATGTCACCTTGTTTACTGAGTTCTTCCCAAAAGCGCGTTGTTTATTGAGTTGATCCCAAAAGCGTTTTACGTATGTTTATTTTCTTGAATAATAATAGATAAAATTATGTTTTTACTTTCACATGATTAATATTCATATTATGATTAATTTGGTAACTGCCAAAGTAGTCCAAATGTAAGTTAATGAATATTAATAAAATAATGTATCATTATTTATTTAATAAGTCATATTACGACCAGCTTGGTAAGTGGTCCAACCAGTATAATGAATTTTAAATTAAATAATGAATTAATTGGCAATAAATCATGGATATATATGTTATAATTTGTTAAGATTACTCATGATATTATTGCATTTGCCTATTTATGGACTCTTATTTTCTAAATGAATGGTGGAGATCAATCTTAATCAAAGGCCTAGATTAAATCTCTAGGATATTTTAGAATATTTATAATATTCTATTTTTTATTGTTATGTATAATAATTATCCTATTTGCACAAATTAATTTTAATTGTGCTTGTAAGTTAATGTAAATAATAAATTATAACCAAATAATTTAATATTCATATTATGATTAGTTGCACTACAAGAATGAAGACTTTTAGTGGCGCATCGACGCGCCGGGAAAAGTATGCAAAACGCGTCGGTAAAAGTCTATCAATCTTTAGCGACGCATTTTCGCGCCAGCAAAGAGCGCCGGAGAAAGTCCGCCGGCAAAAGTAACACAATGACCTTTATCGACGCAAAATTTAACGCATCGGCAAAAGTTTTCTTTTGTGGCGCAAAAACGCGCCGGTAAAAATCAATTCGCCATTGAAAGTGTATGGCATTTTGCCTTGAAAGAATACTTTTACCGACGTACAAAGAACTTTTCCTGGCGCATTAGACGCGCTGGCAAAGATAGCTTTTAGTGACGCGTTTGGTGATGCGCCGTTAAAGATCATTTTCCCTAGGCACAATCACTTTTACTGGCGCGTTAGACGCACCGGCAAAGATAGCTTTTAGTGACGCGTTTGGTGATGCGCCGGAAAAGATACTTTTTGCTGGCGCGTTAAATGCGCCGGGAAAAATCAATTTCCTAAGCACAATTACTTTCCTGGCGCGTTTGACACGCCGGAAAAAATGACTTTTTCTGACGCTTTGTAGAAAACGCGCCAGCATAGGTAAACTATTTTTTTTTTATTTAAAAATTAAATATAAATACAAATACACTGTATAATATATATATTTTTAATATTAATAGTAAATGCTAAGCTGAACCAATATCACAATAATAAAAAGGGATAGATTGGATAACTTATCAGTATCATAGTAACATACATATTGTGATATCTTAAAAGTCGATACAAATAAACTAAACATATGGCGAATTGAGGGATTGGTGGAAGTGGCACTTGAAGGTTCTGTTGGGGGCTGAAACTGGAATCTCGGTATGAATTTTTGCAATTGGGGGCTAAGTGGAGTGGTAGGGATGGGTGTTTTGTGAGAGAGATAGCGATGGATGTTCTGCGAGATGGGCGTTGTGTGAGAGAGAGGGGGAGATGGGCGTCGATGGATGTTGTGAGAGAGGGGGATATTGATTATTTTATTTTTTAACTAAAATAATTATTTCCGTGAAGAAAAAGAAGGCGGGGAGGCTGGCGCCATTTTTTTCGACTCTATAACGACGCGTTGAGACAAACGCGCCGGGAAAAGTTAATATGACCTTTAACGACGCGTTATAACGCGCCAGGAAAAGTACTCAAAATTATCGCCTACATTCTTTTCACTCTATAATGACGCGTTGAGATAAACGCGCCACAAATAATATATACGACTTTTAATGACGCGTTTTAACGCGCCAGGAAAAGTACTAGATATGATTAAACGAGCCCATGACTATACCGACGCGTGTGAATGTAACGCGTCTATATATATGATCTTTCCCGACGCGTTTCGCGTAACGCGCCGGCAAAGGTTATGTTTCTTGTAGTGTTGGGAGCTACCAAAGTAGTCCAACTATAATGGCTTATGAATATTAAATTTAATAATGGACCAAGGATTATAACTCGTGAATTGATGATTCTTATAATTGTAATAATTGTCTTATGAGTTCATTTATTTTATTTAATTATTGAAAATTTGTTTGTTCCCCAAAGGTGTTCAATCAAATTTCGGTGACCTAATAAATATTAAAGGGTTAGAAATATTTCTTCTACAAAGAAAATCTTATTGACTAGTATGTTTGAATACACAAATACACTATTTGTATTAATAGTCATATCAAGAATTGTTGGTAGCCGCCAAAGTAGTCCAACTAGAATATTTAATGACTACTAATTAAATAGTAAATATTGCACGAGTAACTCATAAATTACAAATAATCCTTATTATTGTAATGTTTCTCACAAATTTAATGTATATATTATTTAATTTAGTAGTCATATTAAGAATAAATCGGTAGCTGCCAAAGTGGCCCAACCATATGATGACTACCAAAGTCAATAATAAACTTATTGACAATAACACATGAATAATGATGCTTATAATTTTGAAAATAATATATTCATATTGTTATTGTATTTATTTGTTCATCTGAAATTTATGGGAAAAAGACAAATTAAACCCTGAAGTTTGAGTGTAGATTCAATTTCTCCCTTGATGTTTCAAAAAATGCATTGTCTTCCTTGAATTTGCTACAGTGGTTCAATTGAGACCCTCGTCCTAATTCCGTTAACAATTATGTCCAAATAATTTTCACTTAACCCCCTAAAACATTAAAATCAGATAAAACCACAAACGGAGAGAAGGAAAGCATTAAAAATCAGACAAAACCACAGACCCATTCTCTCCCTACCACATACCCATTCTCTCACTACTGAGCTTGGCTTTCTCTCTCTCTCTCTACCAATTGAAACTTTACCGAGCTCTTCTTTCTTTACCATGCTCCACTCCATTGACGACATTCGGCAGAACTCTTCCCTCTCTACGGGTTTCTCTTGAGACGGGCTCCACTCCATTGAAGGAAAGCATTAACAGAGGAGTGTTGTTATTTCGGTGGGTTTGATACTCCTCTAATTTTATTCGAGGTGTTTCGAATTTGGGTTTGTCGAAGTTTGTTTTGAATTTCGTTTTGGCAAAGGAATTTGGGTTTGATATTTGTAAGAATTTAGGTTTGATACTTGTTAGAATTTGGGATTGTTCTATTGCAATCAGGCTATTGTATGTTTTAGGTGAGATTTAGGTTTGATACTCCTCTGTTATAATTTACTCATTATTTTGAATTTGGGTTTGTCAAAGTTTGTTTGGAATTTAGGTTTGTCAAAGTTTTGAATTTTTTTTTTCACAAAGGAATTTGGGTTTGATACTTGTTAGAATTTGGGATTATTCTATTGCAATCAGTCTATTGTATGCTTTAGGTGAGATTTGGGTTTGATACTCCTCTGTTATAATTTTCTCATTATTTTGAATTTGGGTTCGTCGAAGTTTGTTTGGAATTTAGGTTTGTCGAAGTTTTGAATTTCGTTTTGGCAAAGGAATTTGGGTTTGATATTTTTAAGAATTTGGGTTTGATACCTATTAGAATTTGGGATTGTTCTATTGCAATCAGTTTATTGTATGCTTTAGGTGAGACTTGGGTTTGATACTCCTCTGTTATAATTTGCTCATTATTTTGAATTTGGGTTTGTCAAAGTTTGTTTGGAATTTAGGTTTGTCGAAGTTTTAAATTTCGTTTTGGCAATTAATCTAATTTGTTTTATCTTTATTGTATATAAATATCATGAGTTATACCTTCACATGAGTTAAAAAAATATAACTTAAGGGAGTTTAGTGTCACTTTTAAAGTTTTAGGGGGATAAATGTAAATTATTTGGACGGAGTTGTTAACGAAATTAGGACGAGGGTCTCAATTGAATCACTGTAGCAACTTCATGGAAGATATTGCATTTTTTGAAACATTAGGGGAGAAATTGAATCTACACCCAAACTTCAGGGTTTAATTTGTCTTTTTCCCAAAAAAAATTCTCCAAGGAGAATGATTTTAATGACTAAATAAATATTAAAGAGTTTAGTGTATTATTTGGTTAGGTGGGTATAAGATATCCAAAGATACTGTATCTATCTAATTAATTAATACACAACTCACTAAAGTCAAATATAAATACAGCTAAGTATCATAATTTGTATTTTATGGTTACTACACAAGACTAAAATAAAAGTCTAGAGACCCAAAATCAAAAAAATCATAATTCGCTGTTATTTCTTTTTGGATTTGGCTTCTACAGGGTCCAAGGATTCTAAAAATCACGTTTCCACGAGATTGAATTTTTCCACCTATTTCGCGTCCTTTTGCACCTTATTGTGACCGTATTAGTTGAGATTCTTGTTTCTTATTGATTCTTCGCGTGAACTGTCCATTCACATTCTGATATTCAATTGAGTAGTTCAATAAGAACCTATAAAGCATTAATTTGAACAAAAAAAGGCATAAGCTTTGAGATCATTAGAGGGTAAAGGCCAATAATTGTGGAGATACACGAGTGAACTTGGTGAATCATTCTTTGAGTGAAACACGTAAGGGAGTGCTTGTGAGGACCTTAATTTTATTTTGCAGGTTATAAATAATGACTAATAGCAAAGAATCGACCTCAAAAGCAAAGGATGATCGACAATCAGCCATGCCGAACATTCAGGTGCAAGCATTGTTGGGGGAGATGAGGAAGATATTGAGAACTGAGATGGAGATGGTTCACGAGTGGATAGCCCAAATAGAGAACACACAAATCAAGCAATCAAATAAAATTGACCAATCAAATAATGCTAATGCTCATAGGAGAGGGATAATCCAACCAAGAGAAGCGAGGGTTGAGGATGAAGAATCCTACGATGGTGGGTTTGAAGATGACGATGACTGGAACCCAGTGGCCTCTAATAGGAGATATGCTGGGCAGAATAGAGAAGGTAGGAACATGGAAGATAATAATATGGGTAGTATCAAGATGAAGATTCCGTCGTTTCAAGGGAAGAATGATCCCGAAGCTTATCTTGAATGGGAGAAGAAAGTTGAGCTAGTGTTTGATTGCCACAATTACTCTGAGATAAAGAAGGTGAAACTTGCTGCCATTGAGTTCTCTAAATATGCAATTGTGTGGTATGACCAATTAGTAATGAACAGACGAAGAAATAGAGAGCGTCCTTTTAAGACATGGGAAGAAATGAAGATAGTGATGAGAAAGCGATTCATACCTTGCCATTACTACCGGGAGCTATACCAAAAGTTACAAAGGCTTACGCAGGGCAACCGCAGCGTGGAAGATACCGGGAAATTGCTAATGCGGTGGATTTACAATATTATGTTGAGTTGGAAGATATGGTGCACATGGCGATCAAGATTTAGAATCAACTCAAGAGGAGGGGTAGCCTACGCCAAAACCAAAGTCCAACCACACCCTCTTGGAAATTAGATCCCCTTTGAAAGAAAGAGGAGAAATCAGCCACGTCAAAGCCCAAAATCGAGCCCAAACAAAGGACGACCAGCCTTGAAAACTAAGGTAAACCTGATCCCAATACACCTCGAAATCGTGATATTAAATGTTTCAAATGTCAAGGCAGGGATCATAAGGTGAACCAATGTCCCAATTAAAGAGCTATGGTGATTCGAGACAATGGCGAAATTGGGACCAATGAAGAGTCCAATACTGATTCTATGCCATTATTAGAAGATGTGGATGAAGAAGAAGAAGAAGAAGAAGAACTTGCAGCTGAAGGAGATTCGTTGGTTGCAAGGAAATCTCTTAGTGTGCGAGTTAAAGAAGATGATGAAGTACAACGAGAAAATCTCTTCCATACTAGATGCCTAATGAACAACAAGGTGTGTAGTCTGATTATTGATAGCGAAAGTTGTACAAATGTTGCAAGTACTATTATGTGGAGAAGTTAGGGCTACCTATTATTAAGCATCCCAAGCCATATAAGTTGCAATGGTTGAATGATAGTGGGGAGATCAAGGTGAACGAGCAAGTATTAGTCGCATTTTGTATTGGAAAGTACGAAGATGAGGTTTTATACGGCGTAGTACCAATGCAAGTCGGTCATCTATTGTTAGGGCGATCATGGCAATTTGATTGCCGAGTGAAGCATAATGGATTCACCAACAAATATTCTTTTGAGCTCAATCATAAAATGATTACTCTAGTCCTTATGTTACTGAAGCAAGTGTATGAAGATCAATTAAAATTGCAAAGGAAAAGTGATCTAAAGAAAGAGAGTGAGCAAAAGAAAGAAAGTGAGAAAAAGAGAGAAAGAGAGGAAAATAAAAAGAGTGAAGTTGAAAAAAATGAGAGAAAGCGGAAAGAAAATAACTTTTATGCGAGAGCAAGTGAAGTTAAAAGAGCATTGTATTCAAGTCAGCCGATGATTGTGCTTTTGTACAAGGAGGCATATTTAAATACTAATGAACTTAACTCGTCTTTGTCTAGTTCTATTGTTTCGTTGTTTCAGGATTATGCTGATGTCTTTCCCGACGAGATGCCACATGGATTACCGCCGATTATAGGGATTGAGCATCAAATTGATTTTGCACCTGGCGCTACCATTCCAAACATACCAGCCTATCGAAACAACCCGGAAGAGAAGAAGGAACTACAAAGGCAAGTGTCTGAACTGATGGAGAAAGGGTACATGAGAGAAACCATGAGTCTGTGCGCTGTTTCGGTGATTTTAGTGCCTAAGAAGGATGGGACGTGGAGAATGTGTATTGATTGTCGAGCTATCAACAATATAACGGTAAAGTATTGCTATCTTATTCCTCGCTTAGATGATATGTTGGATGAGTTGCATGGAGCTTGTGTATTTTCTAAAATTGATTTAAAAAGTGGGTATCATCAAATTAGAATGAAAGAAGAAAATGAATGAAAAACTACTTTTAAAACCAAACATGGTTTATATGAGTGGTTAGTGATGCCCTTTAGGCTAACTAATGCACCGAGCACTTTTATGCATTTAATGAATCATGTTTTACGTGCATTTATAGGAAGATTTGTTATTGTCTACTTTGATGATATCTTGATCTATAGCAAAACCTTGGAGGATCATGTTGAGCATTTAAAATTAATTTTAGATGTACTTCGAAAAGAAAAGTTATTTGCTAACATGAAGAAGTGCACTTTTTGCACCGATAAGCTTGTCTTTCTTGGTTTTGTTGCGAGTGCACAAGGTATACAGGTTGATGAGGAGAAAGTACGTGTAATACAAAAGTGGCCGAGTCCTTCAACTGTGGAGAATGTACGAAGTTTTCATGGACTTACTAGCTTTTATCGGCGGTTTGTGAAAGATTTTAGTACCATAGCCGCGCCACTGACTGAGGTGATCAAGAAGAACCTGAGATTCAAATGGGGGGATGAGCAAGAGAAAGCGTTCCAATTGATCAAGGAAAATTTAACCCATGCGCCCGTACTTGCATTACCAGATTTCACTAAATCATTCGAGCTTGAGTGTGATGCATCGGGTTTGGGAATAGGGGTTGTTCTTATGTAAGGAGGAAAACCAATCGTTTACTTTAGCGAGAAATTGAGTGGGGCAGCCTTGAACTATCCGACGTATGACAACTAGTTGTACACTCTGGTTAGAGCATTGAAAACATGGCAACACTACCTTTGGCCTAAGGAGTTCGTGATTCACACGGATCATGAGTCCTTGAAGCATTTGAGGAGCCAACACAAGCTGAATAAGAGGCATGCACACTGGATAGAGTTCATTGAGACATTCCCATATGTCATTCGATATAAGCAAGGTAAAGAAAATATCCTTGCTAATGCGCTTTCGCGAAGGTATGTGTTAATCTCTACCCTTGATGCAAAATTACTTAGTTTTGAACATATAAAGGAATTGTATCCAATTGATGTTGATTTTTGTGAGGAATATAAAGCATGTGAGAAAAACGTAGTGGGTAAGTTCTTTAGGCATGATGGTTTTTTATTTCGTGAGAATAAGTTATGTATGCTTAATTGCTCTATGCGTGACTTATTAGTGAGGGAAGCCCATGGGGGAGGTTTGATGGGGCACTTCGGGATTGCTATGACCTTAGATATTTTGCAAGAACACTTCTTTTGGCCACGTATGAAAAGAGACGTTGAGAGAATTTGTGGAAGATGTGTCACGTGTCCGCAAACAAAGTCCTGTGTGCAACTGCATAGCTTATATACACCATTGCCTATTCCTAGTGAACTTTGGATAGATATTTTCATGGATTTTGTTTTGGGTTTACCTAGGTCTAAGAATGGTAGAGATTCAATTTTTATGGTCGTGGATAGGTTTTCTAAAATGGCTCATTTTATTCCATGTTACAAAGCCGATGATGCTTCGCATGTTGCTGATTTGTTGTTTAGAGAAATTGTGAGATTGTATGGTATGCCTAGGACAATTGTTTCAGATAAAGATACTAAGTTCTTAAGCTACTTTTGGATGACCTTATGGTGTAAGTTAAGAACTAAGTTATTATTTTCTACTACTCATCACCCACAGTCTGATGGTCAAACTGAGGTTGTAAATAGAACTTTATCTACTTTGTTAAGGGCTATTGTTAAAAAGAACATTAGAACGTGAGAGGAATGTTTACTGCATGTTAAGTTTGCTTATAATCGCACTGTTTAGTCTGCTACTCAATTTTCACCTTTCGAAATTGTGTATGGATTTAATCATTTGACTCCATTAGATTTATCTCCATTACCTTATTCTCAATATACTAATCTTGATGGAAAGAAAAATGCTGAGTTTGTTAAGCAGATCCATGAGAAGGCAAGGCTCAACATTGAAAGGAGGACGGAGCAATATGCAAAGCAGGCGAATAAAGGACGTTAGAAGCTGGTTTTTGAACCTGGTGATTGGGTATGGCTGCACATGCGGAAAGAACGATTTTCGAAGCAACGCCATTCTAAGCTACTTCCTAGAGGAGATGGACCTTTTCAAGTTCTTGAGCGCATAAACGATAATGCTTATTAGCTTGATCTACTAGGAGAGTACAACGTTAGCGCTACTTTTAACGTTGTTGACTTAAGTCCGTTTAATGCCAGTGATGATTTGAGGGCAAATCCTTTTCAAGAGGAGGGGAATGATGGAGGCAAGGCTGTTGTGCAAAATTAAGACAATTTAAAGTCCATCCAAGTTCCAACAAGCCCAACTACAAGGTTGCGGGCTAAGAAGTTAAAGGCAGAGCTTAATGGATTGATTCAAGCTATTTGGGCTTAAGAAGAAGGCACAATCAAGCCCATTAGAGGGGAAAACGTGGAGCACAAAATGGAGGCTGTATTACACTTATTCAAGCCCAATTTGAGTGAGAAAACCATGTCTATAAGGCCCAAGAGTGTGGAGTCAAGCCCACGCGTTTTTATTTATTATTTATTTATTATTGTTATTATTTCTTTTAAATAATTTAAGAGACTAGTCCTTGTATAGTTAGGATTTGTTTTGAAGTTTTCTTGTTGGATTGGTTTCTTGTTGCCTAAGTTTTCTACACTCTATTTAAAGGGGGTTCATTGTTTTGTTTTAATATCTAAGACATTATTCATAATAATATTGAGTGATTTTAATCCTCTTTGGTTATTCACGAATTACTTGAACTTATCAGTTTGTCCATGGCGTTCATTCGACTTATCAATCGGTATTCCGCACCCGGTTGTGGCGTCTTCGATTTTCATCCTAATTTGATTATAGAAACGATCCAGGTTCTTAATTTTCTACGGTTTTCGTGTGTATCTATGTTGAGGTTCGCATAGCCAATTTGTTGTGTTTGCGGGTTTCGTGCAATATCACCATAAGTTGTATAATTATGTGGGTTTGATACTCTTCTGTTATAATCTGCTCATTATTTTGAATTTGGGTTTGTCGAAGTTTGTTTGAAATTTAGGTCTGTCGAAGTTTTGAATTTCGTTTTGGCAATTAATCTAATTTTGTTTTATCTTTATTGTATCTAAAATATCATGAGTTATACCTTCACATGAGTTAAAAAAAATATAACTTGAGGGTGTTTAGTGTCACTTTTAAAGTTTTAGAGGGTTAAGTGTAAATTATTTGGACGGAAATGTTAATGGAATTAGGACGAGGGTCTCAATTGAACCACTGTAGCAACTTTAAGGAAGACATTGTATTTTTTGAAACATCAGGGGAGAAATTGAATCTACACCCAAACTTCAGGGTTTAATTTATCTTTTTCCCGAAATTTTTTCTCCAAAGAGAATGATTTTAATGACTAAATAATTATTAAAGAGTTTAGTGTATTGTTTAGTTAGGTGGGTATAAGATATCCAAAGATACTGTATCTATCTAATTAATTAATATACAATTCACTAAAGTCAAATATAAATACAGCCAAGTATCATAATTTGTATTTTATGGTTACTACCCAAAGAAGTACCAAAGTTATCCATTGTATTTATATTATTAATGTTCGAGTTGTTAATTCAAAGCATTATTAATGATGTTGAGTTTTTATGTTGTGAACTTCATTTGCATGCTTAATTTGTATTATTTCCTCAAATAACTAACTTCTCATAACGTTTTGAGTAAGTTTAGTTTACCTTAAGTGTACTAAATCTTGATTAGTGCTATTACTTGAAATTCTCACTATTATTGTCAAAAGTGTGAAGAAAGAACTTTTCATAAAGTTTTGAAGGAATTAAATAAATTAAGCATTATGTTTATGCAAATGATTGTTGTACTGTGAACACCCCAATCCACGACTCTCGTGTGAACTTGATTTTCATACAAGCGAGCATTTATGCATCAAGTGTTGAGTCGTCATGCATACAGGAGACCTCTAAGGGAATCCTGATTTTTGAGCGCGTTAGGAATATACCACAACCTTTGTTGCCACTTCGCTTACTAGGAATATACCACAACCTCTAAGGGAATCCTAATTTTTGAGCCCCGTTAGAAAAATTAGGTTTTTTTGATAGCCAGCCGCCGCCGCCTGTCGCACACCCAACCGTACGGCTACCTGCCAACCGTACGGTTGGCACACCCTTGTCGCACGCCCTAGCCGCACGCTATGCGGCTACCCCCTGCGGTTGGCCTCTTTTGGAGCGATTTTGGCGGATTTTTCCCTATAAATAGAACCCTTGGGGTCTCATTTTAGGATCATCAACATTCAATAGTATTTTTGGTAAGTAGGAGCTTTGTCAAAGTTTTGAGAAAATCATTTTTAGAGAAATTTTGAGAAAGAAGGCTAGTGAGAGAGAATGCTAGTGAGAGGAAGTTAGTGAGAGAAAGCTTTAGAGAGAGAAAGAAGGAAGGCAAGGCAAGGCTCTCCTATCTTCTCCAAGCGCAGCAGGTATAACTTTCTACCACTTCTCTAAATTTCGGTATTGCATTTTTAATACAGAAAATTAGATAACTTGCAAGGAAGTTCACTGTTTTCTAAACTAGTCCATTCTAAGTTTTTACAAGAAAACTAAAATCCGTTTTGACACGTTTTCAAAACCAACAAAAAAAAAAAACAGTTTCCAAAATAAAGGAACTACGAGACTCTGATTTCATTCTACGAATGAATACGTAGGCGCTCGCAAAGCTCGAGTCTGATTTCAAAAATATTGTTTTAAACTAAATTTATCCGGAAAGGATTATTCTGAAAACAATTCGAACTACTTGCAAGATATCTAAAATAGGAATTAGATGCATGATCCATTAAGAGACCGAAAGGGCGAATTGGGTGCCTAACACCTTCCCAATTCGTAACGTAGTTCCCGAACCCTAACAAAGTCAATTTTCAAAATAAATCTCTGGTTTCAAACGTATGAAAGATAATTCGTCTTCGAATTGTTCTTCGTACGATCTTTTGTTTGTTTTCTCGTAAAACAAACTGGCGACTCTACAAAACACGTTTTTTTAAAGAAAACCGAGAACGAGGACTTTTCTTTCTCTCGGGTCTCGCGGGTCCGGATTCTCACATGTACATAATATGAAAATTAGTGTTCCTCAAACTAATGATTGTGTTTAGGGATAATTGTATTTTTTTAATGTTTATGTATCTCTTGTAAGAAAGTTAATAACGTATTTCACTATTATGCATTTTAATGATTTCTAGTCCCATGTTTGAGTATATTTGTTACGCTCATTAAACTTTTTCAAAATTATTGGGATAAGAAATTTCTTATCCAATTATGTTTAGTTCCATGCCCACTCTCTACGTTATTTATAGATGAAATAAATGTTAAGCAGCAAAATAATAGATTTGCTGATTATCTAATAACATGAGGAGCTATAAAGAAAGTAATGAAATGCCTGAAAGTAAATTATGTGAGTTCACTCCTTCACCAATCCACTAAAATAAAAGTTTAGGACTAATTATATTTTATTTGAAAAGACTGGAAGTCTTGAAAAATTAGAGAATAACAAGTTTATTATTTGAACGTTTCAATCAAATTTAATATATTTTTCATTTAAGTTAGTAGATTGACTCAAGTGTAAATAGTTATTTTTCAAGCCAAAATTGAAATGAGATGTTGCAACTTGGAGTAAAGAAATTATTATTAAAGTCATTGTGATTATTTTATTTTGATACTAATGATTCAAATCTTATGATTATTTAAGTTTTTATGATTTGGTTTCTCTTTCCAAACATAATCACAATGGTATAGTTCATTTAAATAAAGGTTTTACCTAGTTATTCAATAAATCTCATTTTGTTTGTTTTTATGTTATTGTCAACAGTTTTAGAAACTAAGTTTTATAATGTCTTTTAATTGAACCCTTTTGGATTTACTTCCTAATAAATGATTAGGATTGAAGAAAATTTGGTTGATAAAAATCAACTTTCTTGTGGTATAAAAGATTTAGTAAAATACTCAATTGAGTTCTTTGAATTCTTGATTTTACTAATTATAGTAGGTGCATGGATTTTATTAATAGAGAACAAAAACCAAGCACACAAATAAAGGCACCATGGGAAGTGAAGAGCTCCTTGAACTTATATAGATACTGTAAATATTTGATCTTTATTTTGGTAGATATAATATTTTTATCATCTTTATGAATAATTTTTTTCACATTATGATTATATTTATTATTGTTTGAAATAATAATGAGTTTTTCAATATTATTTAGATATAATAGTGAAAGATATAAATGACTACTAGATGTAGTGAATTTACGCCTGGTATGATAAAATTAGTTATATCTCTACTAGTATTTAAACTCCTTATAAAGCTTTGCATTTATTATGGATGTCTTAGCATAATGATATAACTAAAAGACATAATTGTACACTTATGAATATAGTTAGGATTGTGAAGTAATTCATACCTATAATGATGTGAATTTTCTCTTAGAACCGCTATAAATGTTCTGAACATAGTTCCTAATAAGGCAATTTCAATAACCCAATTGAATTGTGAATAGGAAAGGAACTTTGTTTAAAACACTAATATGTTTAAGGTCAATCCAGCGGAACTAAGATTTTATAATTCATATGACTGAAAATGAATTTTCAAAAAATCCAATAGGTATAAGTTTTACTTTCCTACCTATAATTAGATAATTGTATAATCGGAAATGTCACATTTGAAGTGGGTGAAGTCAGTTGGAGTAATTTCAGTTAATGTGGTGATTCAAATGTTAGGGTGGAAGATCTTTTAATCATAACTTTTGAATAAAAAGTTATTGGATAACAATGAATAATTGAATGACCACCAACTCCATAATGAAGTTTTCGCCATTAAAGTATAACCACATATAATAACATTAAAACGATTTCAAAGTAAAAATGTTATTCATAATGATTACATGGTTTATTTATAAGAATGTGAATTAATATCCGGTTATTTTTGTCTCAAGTCTTTAGTATAAACAATTTTATTAAGTGGATTAATGTCACTAAATAAAAGTTTATACAATGGAACATAATGATAATGTCTAGAAAGTCATTGAATTGCTAAAGGATAAAATTAAATTGTGTGTAAATGGTCTTTAAGACTGAACACAACTTTTTTAGCAACGTTAAACGACATAAAGTTATGACTTAGTTCCAAATATTTCACTTAGAAAGTAGGCATTAATTATAAAGGATTACCTTTATAATCATTATTGCATTAGAAGTTCATTAGAACATTTTTGAAGTGGAGTTTAGTAAATGAAGTATGTATAATACAGTTGTAATATACATTAAAAATATACAAACGCAGTCTGAAAACTTAAGAAGCCAACTTATGTATTTTCGAAGTTAATCTCTACAATGGAATCTTAAGTCTACTAATACCATTGTTTCTTTTGGTTTTAAATTAAAATCATTTTAATTGTCCTATATAACATAAGATTAGTGGGAGTAAACTTATTTATAATTATATAAGTTAACGTTATTTTGCTTGCCAGTAGTAAATTTTTTTATTGCATGAGATTAAATGTTTTTATTTATAAGAGCTTTGAGATAAAATATGTTAAGACTTCCACGTGATAAGAATATTATAATATTCCGTAATTGTTAAGTTGTCTTACAATTAAGTATAAACTCTAAAGTTCAATAAATGAATGTTTGAGGATAAAAGAATGTTCAGCCATTAAAAAATATGAAGGTTAAATTTTGTAGCATGCTTTGAGGCTACAAATCATGATTAATGATTGTGAAATTTCATTTCAGAACTTGGAGTTATGATTATTTCTAAGCCGCTGAAATTAATTATGACAGTGCCGCAATTGTCTTCTTTTGTAAAAATGACAGGTATTATTATAATGTTAAGCATAATTGAAATACCTTATCTAAGAGGAAGATATTCAGAAACCACTAGTTTCAATTAAAGATAAAAGTATATGGCTTATGAATAATGTTCTATTGATAATGGCTATTTTAAAGATATTTAAGAAGCATGCCTAAAGAACGAGTCTTAGAGATAGCCAATGGTGACTGTTACTTGTGAATTATTATATGCTTTTGACATGAGAAATAGTTGAGCTCATTGAAAGTGTTTCTGATTTTAATTTCCTATTAATTTATATATACATGTATTATGAAGAATGAATTGTAACAGGAAAAGTTTTTTTGATAAGACTATTATTGGACCATTAAGTATAATTCTCGCTCATAGACTGTATTAGATAAATTATTAAGTGTTGTAGTACATGGAAGGGAGTATGTTGTCTTATTAACGTATAACCGCCATGACTCTCACTAATAGTTTATTTAATACTCCCTCCGTCCCAAATTGCTGGTCTATTTTGGGAAATCCAACTTATTAAGGACCTAACATCATTATTGTACTTTTTGCTTAATTTACAAAAGGGAAAAATAGGTATATATTTATCTTTTATGAAAAGTGGACATTTATTTTGGGACATCTAAAATGGAAATAGGGACCATCAATTTGGGACGGAGGGAGTATAGTATTAATGATAACCGTATTACGGAGACTGTCAATCTCTTATATTGTGCACATAATGATTATTTATTTAAATCATTAATTCTATGGGCCAAGTGGGAGAATGTAAAAATTAATTATTTAATTCTTGTCCACATAATTGGCTTATTTTATTTAGTGATTTATTAAGATGATAAATAAATAACGAGAAAGTGGTAAAGTTTTGAATTGAACGGTTTTATCGAGATAACAACCTATTTAATTATTTGGGATAAATCTTTATTTGTTAGATATTAATAGTAATTATCTCTAATGAGTTAGAGATAACTCACACTAACCCACTTTGATGGAAAGTGGGAATTACAGATAGGTACATAAGGAATTGGGTGGGTCCTCTCCCTGCCTATAATTATACGTAACATTCCATTAGTTAAGTATTCCAAAATTACGATACAACACATAAATGTATAGGCCAAGGGAGAGAAACTTGTTCCTAGTATTTAGAATTCTGCCATCGATATTTTCATCAATTGATATGGCTATGAATTGAGGTTAGTAGATCTTTCCAATTAAATTATATACATATACACGTAGAATTATGTTAGTCCAAGATTCGTATGCTGATTTGTATAGATGCATGAATGTTATCCGCAATTATGTTTGTTAAAAGATCTATGCAAAATTAATTTACATGTGGTATCAGAGCCATGTTTGAGGACTATCATAATTCTCGTATTATTTAATAAATTGGTTTTGTTGTATTTGAATCAAGTCATGCTATTAATATCCCATAATTTTAATCAATATGTATATGTATGAGGCATATGTATATTGAATGGGATAATTAATATATATTGCATTAATTAATGTGTTTTTATCTAAGTTTTGATAATCTTTGAGTAATGTTATTTATACGTGATTAATGGGTACTGTGAGCACCGTTATTGATATGTAATAATTAATGAGTATTTTAAGTACTGTTATTTATACGTAATTAATGGGTACTGTGAGTACTGTTATTGATACGTAATAATTAATGGGTATTTTGAGTACTGGTATTTATACATAATTAATGGGTAGTATGTTACGTATGTTTTTCCCAAAATCATGTTTATTGGATTATTTCCAAAATCTTGTTCCTTATTTCGATAAGTCTATTTTGTTTACTGGATCGTTCCAAAAAGCATGTTACATATGTCTTTCACAAAAATCATGCTTACTGCATTATTTTCAAAATCATACTTACCGGATTATTTCTAAAATCATGTCATGTTGTTTACTGAGTTGATCCCAAAAGCGTTTTACGTATGTTTATTTTCTTGAATAATAATAGATAAAATTATGTTTGTTTAAAGATCTATGCAAAATTAATTTACATGCGCCACAATATTGATTTTTTTGTGAAAAACTTCCATTTTTTTCCCCAATCAATCCCTTAACATATTTTTTCACTTCACCTTTCTCCAGCAACTTCAATGAGATTTGTGTTCCCATTGGTACCATTTTCAATTGATTTAAATGAGAAGGGTAGGAAATCATGATGAAGAAGCCAACTCAAAAACCCCTTCTATTTCATCTTTATGAGTAGTGGTTACATTTAGAGATACTAGATTAGATTAATTTAGGGTATTTTTTCTTAAATTCTATTCGATCTCTTGAATAATTTGATTTCAAGGCTTAAAAGCTAGTTTGTTAAACCAATTAATTCTTATTTTTCTTATCTTAAGACTGAATCATTTGTTCATTATCATTATTTATCCACATAATGATGTTTTTGTGGAGAATGAATAAAGTTGTTTGATTTTTTGAAGAAAGATGAGATAAAAAACTGATGAGATAATTAAAAAGAACTCACAATAGTTCATGAAGATGGAGGCAGATTCAAGAAACAAAAGGAACTGATGATGTATTGAAAAGATCTCACCGGAGTTCATGTTAAATGGAATGAGAGTTTAAAAGCAAAACACAATTCATTTCAATAAGAAACTTAACGCAATTGGGTAACAGGTAAAAAAAATGATTTTGAGGTCTTGCTTGGCTTTTGCAAATATGCTGGGGAGAATTGAAATGAATTCGGAAAATTAAGTGGGTGAGTTAAATGTTATCTCTAGTAAGGGTGAGAACAAAGTTTTGGGGGGTGCATTTTATCATATTCTCTTTCATGAGAAAATTAATGTTTTTAAGTAACCTCAAAGAATGTTTCATATGAAATCCTAACAGAGATTGTAACTGATTTTATTTTTCAAATTGTTTGAAAATTTTCTTACACATAAACTCTAAACATTTTATATTTCGTACCTTCCACAATGGTGATTTGTTGAATTTGTTTTACTTTTGCCTTAATTGATGCCTATATATATATTGATAGTGGAAATGTGGAGGCGGTGGTTTTCTTATTGTGGTTGGGAGAATTTGGGGATTTATTGTAATAGTGAATTATATATATGCATATATATAAATATATATTTAATGGAGTATGGATGGAATATTGTTTAGTGAAAACTGCAAAAGTCACATTTGGGAAAATATTGTTGGATTTGCTATGTGTATACTTCCTAATAGGGTAACTTCTCTCTCGTAAGATGGACTGATAGTGTAATGTTATAAATTCTTACTTAATGATTATACCAAATTTGAGACAAATGCCTTCGTCTTATAACCACCACAGTTTGCAATTACTTCTTCCATGAAATTAAAGATGATGGAATCTTGGAGTTTGCAATAAAACCACTTATAATTCTCTATTTGTTAATTCAATTGATTTGTATATAGATAATGTGGATCTGAACTACGATGTGTATCCAATTCGGGAAAATTTGCTATTGTTCGGATCCATGTAGATCATTACCATTGACACAATGTAGCCCTTCCATCCAACGATCCATTACAGCACCATGATTTTAGTGACGTTGTAAATGATGGCGCCCTCATTCTCTCTTGGGTTCCACTTTACGGCCATTTCGTTGGCACTAGAAAGAAGGGTCACAAATCATCTCACCCCATACTTGATTTTATGGCTGGGGGCGGACGTTGTATAGATTTAGACTTGGATATATAATACCGTACCAAAGAGGACATGGACTCAAAATTTAATGGTATTAACAATTACAACAATTGCGAAAGTGATGAAGAAGAATAAAACGAATGTGATTAGGTAGTTTAATGATGATATACTATCATTCTCTACATAATTTAAGGTTAGAAATATGGACTATGTGTCACTATAATATTAGATGGGGAGTGAAAATGAATTATGAAAGGGGCTAATTTATGAGACAAAGAAGGACCTGAAAGCCAATGTGAAATCATTCATAATCAAGAATTCAAATGAATTTATTATTGATAAAGGGTGCAAATGGCATCTTCGTGCCTGTAAAAAGAAGAAGAAACAGGGGTTGAAATAACCATGTATGTCACCACATATGTGATTTAATCAAATGAAACTAAATCACAAACATTTGGACAGTAAATTTATTGCCAGCAAAACGATACAAATGGTGGAGGCTGATCTTACCATTAAGATTCGCGTTATTGTTGTATTTGTTAAAGATCAATATGTTTACAAGGTTTCGTATTGAAAGGCATGGCAAGTGAAGCAAAAGGAGATTGCCACTTTACTTGGCGATTGAGAAGAGTCGTATGCAATTATGCCAAGATATTTGGCCTATATTAGGTTAATAATAAAAGGATGATCCATGAGTTAAGAAGCAAGCATTTTAATGGGAATTATTGTATTTTTTACAAGAACTTTTGGGTTGTTAGCGCTTTGATTGAAGGCTTTATGGTATAAACGCGATACATTTCAAGGGAAGTATAATGGGAAGTTATTTATTGTAATGGCCATGGATGCAAGTTATGGAATTTTTTCGCTTCCATTTGAATATAGAGATGAAAAAAGCTACGATAATTGGCATTATTTTCTTAAGTGGCTTTTGCACTATGTTGTGAAGGGGCTTAAAGGTATATGCTTTCTTTTTGATTTCCACAGAAGTATACTAGCAGTAATCAATTGCGAAAAAGAAATTCAAGAGCTGAGAACATACCATCGATTCAAAATGCACTATTTATAGTAACTTCACAAGTAAATGTAAACCAGTTCAAACGTTAAGGATACAAATGAGAAAGAATGATATCGCTTACTAGTTGTTGCCAAAATTTAATAACTACATGAAAAATATAAAAGATTACGATGAACAGCAACAGAATAAGGGCAAAAAATTGTGGAAGTGGGTAAATGAGATTCCACTCGAGAAGTGGGCTTTTGTTCATGATAGAGGGCATCAGTCTGGGGTCAACTCGATAAACTTTTCAAAGGTGTTCAATAGGTTTTAATAGGAGCAAGGTCCTTGCCTGTCACTGCATCAGTGCAACTCATATTTTACCTCTTGCTTACTTACTTTTACCAACGAAGGCCGCAGGGCATAGATAGGCATACCAATTCGGAGTTTCAATATACGCTATTCGTGGTGCTTAAATTTGAGGTGCTTAAAAATAAGATCAAAAAACATAGTGTGTTTAGGTATAATAATTTTGAGGGGTCAGCGACCGTCACATCAGACAAAGGTAAAGTTAAGAATGTAAACATTAAAGAACGCACGTGCACTTGTGAGATGTGGTTTGTTTATAAGTATCCTTGTTCTCATGTCATGTCAGTGTGTAATGATATAAGACAAGAGACGATTTATTTAATTGACCCCTATTTGAGTCTTGAGGCATACATGGCTCGTTTTGCTTCTACGATCAATCTTGCTTTGCCAAAGAGTACTGGAGGACTTAATCCCATCTACTTTAGGTTTCTTGATCCCTAATCCTATTATGTTACGACAAAAGGGTCATCCATCAAGGCGTATTCATAATAAGATAAACCTGAAGTATTGTCAACGAAGTAACCATTATGAGGTTTGTGGGGAGGCGCACATGATCAACGCACTTTTGGCTGAAATAAGAAAAATCGAAGTTTTATTTTTTTTATATTTATTTTGAAATTATAAATTCGATATATAATTTACCTATTTATGTTGAATTATCTCACAATGTTAGGCTCGTAAATTGTGATATAATGTAATCACTTAGTTTTTAGATGAATCAATGTTAAATTACAACTTTTAATCTATTTTTATCATAACTTGGTATACTTTAATTCTTAGTTATACTAGTATAACATATCTTAAGCTGATATTAAATACATTGTTTATGAGTTAGTATCTAATGTACATTTAATTTTTTATAGGGATCTGTAGATTGATCATTGTTTTGAGGACTACCAAGTCTTATATTTACAAGAGCATAATAGATCTTCTTTTATTTGTGATGGCAATTATCCTAATTTATTGGAGCCATGTAGGAGTGACACCAAGTTTATACGGCAAGATGGACAACTTTATGTTTTACCAGAAAGAGTGTAGCGCGTATTACTACGAGTAGGAATATGTAAGGTTTACCGCGCATGTATGCTATATACAGTATGAACACGTTTTCAGTACAGCATTTGTAGAGTGATGGTGGCAGAAAACGTGCACATTCCATCTTTTAGTTGAAGATTGCATTATCACACTTCAGGACATGGCCTTATGACTAGGATTACCAGTCGATAGTCAAGTAGTTACCACATTACCATTGGTAGCTGTTCCTACAGATGTATGTGAGCAAATATTATGCATTTGACTTGACCCTACATCTTTGAATAAGTAAAAGTTGAAGCTTCATAGTTAGCTGATACGTTTCGAGAGGTACCTGATGATAGTGATGATGATGATATCGTCGAGCGATATGCATAGGCAGTTACCACACTCCCACTTTTCATGATTTTAATATGGTGGGACAACATAGTTGGGAGATCGCCGCACTTATTATGTTGTACAGGGATATGTGCCGACCTACATGTAGAAAATTAAAGCAAATTGATGGTCCACTTATCATATTATAGGTCTACATTGTACTTGCAAAATTTTTAGTCTTACTTATTCAATTAAAATAACTTATACTATATTGTGTTTTAGTTTTGCTAATTATGGTGTTGGGAACGAGGTAAGGAATATAGGGGAAATTATTATACGAGTTGGTACATTTATCATATAGGGGGAATTGTAAATTTGATTGATGGAACACCAAATGGAGCCAGGTAAGAAATATATAACAAGACTTTTGCTTTATTTTACATTTATTTTACAAGTTTACACTTATTATATTTACTTCATATAGGTAGCGAATGAGATTTTCACTTGATCGAACCCCAACACACATAAAGTCTCACTATAGAGACCAGTTAGACTTTATAAGACCCACTATGCAATTTCCTTGCTAATTCCCTTCAAAATCCTCGTTTATGCAAAAATCGTAGGTGCAGGAGGTAAGAAGAGGTTCAGGTGGTAGTTGAGTGGTTTAGACCTTTTCACACTTCATTTATATGTTATTACACTCTCTTTTAGGGTAATAACACATATTGGGTGGTCTGAGCAAAATTCAAAAATTCACCGTCTGGCTTGGGAAAGCCATAACTTTTTTATATGAGATCCAAATGGATCTCCATTCGTTTCATTGAAAAATTAATTTGATTATCTAAAACTTTCGTGTTTTGTCCGAGACCTAATTCTAACTCCACGATGGCCAAACTTAGTGCAAAGTGACCGAAGTGCCAAAAACAGCATCAGTGGGTATCAGTAAACTAATGGCCCTTACTACAGTCGACTGATGACCATCAGATTGGTCAAAAATTGAATTTTCTAGTGCTTTGACTAGAGTTTTATACAACAAACCCTCCCCTCTCCCCATTTTCGAACTATACACTTATATTACACCCTAAGAGAGGTTTAGAGAAAGATTTGGAGAGAATTTGGTAGATTTCTTTAATTGATTTAAGATTTCTCAATATTTGTACACAAAATCCATTATTCATCATATTCTTCACTTACATTCCTTCGTTGAAGCTTGGGAGAGCTTGGAGGAGAGCAAGTCCAACCACCATTCACCATTCTTGGAGCCTCAATCTTGGTGTAAAGCTTCATTTAAGGTGGGAATACTAATATTAAACTTGTTTTTTAAATTATTACTTGTTGCAGTAAAAATTTCTATAAGAATTGGTGATTTTCATGAAAAACCCGATGTTGTGTGATTTCATATGGGTTGGGCTAGATTAATCCCCAACTGGTAGTTAATAATGATATATTATCACTTAGATTACATATATGACCAAGTAATTTCATGTTTTTGACTTATGCATTTAGAGATTCACATTAAACCCATTTTTTGTTATGTATATACACTAGAATTTGGGGCTTATATTTTAATCCACATTTTATTATTGATTGTGGCATACAATCAATAGATATACATAATTATACAGCTGATTTCATGTTTTTAGCTAAAATACCTTGAGATTTATATCAAACCAACTTTGTAGTAAGTGTATGAACTATGTTTGGGGATTTTAGGATTTTTACTTAAATTATAGTTGATTATATGATATAAACCCTAGGTTTGCACATATATATACCTCACAGTTTACATATAGAACACTATCCTTGAGAATTTCACCAAAACCCACAGTGGCAGAATAGTATACGATAACTTTGGCTCTAATGGCTTATGAGTGCCATTGTTAGAATTAGTAATTAGTATGATAACTTAATACATTTTAAATATGTTGTTAACATAAATGGGTAGGGTGTGGAATTCCCCTAGTAGTAATTGAAGGAGATCAGTATACCGTAACCATGCCTGTGAGGCGAGAATCATAGAAATACATGCTTGGCTTGGGTAGAATAATATTCAAACATGGATAAGACTTATAAGGCTTTAGTTTTGAACATATGATATGATATAAGATGTATGAAATTGGTAATTTGATAATTGGCCTTTAACACTCGACGAAAAGCAAAGAACGCATAGCATGATGACAAAGTTAAATGAATGATGTATATTTTATATATATTGGTTTATATTTGTGTGATGGATTGTGTAGCTTGTGATATATATTGTTGATGAATGGATGGATATATTCATGTTGATACGATCACACATATAGGCTGATTGATTGCCGAGCACAGAGGTCGCAACCGTGTGGCTCCTTATAGGGCTGCCTATTGCCGCCCCTCGGTGAAAGTCCTTAAACTATGCACTGGAAAATAATAGGTTACTCCATCTAATGGTTGAAATCCCACGAAGAAGAGTCTACTCGATGTATCTTACCTTCCTACTAGATTATGTGTTCTGGGCTAGAGGTGTTTCACTGGCGGGGGAGTAGTTTTATGTGGCACTACTAACAGAATTGTGAGATCCGAAAAATAGTAGCACTACTAATGGACACTTATCCTACGAGGTGTAGTCTCCTGGTGTAGTCCTTTCTAATGTAGAATTCGGTTTGTATGGGTGTTCTTCTTGTTAACTATTTGGATTGTTGTCCCCAGAAAAATGTCTTGCCTGGGTTATCTCCAAATGACTTACTCGATATAACCAATTCCCTGAGCGACTTCCTTCACATAGAGGAGACATGTATAGTTTACAGCTCGAGATCCTTCAGCGACCATAGCTTTAGCTCTAGTCGACCATGGGGAGAAACTGAGGCATTATGCTAGAGATATAATACAAGGACCGCCAATGTGATGTTGTGGATTGCTATTATTGTTATTGTATCATATTTTGTGTTGTTATATATAAAATGCATTGGATATTATTATGGATAACTTAAAAATCGAACATGAACATAAGTGAACAGACCATTAGGCATAAATAGGGCATTTGACCATATCATAACATACTATTACATAAAGTGGGAAGTACGAACGATTATTAATCCTTGGATTTAGTATATGGGTGAGTGAAGACATATATCCTATAACATTAGTTAGCCGGATCATAATGAATATAAGACATTAACATTTAAAGAAAAAATCACAATTAAGAAAATGGCTAAATATTTGTATATCTCAACGTAATGCTTAAGATGAGTTCATTGTTGGCCTTAAAGGTAGTGTATGGGAAAATGCAAACGTAACTATTGTTAAGTTCAATAGTGGCGATACCTTTTTAGTTGGCCAAGTATGTAATTCATAATAAACTATAAACAAAGTGGAAATATAAATACTTGGCTTGGAGTTATTATTTTACTATACGATTATGAGTTAGTCATGGGATAGCGCTGGTGTAAGCTAGGCGATATTGATTTACACATTAGGAATGAAGTCCACCTTAGCATGGCGAACCATAGGAAGCTAATAACTGGGAATGAACGATTCTAGATCATTAACCCATAGAGATACATGAACTTTTATAGAACATCACAAGGATGGAACTTAGGGGCGAGAATGTCTAGCAGAGTTAGGTAACTCCGGTGTCTAGGATGGGAATCTTCGTCGGGTTTGGCATGCATGTGTGTGTGGATTGCATTGCATTATTTTCATTATATCATTGGAAAGTAAATTACTTACTTTTTATAAAAGTTGCACGTGCTTGTGTTTGCTACTTATTATTTTCTTATTCATACTTATGTAGTTCCCACTGAGCCCGGATTTGGCTCATTCCCATTTTAACCAGTTCTTGCAGGTTAGGCTTTGTGGGTGGTGTGTAGTTCTTGTTTCTAGAAGCCTCTGATGTCCGTGGAGCATTTTATAGTCTTTCATAAGAAGGACCAAGTTGTATAATAGTTATGGGTATTATGTAATTTATAATATACTTGTTTTTGTAATAACTCTTTGTTTAAGAACCGGGTTGTGGTTTTGATGTATAAACGATATTTAAAGGACATTGTGTAAATGTTCTTCTATTACACAAATTCTAGCTTCTCTGTACTTAGAGCTCGACTATGTGCTCGATATCTCTATCTCTCTTTAAACTATTCCCTCACTGTTGTTCTTAGATGTTCAGCAATAAATATCTCTTGTTGAGTTAATTCTTCAGTCGTTGAGTTATCCTGAGAAGTAAATGCTTCTTCTCTATATATATGAGACAGAGTAGACGTGTGAGGGAGGCTCTGTGGAGCAAGTCCAAAGCCATCCCCCACTCCCATCAACCCTGATCTTGCGTCCCTAGGGATTCCAGCTCATTAAATGCAGTGGGTATGCATTTAATAAAGGTGAGGGATGCTCTGCGGCATTTAGCGGAGTTGACACCAGCTGCCCATGTCCCATCTGTGCCTTTTCTGACACAGTGATTGGCCAGGGAGCTCAGAGCTCACTGAGAGAGCTCTGTTTTCCAAGCTCCTCAATTCCAATCTCGAGAATGACCCTTAAAACTAGAAGAGCTGTTGGTCGGAGCTCTGGCTACCGAATACCTGATGATCAAAGCTCTTAATCTTCATTAGCTGAAGGCTAATGATGCCATTGAAGTAGGAGGCCATGTGTCTGCTCGTGGTTGGCGGAGTAAATTATGTCATTAATTTGCACCATCATAAAGTTTGTCATAAATTATACCTACAAACATCAGAAGTTTGATCATGATGAACAACGATAATGACAATTTCAAGTTTCAATTTTCAAAGCAAAAGGCATTACTATCATTATCTCTAGACTAATGGATATTTTAATGATCATATAATTCACCTATCTCCTTTAGAAATCAATTCCATATTTCTTGATACTCACATACTTGACTTTGGTTCCAACAATTCAATATAAAGACATAGAGTTATAATCATTAGAAAATGAAGAGAGAACTTTTTAAAAAACAAAAGCTCTAGAAATTGTCGATTCTAAGCACTTTCTTTATCTCTTATTTGAAATTTTTGTCTTAATTGTCAACGTGGCTAGCATGTTAAGGGGGCAGCGGTCTCACTCAATCAAAGAGTTTCAATGCTTATATTTTAAGCAAAAATAAAGCTATTCACTCTTTCCCAATTGCTTGCCTTTTCGTTGACATAAATATCAGGACAAATCGACTTTGAATATTACCAAGTGAATTAATTATGTCAAAATTAAGATAAAAGTCATCCAAGTTTTATAAAGTGCTATGCTTTTGTCCTCATCATTGGAGGATCTTTATGAAAGATCTTCCATCATTTTTGGACAAAAATTCCTCTTTTCAATATGAAAATAAATCTAAGTGTTGTTACCTAATTAATAAAACTAAGGCAATCTAGCATATGAAATACGAAATATAAAGGGATACGAGTCTAAATGAAGTAAGGTAATTTAGATTATCATTCAAATTCCATATAGATCAATAAATTCATGCTATTAGTTAATGAAACAATAGCTTTCGTTTTGAAAAAAAAAAAGAATCATATAATTCATCAATTTTCAAACTTCATAAAAAAATTTGAACATAAGCTCTAAAACACATGGAACTATAAACAAAAGAAAGCCAAGGAAAATCAATAAATGAAATGCATACCCCCTTAACTAGAAGCAAACATTGTCCTTAATGTTTAAGAGAAAATGTAAAATGTGGAGAGGTTTCAATTGGCTATTCAAATTCCATGAATTAAAAGTAGAGTTTAATATTCAACAAAAAATATATGTAAACAACTAAACGATAAACGGTTAGAATTAGAATTAGAATTAGCAAAAAGCAATAACATTAAACCATTAAAAACTGAATTATAAAGTCAACATCATGTTCAATATCTAATATAACCCAAAATAAATAAATAAAAGAGTTTAGGATAATAAAAATCACATGTCCGGAGGCGGGGGTGGGATAAATCATCCATAGAACATCTCGAATTGCTGGCGTATGAACTCCTACTGAGCCGCCATTTGTCGCTATATCTGTGCCGCCATCTCTTGCTTTAACCTTTCTTGGCACTGAGCTACTATCCCAACCCTCTCATTCAGGCTTGCAAACTTGGTTTCCATCATCATATTCATTTGCTCGAGCTGGTTTTTGATCAAGTCAATGGCTGGGTCAAGCTGCACATTTAATGGTCATGTGGTCGTCCTTCGACGACGCCTCGAGGTTTCTAGAACCTCGGGAGAAGCTTTTTCAGCCCCTTCTTCATTACCAGGTGGTGGTGCAGTTGAAGAGCTTGGCTAATTTCTCATTTGGCCAGTGGCTTTCTTGATCCAAAACTCAGCTTTCATTTCATCAGTGTCCCTTTTTTAGACACCGGCTCTCAAACGAACACATGTTAGTAAAATACCAAATTTAATAGTTTCATTGTGAGTAATCGAGTCATAAATTTTAGAGATTTTCCTTATGATGTATCCAAGCAAGCAACATGGCCTATTGTTTGCAATGACGTACAAAACATTGGCATGATATGGATACATATCTTAACATAAGAGGTGGGGTTTATTGCATTTGCCACAACTAGCCACAAGATTTTATACCGATCAGTTAAATTACTTCTATAAAATTGTAATATTATCCATGACATGGGTCGTCCAGCTAAGAACGTGGCTAGTTCATCCTCTGTTGGTTTTTGAACCCGACTAGAAATTGGTAGGTCATAGGTATTTTCGAGCAAGGCCGGGATTCCAATAATTTCACTCAACACCTTAATATTGGTTACCTACTTGTCGTAAATATGCCAGCCAGCCCTGATGTAGTTCGAAAACCTCCCGTTGTGCAAAATCATATTATGTGGCAATGAAGATTGGCCTCTCGATCACCACAGCCCAGTTCTTGAACGCATATTTCCACCAATCATATTTTTGACGACTTCAGAACCCTCGGTACACACCACTCATGACTTGAATAGAGAGAAAAAATGTTGATTTTGAAGTGGGTTTGATGATTTGGGTGTGAAATTGGGAGATATAATGTATGATTTTGGGTGGTGAGGGTTTTATTTGAGGATTCGGGATAAGATGAGGTGAATAGGAGAAGTAATGAAGAGAAAATGTATAAAGGGTTATGAAAAATGGCCATTAAAAACGACTCCCTATTTTTGAAATTTAAACCATGATCGATCATGGGAGAATACTATCAGCTGGTTTTAATTCCATGATCGATCATGGGTATTCCATAATCGATTATGGAAGTGCATTGCAGCCCATTTTCGCTGTCTTTTACCCTTAATACCTTATATCTCCCCCCAACTAGGTCTGAACATTCCCGAATTGACTCGAAACTCTCAAAAATAATCTTGAAACTCTAAAAACATAAACAAAAACATTATTTACAAAATCAACCCATGCTTTTTAGGCATAGGTTGGGTCTTTGAGAATGGTGGACTCCTCTCGAGGTAGGAATTCCAAAAATGGCTTAAGGCGTTGTCTGTTCACTTTGAACTCGAAGCCAATTTTAGGATCCTCAACGTTCATGGCCCCAAACAGGAATACATGCTTAACCATGTAAGGACCGGTCTAACGAATTTCAATTTTTTCGGGAAGATATGCAAATGAGTGTTATAAACTAGAACTTTTTGCACTAGTTTGAATTTTTTTTCTTAAAATAGATTTATCATTGGAAATCTTGGCATGTTCTTTGTTTATCTTAGCGTTGCCTATTATGATTTATGTTCTAATTCCACGGGCAAATAACATGATTTTCAATAAACAATCCGATAGAGAGACATATCTAAAGTTGTTTTATACGCAGTACAATAAGCTCAAAGCGCGTCGGTCAGTCTTAACAACCAATCTTTGCTGGTCGAATTTACCGTTTTCTCCAAATCTATTTAATCTCCCAATTGGCTAGCTCAGCTTGACCGTTAGTCTAAGGGTGATAAGCGAATAATACTTTATAGTTTACATCACATTTTCGCATCAAAGATTGAAATGGTTTATTGCAAAAGTGAATCTGCCATCGTTTATTATTGCTTTAGGCGTGCCAAAATGTGAAAGAATGTGATCTTTCAATAATCGAATCACAATTTTGTGATCATTTTTCTTACACGCTTAGGCTTTCACCCATTTCAAAACATAATCTACAGCAATTAATATGTAAAGATTATCATAAGAGCATAGGAATGGTCCCATAGAATTGGTGCCCCAACAATCCAAGATTTATATTATCAGAATGGGGTTGAGTGCGGAATCATGTTTCTCTTGGAGATCCCTCCAAGCATCTAACATCTCGGGCATGCTTTGCAATAGCGTTGGGCATCTTTGAATAACGATGGCCAATACAGTTCGCTTTGCAAAACTTTAGCGGTGGTTTTCTTCGTCAAAAAATGTCCTCCACACGCTTCCGAGTGGCGGAATGACAACATTCTTTTGATTCACTCAACACTTTTGCAAGCCTCAAAACTTACTCTTGATCAATTTTATAAAGGCCGATGCTTCCCATTCCTACAAGAACAATAATATACTACAAAAATACACAAACTTGAGCCATGTTAGATACACAACATGCTGAAGCACTAATTGCGAGACAAATTGCTAATTCGGGAAAGTTAGCAATCTAAACGCGTCAAGCAAGTCTTGAAAAGAGCTTATGCATAGCAATAGGATACGCTTACCAGAACGTTTTATGATCATAAAGCAAAAGCAATCACAAAGTTCTATTTTCAATTATTAAAATTTATACCATTAAGTACCGATACCGAATTTATGTTGGTAGATATATATAAAGCATAATTAAAAACTGATAGAGAACAAATTATAAAAATTACAAACTTACAATTAATATACATGTCATAACATATTACCAAACAATATATATGAATGACACAATTATCTAAATTATCAATAGTGGGTCCCCATCACAAGATACTTAATACAACATTGATATTTAGTCTCTGGACAGAAACATCAACTTGTAATTGGCCCTCTCAACACAATAATCAAATATATATGACAAATCCTATCAAATAATAGGACTTCTTTTGAGCCGACGCATTATTCACATGAAAAACTTGATTATCGTATCATATTTATTACCATAGGTATATATGTTATTCGGCCAAACAACAACATTCCTTTAGGCCGATTAATATTCACATAAATAACAAATACACACATCTTAATATTTCAAAACAAACAAATTTACACGATAGATGTTACTTTGCAAACTTATCATTTAAATTCATCTATTTTAAAATACTAGATGATTTGTGTTTCACATACTTATAATCTGAAAAAATAGATTTTCCATGTTAATGAGATTTGTAAAGCACAAACCTTATCTTTCCCACATTAACGCGTACTGCAATTTTTGGATTATTGGTAATCTGGAGGTTTGGGTACTCGGACGAGACTAAAGTAGGTACTTTCAGTATAACAAGCAAATATTGGTAATAATTCCTGTCAAATAATAACTCTTTCTTTGGACTGACTTATTGCTTACATGAAAACCTAATACTTATCACACATTTATTCCCGCATGTGTGTTTATTATTCTATCAAATAATAACCCTCCTTTAGACCGATTATTAAATGCATAAATAATGACCACACAAATAATAACCTGACTTATTGCTTACAAGAAAACCTGATAATTATCACACATTTATTCCCGCATGTGTGTTTATTATTCTATCAAATAATAACCTTCCTTTAGGCCGATTATTAAATGCATAAATAATGACCACACAAATATCGAGAAAAAAATAATGTCTATTATTTTGTCAAATAATAACCTTCCTTTGGGTCGATTTTTAATTGCATTAATAATAAACATCAATATCTTAAATAAATAATAAACTTGATCTCAATCCTTAATCACAATAAATATAAAAATAAAATTCTTTGATCTTAACATATGCAGTATATTTAAATTTACCAATGTAAATTAAATCTTCAAATATATATGCATTCGACAAATCAATTAATGCTTAAGAAATGTATAAACATATTACACAATAAAGGGCCATAGTCTGAATTGACATATATTAAGTTCAGCTTTTAAAAAAATAAACCTCAATATACACTCAACTATGAACCACATATCCTCATGAAAATTGATTACACGCAGACATATATATAATTTCAAATTTTCAATCAAATTGAAAGAAACACTTAAATACCATACAATTATCCTGAGGCAACCCTTCGGCAGAAAGAAATATTTTTTTTCAATAGTTGTCTGCAACGATCCCATCAAATTGGATCAAACTTATATATGTAAAGCCATCCTCTGAATTAAACTACAGCTAATTGAATATATATAAATTAAACCACTTCACATTACATCACATCAAATATATATATATATATATGCATACGATTTGACTGAACCTTTATATATATTAAACAAACTTATATATATATATATATTAAACAAAAGACAAGAGGCTAATTAAACCTCGTATATCCTTTTTAGGCTCTCCTTTTTGTTTTTTTGTTCTTTTTTAATTGAAACTTTATCTATGTGGAACAGTCAAATCACAAGGAGGCCAAACAGAAAAAAAATAGAATACTGAATAGTCAAATCAACAGCTCTTGTATATAAAGTCAAAATCAACCAAAATATATATTAAATTCTTAATAATTCATCATGAAGTGGCTCTGATACCAACTGTTAAAAATTAATTTCTAAAATCAATATGTCAAATCATCAAAATCTTAATTAAAATATTTAAACCGCGTACCTGGATTCATGATAAAACAGTTGCGAAAGTGCGATAATCGATCACAATAACAATACGGATCAAGCGGGTACGTAATATTCCTCAACCAAATTGTCTTAGTATCTTGATGGGAATTTTGATTCTCTTCTAGATGGAGAGAAGGGAGCCGTATATTGGATTTGGTGTATTGGGGACCATAACCCTAATATCTTCTTTATATACAATCTAATTAGGTTTCTCATAAAGCCTTAACAAGTCCATATAAAATATCTACACATTTGACCCACATTTATTTGAGTAGTCTATGGGCTTAACAAAAGTTAATTAAATCACTAATATTAGCTCATTAATTTAAATAACAAATACAATTAAACAATTATAATATGTTGCCCTCAAATATTAGAAAATATAATTTTTTTACTATTCGAGTCTCCTACTGGTATGCAATTCAACTATATGGTTATATATTAGTTAGAATGCTGGAAGGGGGGTTGTAGAAGGGGTGTATAAATTTATAAAATATTGTTTCTTGCAACTAAAAATGTTCCAATATTTGTTGTGCATTTTGAACAACTTCCAAAACTTGGAATGGGACATTCATAGAAAGTGTATAATGAAGATTTATTGTAGTCAATAGAGATAAGAATGTAAGAAGCACACATTATTGCCTTTTTTTGCTCCTTTCAAAGACAGGTTTTTGGGCATGGAGAAAGCCTCCCCTGTTTAATCTTTGTGGAAATTAAGACCTCCCATTAACATTCGATCAAAACTTGCAAAATATAGAAGCCTTTGTAGCTCAATAATACAAGATATAATGACATACCTCCAACATCCCCCTACCCACCCATGCAATCGATTTCGTTCGATAATTATATTTTGCAAATGTATTTGTGATTCCCCATTTTATTTTATTTCTTTTATATTTTTGGTTCATTTTTGTCCCCTTTTTTTTAATTGAGATAATTGATTTATGAATCTTTTTGTTGTAGTTGATATGATGATGAAGTTTCAAAATTTGCTAGGTTAGCAAAGAGGAAGAAGGGTAGACTCAATCAATGCTCTCATACTTAGAGGTTTTTCCAATATTTCTCAAAGTTTGCACCAACAAACTCAAATGCAACATTCTTAAGCAAGTAGTGGCTACATGCAAATTATAGGAAATCAACCTTTCAAACATGAATGACCTTGTGTTCTATTGGCATACTCCGAATGAGGTTAATAACCTTATTGGTTGATAGTGGTGGCACTATTGAGAAAAGCGAGTTCGGGGCCCTCTTTCCTGCCTCCTCCCTGGCCAGTTGAAGTAGAATTAATGCTTACATCAAAAAACAAAAACAAAAATCAACTTTTTTAAGGAACAAACAAGATCATGAGTAAACTATTACCAACCAAATACAAGAACCACATAAACCATATGCATCCTGATCTGCTTCAATTATCTTGCATGCATATCTAAGGAACTCAATTCTTCAATTAAAGCACTCAAATCCTTATAAGAAGATCCGCCTTCTTCGATAGCCTGCTTTGCCTTCTCTTTCAGCTCCTTCGCTCTTCTCCTCATTTCCTTGCCTTCTTCCTCCACCATTATCCTCTTCACCGCCTTTTCCACCACTTCCCTCCTTATCCCCTCGTTTGCCACTCTACTCCATTCCTTCACTCCGACACTAACCCCGATTCTCAAAATTTCAGTCACCAATTTCTCATTGTAAAATTGCTCCGCGAACACAGGCCAGGTCACCATTGGCACACCAGCACACACTCCTTCTAGTGTCGAATTCCACCCACAATGCGTCACAAAACCGCCCACTGCTTCGTGATCAAGTAACAACACCTGTGGGGCCCACCCTCTTATAACTAGCCCCCTCCCTTTCGTTCTCTCTTCAAATCCGTCAGGTAACGACATGTCATTTTCTGTTTCATTTCTGCTTCTCCTCACCACCCATATGAACGGCTGATCAGAACCTTCAAGCCCCATCGCGATTTCGTATAATTGAGTAGCAGAAATACTGGCAACAGTGCCAAAACAAACATAGATAACTGAATTGGGTTTATGGTAATCGAGCCATTTCAAACACTCGTGTTCATCAATGGCAGCTTTCTTTTCTCTCACTGCTTTATCTTCAATATCTTTATTACACAATGAAAGAGGTCCTATGTGCCACGCCTTTCTCTTCAAAACTTTTCTGTAGTAATTCACGTAATCTGGTTCAAGCTCAAAGAAGCTGTTCATAATAACTCCATAGCTTTCTGAATCAGAGTCTTTCATTTGATTTAATAGCTCTGTGAAGTCATTTTTAGTCTCTTCACGTTCATGTTGACCAAGCTGCATTTATAAAAACTAAATTATGAACGAAAAAATAAATTCCAATTTAAATAAATTTTGTTGATAATGACATGCATACATTTCGAACACATTTAATTATGTCAAACTCAATCCTAATCAATTATCTAATAATCAAGTTTATAATTCTAGAACAATAATTTTGTAAGCTTTGTATATTTAACGTATTTGGCCCTTTTAAAATGATAAAAATCACTTTTAAAGATAAACTTTTAAACTTGAACCCTTAATTTTAAATTTAATAGTTCAAATTAGTTTCGACTCAAAAGAAAACTCGCTAAATGAATGCACTTTCTCTAGCGAGCACGTACTCAAAATCTAGCTTAACCATTCAATTTAGAACAGATTATTCAAATTTATAAAATTAGGACTGGGATCATGTATAACATTAACCATGTATAATAAATTATAATAGTACACACAAAATATAGTGTATAAAAAGTTTTTAAACAAAATGATGTGTCAAGATTAGTCCATAAATTTTATTATGTGTACTAATTTATTTATTTTTTGCATTTTCGCTACAAAAATAATAAACAGAGAAGTAAAAAAGTCTATACAAACTTAATTACACAATAATGAATATGCATTCTATTACACTATTCGAGCTGTTAATATAGTCATTTAATTCAGTAAATAAATATATCATTACTCGATAAATTTCAAATTAAATAACCAGGGCCAGCCCTGGACATAGGCGGCCCAGGCCACCGCCTAGGGCCCCCGACATACCAAAGCCCCCGATTTTTTTCAACCTTTTATATATATGCATATGTGTAACGTTTATATTATTTGGCGTTGATATCAAATGACACTCTCATTGGCCCAGCGGGACAATCTTTGGTTTGAAATGCATTTGAAGCTGGGGCTCTAGTGTTCGAGTCCTGGAAGCAGAAGATGTTTTTTAACCATTTTTTTTTCATTTTAAATGGCAGTAGTTCTATTTTTGTCCACTACTTCTTTTTTCCTCCTTTTAAATACATATAAAATCTAAGTTTTTCTTTTTTAACAAAAGTTATATCTTTTAATTTTTGTTTTGACTACTTTTTTTTACTCTTAAATGTTTATTAAGTATAATTTTTCTTTTTTTCTTTTTCTTTTTTTTTTTGCTTAAACAAAAGTCATATCATTTAGCTTTTGTTTTGATTAAAAATTTAAGGTGTTCTTGTTCACACCCACATAAAATTCAACTCACCCCGCTCTTAAGTTAAACCATCTTAACAACAATTCATTTGGAAAATAAAATAAAATCTAGACATCTCTTTGAACGTCTCATCTTTCTTTCTCCCTCTTCAAGTTAAATCAAATTTAAAAATTCATGAGAAAATAAAATTATGGACCCTCTTTAACGTTATATATATATCTTCCTCCTCTTGATTTGAATTGATTTTAACATTTCGTCAGTAGAGAAAATCCATTAAACACAGGAGGCATTTTAATGGTTGATCGTTTGAAATCATTTCCCAAAAATTATATATATTACATGAATATACAAAAATATGAAAAAGCCCCAAAATAAAATAATTTATTGGCTTTCTTAAATGAGGTCTTTAGTTAGTTCCATTTTTTTATCTTGTAATAAAGTCTTCACATTATTTAACCTTTTCTTATGTATTCATAATACATAACACTTTATATATTCTTTTGGTTCATAGTGATTTCTCTCTATAATTAGTTGATTTGAATATAACACTCTATCTTTTAGTTGTAGTTTTGACTATATTCTATACGACTGAAAAAATATTAATTACTCTTTTTATAATTTTTCAAATGTTATTGCTATAATGATATATATATATATATATATATATATATATATTGTTGCAGGTTTATAGATGTATTTATAATATATGAATATATAAAAATGTAAAGGGCCCCGAAACAAAATTCGCCTAGGGCCCCTTCAAACTCAGGGCCGGCACTGTAAATAACCAATAAAATATATGTGTGAAAAAAAATGTATAGGTTAGTATTTTAAGTAGATCCACACTAACTAATTCATGTAATTTCAGTTACTAGGGCGTGTTTGATAAAAGAAAACATATAAAAATAAAAGAAAACACAACTAATTTTCATGAAAGTCAGAATTATAAAAGTTTATGGGAAAAAAAAAGATATACGGGACCACAGACAATCTCACTAAACAATTCATTTATTTTTTCAACTATTCACAAGATGAGTAATATATATTTTCTAGGGGTGAGAAATTTAGAAACGATGAAAATAAGTAAAAAAAATAAATGAAATTGGGACAATAATTTGGGTCGGTGTTGGTTTTGTGTTTAGAGTTTTTAACACAACGTCATTTTGTGTTCGTATCCAAATTTTAGAACAAAATTGCCACAAATTGGAGTTATCTTGTGTTATCGAGCCCAATCATGTCAATCATGTCTTGTTGTGTTTAAATAAGAGAAAAAATTTTCGAATATGCTCGTTTTAAGACGAGTTTATTGAGATGAAAAAATTATAATCGTGCCTTTTGGGTTTGTGTTGTCTACGTGTGTCATGTTTGTGTCATCTAAAAATAACATGATCTCGTATCATATTGTGTTCATGCCATCATTTTTCTTGTCATATCGGGCAAAAGTACGACTTAAAAGTATGACTTGCGACTCCCTAAATATTTTCATGTGTAAATGACACAAAAAGTCCAGCTCTTAAACTATGTCCTAAGTTTTAAATATAAAGTCCCTAAACTCAATTTTGTGTGACTTGAGCCGTTAAACAATTCAAATCGTTACATAAGTCAAACGGATTAAAGGGATTTTCGGTCATCTAACCAAGCTGATTTCAAAGAAAAAAATGAAGGAATTTACACGAAGAAAGAGAAACGAGGAAGAGAGAAAAAGGCCGCCCGCCACCCCCATCTTCTTGGTCACTTGATTTTTCTTTCTCATCTTTTTCCTTACATCTACATATACTATAAATTAATTTATAATATATCTTATTTAGGATTTTTTTTAAGTTAAGGTTTTTATCAAATTGATCCGAATGGAGAAAGAAAAAAGAATTAAAGGAATATCAAAATCAAAACAGTATAAAAGCTCTATATTAGACCTTCAAGTATCGTCAAAAAACTTGAACACTAATTACCCAATTTCCAAATCTCTTTCTTTTATGTTCATCCTTTTTTTCCAAATTAACTTGTTTAAGTGACCAAAAAGGCTTTCAGCCCATTTGATTTAACAGTTTATTTGGACATAAGGGCTGTTCACGTTTAATTTGAATAGTTTAGGGGTTCAATTGACATAAAATAAAATTTAGAGGCATAATTGAAACTTAAAATATAATTTGAAAGCTTTTGGTATCATCGTGAAATGTTACTGTGAAGGATTTGATCGAACCCGTATGAAGACTTTTCTACATTGCTTGACCAAATACTATCGTATCATATGCAATTAAAATGTTCTACTGAGAATAGAGTATTTCACATCGTGTGTGCTACAAGCTCTAGTGTATATAAAGTGAATATACTTTTGCGAGCTTTACCTGGGTTCGAAGAAGCTTAATTTCATGAGGAAAATTAGGCAAAATGAAAGGCTCGGAATCCGATTCCACATCCTTAAATGGCTTGTACATCCTCGTACTCTCCCAGGCGCAAATTGAGAAGAAGCTCGTCCCGTGGAACACCAGCCTCGGGATCCCGAATCTTGAGGCTGCACGTGTGGCCCACGGGAAGAACATGTCAGCGACAAGGCAGTCGGGCCTCAACTCTCCCAGTAGCCTTTCGAGCGGGTCCTGGAGGAGAGCGGTGGCCATGATGAACGTAATATGCATCTCGTCTGAGGTGCAATGGTCTAAGTTCTCAACTCCCTCCGGTAGGCCAGCGGCTGCGGAGGGGAATTCAAGGATCTGGAGGTCGATTTGGGAGGAGCAGATAGAGGAGGAGAAAGCAGGGGCGTTGAGGGGGGTGGTGATGATGGTGGATTTTACGGCGGCGGTGGTGGAGGAAGAGAACAGTTTGGCCATGTCGAGGGTAGGAATCATGTGGCCGTGAGCCATCATGGGGAAGAAGAACATGTGGAGCTGCTTCTGCTTCTGTTGTTGTCCCATTGCTTTCATTTTCTCTCTCTAGATATTTGAAAGTTGAGAGAGAGAGAGAGTTTGTAGTGTGTGAGAGAGGAAATTTTGTTTTGAGTTAATGATTCATGAGTATGGTTATATTTATGGCCATTATTTAGAAAAAAAAATTAATTGCTACTTTTGGAAACGTATTTAAGTTGCACATACTTTATTTTCAACTTTGTGCATTTAATTCCGAATGAAATATTTAATGCATTATGGGAGAGAGCAGCATCTCCAATCATAATGTAAAAATTATGATTTGTTTGAAAAGGTTTAATGTAAAAAACTTTTTATTAATATTTTGTAAATTAAGAGCATATATTTGATCAAAATCTAAAGTGAGTGTAAAGTTAACTTTGTAGTTAATTTTAAATTGTATATTTTTATGAAATTATGCAAAACTAAGTTTACACTGCATGTTTTATAGTATATTATTATAAATATATGTTTAATTGACAGTGCTTTAAAATAATTTTAACAAATTACATATTCAAAACCTATTTATTAATAAAATGCACACAATAACTTTTTTGGAGTTATGCAAAGTTAAGTTTGCACTCCTTATTTTCTAAAACATTATTATATATTTATCTTTATTTGACATTGTTTTAAAGTTTTATAAATGAATAATAAGAATATACTTGTTAAAAAAATATAAACACATCATGCAAAACAAATTTACATAAAAAAAATTGATTGCAAAGTTAAGTTTGCACAAAACACAATTTTGTGTAGAGTAAAGTTTGCACCCGGTCAAATCCCTTATTTTAAAATACAATTAATAAATAAATCATTATTTCGTAATGATAATGATATTTAAGCCCTTATATCTAAAAAAAAATTATTCGTTGTTTTCTTTTTTTTGCGAAAAGTATTATCATGCAAGATCTTTTACATTATTTCCAATAAAAATTATTGAATAAATCATGTGTGTCAAACAATTTTTACACAAATCTTGAGATTTAAAAAGTATATGCTCCAATGATAGTTTTGTAAAATTTTGTGTAAAATTTGAATGAACCAATAAGTTACTAACACATGTTTGATGTTATTTTATGCAATTACTATTATTATTATTTTGAATTTATGTATGCATAATCTTATAGTTACAATAGATCTTAATTTATTGGTTTCAATGGGTGGATTTCAAATAAATAATTTCTATTAAAATATAGTTATTACATTTTAAAATTTTATAAAAAAATTAAAGAGAGAAAATGTTGAGGTGGCAATGAAAACTTGGAGTGTGTATTGCACTTCCATTTTACACAAAAGTCAAATTTTAAAGACTGTTGCAAACTGAAAATTTTGACAAATTATGTAAATTATACACAAAATCACAATATACACTACTGCTGGAAATACTAAGAGCATATATTGATACCATCCAACATAGTAGAATAACTTTATCTCATAATATGAAAAATTGACAATCCGTTAAATTACAAATGAAAAACAGATATCTACGGTATGTCTCTTGTTTCTTGTGATGCTCAACTATTATATGGTCACCTCTTCCTTAGAGATATCAAAATGCCCCGACATGGTAGGTTTTTAACCCATCCCAATTCGAACGGGGCTGGGTTTTTTCTAGTCGGGTTCAGTTTTGCTAAATTAAAACCCACACTATGTCAGGTTCAAATTTAGGTAAAAAAAGCCATTTGACCTACCCTGAATATATAGCTTTTTTAACATTTAATACCCTTATAATATTTTATAATTACACAGGATCAGGACAGGTTCGGTTCCAAGTACACTAATAAGCAAGTTGAGTTCAGATTTTCCAATATAAAACCCGCCCCAAATTGAGTTGGATTCAAGTTTGGCCAAAACCCGTAAACCCTCTTTTCTTCCGGTAAAAATGGGTTAACTGGAGGATTTGAAAAAAAACAAAAAAAACAATTCGTGACACCAAAAACAAAATGGGTTTTATGGTAAATCTTTTTCTTGTTGTCTCACTATTCTTATACATTTATTCAACATCACAATCTTCTCGGACATTTTTTTATTTTTTTTATTTATACAAGCGCTGAATCTACTCTATTTAGATTAAGAGAGAAGTAGAGCATTGCATATTCAATGTGTTCGCCTTATCTCTTGCCACTGACAACAAAAAGTTGATAGGATAGGATCAAATTTGTGAAATCTTATTAAAATATCAAAAGTTTGAAAGGTCCTTAATTATAAATGCTGACTAACATAAAATTTTGAACTTCTATTACCTTCTAATTCTCTATTTGAAAAAAAAAGCCGAAATTTAAGCATTAATTAAAGAAATGTTTTGAACCTGAGTTAATAATTGAAGTTACTTTAATTAGCCTCGAAATTGCCCTAATTATTTCTCATATTATTAAGTGTGGGAAGGATCAGGTTCGGATCAGTCCGTACGAACTGATCTGTTTTTGCGTTATAAAAAATAACCCTCAAGTGTTTTTATGACGGAAAACCATCGTAAAAGGATCAATCCTTCGAGAAATGGACCCTTATTAAATGAGTTATAATCACAAGTAACACATAATGATTTTATTGGAAAACATGCAACTCTGGAATTGAAGAGAACGTGGGAGCAAGAAAAGGAACACTTTGATACTTTCTCCTAATTTTGACTTGTTATTTCATATGGGCTGAAATGTGGTTAAGAATTAAAGAGAGAAACAAAAACTAATCTATCTAGTACATGTGAAAAAATGAGTGAGCGACATATATAGTTAGTCCTGAGTTAACTCACATGCTGTTTATTTATTTATTTTTGTTCAAGCGAACTTCTTTTCTTCTAATGAACTTATTTTTTAACTTTTTTAAATTAGTGTGAAAAAAAATAAAAAAGAAAAAAGAAAAGAGAAATGAAGGTGAAGGTGAAGGTGAAGGTGAAGGTGAATCACTATGTACGTAGAATAGATTGACCTGCGGAAAAAAGCCAAAAACACTACATGAGAGTTGTTCTTGTGAATACATAAACACAGTCCTCTGCGTATACATATACACAATTACACTTACACATACCTTATATTATACATGTGTTTCTTTTTACTGCAATCTTGGAATTCAATTTCTTTCGAAAACTCCTTGAACCAACTGAATTTCTAGTGTCAAAATAAAGGTTGAGATGAAGCCATGGCTCGAGGGATTAAGAGGGATAAAGCAGATATAAATGTATCTTTTGGCTATATATATATCCCACGTACTTGATGTATATTTTCAAACTCGGCCGGTGTTTTGAATATGGAACTACAGGTGGCGGAGGACGGGTATGAGTTCTTTGCTAAACGAAGACTAGTCACATTATTTTCAGCTCCAAATTACGGTAGATAGTTTGATAAGGCAGATGCTCTTGATGATACCTAATTTGGTCTTTGGAGATATTGAAGTCATTGGATGTTAAGCAATTACCAAGCGGTTTGAAGCCCCTTAAAAAGGTAACAACTAACATGATGGTTATTTTATCTATCTCAAATGAAGAATATCGTTACTACCAATCAATGAACCACTCATAGCATCGTATGGAGTTATTAAATAAGTGTGCCATCTTCTTTGTAATCAAACTAACCTAACCATTTGGTTGTGCGTGCTGGTAGTGATGGCAATAGTACGTGGTAATAGTGTTGGAGGTGGTTGATATGCGGCCTTTTCTGTGCTAACTGTTAATCAACCTAATCAATGGTATCATGAGGATTTGGTAGATTGAATATGCGCCAAAAGAAACTGAACTCTTAATTAGGGAAATCCTAAAAGGGAAAAGTGCACTATTAATTTGGGACTCAGCAACCTAGGAATTGTATTGCATGATAAAATCTTGAGGGCTGGTTCAATGGATAAGAACCTGCCCCAATATTGAGCTGGTCACAAGTTCAAGTCTCCTAGTGCCCTGCAACTCGTCTTTATGGTTATATATTAGTTAAAATGCTGAAGGATGGGGGTAGAGGGTGTAGAAATTTATAAAATATTGTTACTCGCAACTAAACATGTTCTAATCTTTTTTGTGCATTTTGAACAGCCTCCAAAACTTGGAATGGGATATTCATAAAAAGTGTATAATATTTGAAGATTTATTGCAGTCAATAGAGAGAAGAAGTTAAGAAGCACAAATTATTGCCTTTTTTTTTCCTCCTTTCAAAGACGGGTTTTTGGGCATGGAGCTAGAAAGCCTCCCCTATTTAATCTTTGTGGAAATTATGACCTCTCATTAACATTCAAAACTTGCATAATATGGAAATTAATGACATACCTCCAACATCTCCCTACCCACCTACGCAACTGATTTCGTTCAATAAACATATTTTGTATTTGTGATTAATTCCACTTTTTTTTTTGGTTCATTATGTTTGTTCCCTTTTTTATTTAATTGAGATAATTGATTTGTGAATCTCTTTGCTCTAGCAAACTCGAATGCAACATTCTTAAGCAAGTAATGGCTACAAACAAAATACAAGAAATCAACCATTCTAACGCAAATGACCTTGTGTTATATATATTGGCATACTTCGGACAAGGTTATCAACCATATTGGTTGATAGCGGTAGCACTATTAATAAAAGTGTGTTTGGGGGCCTCTTTCTCTCGTCCCCCCGTTGAAGTAGAATTAATGCTTGTATTTTTATTTTTATTTTTATTTAAAAAAAAAAAAAAAAGAACCAACCAACCAACAACATTTTTGAGGAACAAGCAAGTAAATGAGTAAACCAATACAAACCAAATGCAAGAACCACATAATCTATATGCATCCTGATATACTTCAACTATCTTGCATGCGTATCTAAGGAACTCAATTCTTCAATTAAAGCACTCAAATCTTTATAAGAAGATCCGCCTTCTTCGATAGCCTGCTTTGCCTTCTCTTTCAGCTCCTTCGCTCTTCTCCTCATTTCCTTGCCTTCATCCTCCACCATTATCCTCTTCACCGCCTTTTCAACCACTTCCCTCCTTATCCCCTCATTTGCCACTCTACTCCATTCCTTCACTCCGACACTAACCCCGATTCTCAAAATTTCAGTCACCAATTTCTCATTGTAAAATTGCTCCGCGAACACAGGCCAGGTCACCATTGGCACCCCAGCACACACTCCTTCTAGTGTCGAATTCCACCCACAATGCGTCACAAAACCACCAACTGCTTCATGGTCAAGTAACAACACCTGTGGGGCCCACCCTCTTATAACTAGCCCCCTCCCTTTCATTCTCTCTTCAAATCTGTCAGGTAACCACATGTCATTTTCGGCTTCATTTCTGCTTCTCCTCACCACCCATATGAACGGCTGATCAGAACCTTCAAGCCCCATCGCAATTTCGTATAATTGAGCAGCAGAAATACTGGCAACAGTTCCAAAACAAACATAGATAACTGAATTGGGTCTATGGGAATCGAGCCATTTCAAACACTCGTGTTCATCAATGGCAGCTTTCTTATCTCTCACTACTTTATCTTCAATGTCTTTATTACACAATGAAAGAGGTCCTATGTGCCATGCCTTTCTCTTCAAAACTTTTCTGTAGTAATTCGCGTAATCTGGTTCAAGCTCAAAGAAGCTGTTCATAATAACTCCATAGCTTTCTAAATCGGAGTCTATCATTTGACTTAATAACTCCGTGAAGTCATTTTTAGTCTCTTCTCGTTCATGTTGAGCAATCTGCATTTATAAAAACTAAATTATGAAAGGAAAAAATAATAATCCAATTTTATTGCTAAGACCATCGATTATGGGTAAGGTAAAAATTAGGCTAAATTGCTAAATTTAATGGGAGAGTTCAACTGTAGGCAAATGCTAAAATTGGGATAGAAGGGTGAATGTCACCCCTCCTAAGGGAGAGACAGGTAACATCCACCAGCAGATCACCCCCTTCCTTCTATTAATTTAAACTTCCATTCCGTCCATTTTCAAAACATCTAAACCCTTCATCCACAAACCTACAATTTCTTGATTCATACAAAGGATAACTCTCATCTCACACCCAATCACCGTCAAACACGTCACACCCACTACCCTTTTCACTTAGGAACTCAAAGAAGGCTCAAATAACCTAAATAGCTTGATTTTGTTGAGTTTTTTTGTGCTAGGTATTGAATCTAAGTGTTGCTGAGATGGGTTTTTAGACATTTTTTGGACACAGAGTTAGTTTTTTGGGTTAGATTTTAGAGAGAGAAAGAGAAGAAAGAGAATATTGAAATGAAGTTTGGTATTTTAGCAAGATGATGCATATGGTGATTTGGGAAGGCTTGAAATTGTATGTACAAGGGTAGTGACGAGTCAATGTGACCTGCCAAAGGGGAGGGACGGGCAACATTGACCCGCAGGTGGACTAACGGATCATTGATCCGCCGGGTTAAAATTTAGGCCATTGTTAAATTTGGCTCGGCTATACCATATTGGATAGCGTTTGGTTAAATATGCCCTACCTACAATGGCTCAGCAATTGTTAAATATGAGTTTTTATGTCTACAGTGGATGGCACATGCATTCATTTCAAACATATTCAATTATGTCAAACTCAATCCTAATTAATTCTTTAATAACCAAATTTATACTCTTTGAACAATAATTTTATAAGCTTTGCTTGCTTAACGGATTTGACTCTTTTAAAATGATGAAAATCGCTTTAAAAGGTAAGTTTATAAACTTGAACCATTAGTTTTAAATTGGATAGTTTAAATTAGTTTCGATGTAAAAGAAAACTCACCGGAAGAATACACTTTCTCTAGCGAGCATGTACTCAAAATCTTAATCATTCAATTTAAAACCAATTATTCAAATTTATAAGTTTAGGAGCAGGATCCATGTATAACATTAACCATATATAACAAATTATAATAGTAGACACAAAATATAGTGTATAAAAAAAATTAAACAAAATAATGTGTCAAGATTAGTCGATAAATTATATTATGTGTACTAACTTTTTTGTATTTCCACTACATAAAAAATAACAGAGAAGTAAAATAAGTGTATACAAACCTACACAATAATCTATATACACTCTATTACACTATTCGGGCTGTCAATATAGTCATTTAATTTTGTATATAAATATATCATTACTCAACAAATTCCAAATTAAATGACCAACAAAATATACGTGTGAAAAAAATGCATTGGTTAGTATTTTAAACAGACCTACGCTAACTAATTATCATAACTTGAGCTAAGAAAAAGTATAAAAATAATCGAAAGCACTAATAATTTTTATAAAAGTGGGCATTATAAAAGTTTGGAAAAAAAAATATAAGTGATCACATAGAAGATCGATCTCACTAAACAATTCATTTCTTGTTTCAACTATCCACAAGATGAGTAATATTTTCTAGGGGTGAAAATTTTAGAAACGACGAAAATATGTCACAAAAAGAAATGAAAGTGGCACTATAATTTGTGTCTGCGTGGTTTTGTGTTTAAAGTTTTTAGCACGACATCGTTTCGTTTGTCTCCAAATTTTAGAATGAAATCGACATAAAATTAGAGTTATACTGTGTTATTGAGTCCAGTAATGTCAATTGTGTTTTATTGTGCTTAAATGATAGAAAACAATTTGAATGTACCCGTGTTAGGACATGTCTATCAAGATGAAGAAAAATTATAATTGTGTCTTATGGGTTGTATGTTGTCTACATGTGTCATGTTTGTGTTATCTAAAAGACCTAATGGCCTCTAAACTATTGATATTGTCACACTTTGGACCTTAAACAAAATTTTGTCTCATTTAAATACTTAAACTATTAATCAAGTTTCAAATTGGCCCTTCCATCTAATTTAGCTATTAACATGGACATAATTTATTTTCCCTCCATTATTAGAAGGGTAAAATTGTCATATTAGTTACTAATTTATTTCCTTCAATATCCACCCACTTCCCACATCGGTAGAGAACATCGGTAGAGAGAGAAAATCCACCATTGAAATTATTATATATTACAAAAAGGAGAGAGAGAGAGAGAGAAACCATCTGGATTCTCCCCTAAAATGGTTAGCCCAAGTTATAATTTAAGTAAATTGTTCCCATATATATACCAAGGAATTTCCCGTTACACAACCGATGTGGGATATTTTGGGTCACTACAGAGAGAGACGCACTTCCACCTCCCCACCACCACCACCTCCACCTCCCACCACTGTCACTTTCACTAATACTGCCTTAACCTTCCCACCACTACAACCTCCGACCGCCTCCTCCACCACCACCACCATTACCATAACCATCTCTATCACCCTCCACTTTTCTCACTCACACAAATAAAATATACACACATACATGTATAAATATACACATCTCCACCTCCACCTTCCCTCCCACCCCCACCACCCCCACTATCTCTGGCCACTACACTACCACCACCACCACCTCCTCCTATATATATATGTGTGTGTGCGCGCCCATGTGTATTGGTATTTTACACCACATGTACCACACGTTCTAGCTAGTGTATATAAAGTGAATATGTTTTTGGGAGTTGTACCTGGGTTCGAAGAAGCTTAATCTCATGAGGAAGATTAGGTAAAACGAAAGGCTCGGAATCCGATTCCACATCCTTAAACGGCTTGCACGTCCTCATACTCTCCCACGCGCAAATTGCAAAGAAGCTCGTCCCGTGGAACACCAACCTTGGGATCCCAAATCTTGAGGCTGCCCGTGTGGCCCACGGGAAGAACATGTCGGCAACAAGGCAGTCAGGCCTCAACTCTCCCAGAAGCCTCTCGAGCGGCTCCTGGAGGAGAGCAGTGGCCTTCAAGAACGTAAACTGCATCTCGTCCGAGGTGCAATGGTTGACGTTCTCGACTCCCTCCGGTAGGCCAGCAGCTGCAGAGGGGAAGTCGAGGATCTGGAGGTCGATTTGGGAGGAGCAGATAGAGGTGGAGAAAGCGGGGGAGTTGAGTGGGGTGGTGACGATGGTGGATTTTACGGTAGCAGTGGTGGCGGAGGAGAAGAGTTTGGCCATCTCGAGGATCGGAATCATGTGGCCCTGAGCCATCATGGGGAAGAAGAATATGTGGAGCTGCTTCTGCTTCTGTTGTTGTTCCATTCCTTTGGTTTTCTCTCTCTAGATATTTAAAATTTTAGAGAAGGAGAAAGAGAGAGTTTGTGGATTGTGTGTGAGAGAGAGGGAAGAAATTTTGTTTTGAATTGATGTTCACGAGTATAGTTGTATTTATGTGCCGTCACAGACAAATTTTTAACAATTTATGCTTTCCTTTCTTTCTTTCTTTCTTTTTTTTATATATATAATTATATATAAGGGATAAGGTGGTTCTTTTAGCAAGGGGGAGGAAAAGGTGATTGAATCGCCTCCTGCGTGAAATATTACATATTTTAAAATTTAACTCTTTTAGGAAACGTATTTAGTTACAAATAATTTATTTGAAACGTATGGAGCGAAATATTTAATACAGCTGAGTAGATTTTGTTTGTAATAAGAGCATCAACACTATTTTAATTAGTAGGATAAGTTTATCTTATAATATTGTGCTATATATTAGACTGATGATAAATTTAATTTTGACTTTGTTCTTATTATATGGAAAACTAATGACTCCTTGGATAACGGAACTCAAATATTTGTTTTGATGTTCAGTTATTATTCGGTCATTTGTTCTTAATTTGTCTCCTCCTTCTAAATTATATTATTGTAGATGTTTTATAGAAGTCTTTTGTTCGATGCACATAAACGAGTTAATTACCTTTTGATCATAATGATAACAATATAAGAATGAGGTTTGTTGGTAATTGGAATATTATTCCTAACTCTTTTCTTCTGGTTAAAGTAGACTAACTTGAAGGTTTAAAAAAAAAAAAAAGGTTGTTAGACCAAAAACAAAATGAATTTTACCCTAATTTTTTTTCAAATTATCTCAATCATTACTTTCACACACTTTTTATATATTGCACAACGCGCTTGCCTAAATTGTTGCCACTAACAACAAATAGTTTATAAGATCAAATTGCTGCCACTTCCTGTTTGGTTTCAATCTAGTACAATATAGGGGTTATTTCCATGTAAATTTATGTATTAAATCGAAACCGAACATGAAGTAGATTGCTATATTCGGAAAAAAAAAAAAATATATATATTGTATCGAATGGAATTTCGGTACCAGTACAAGTACTAAAATCTAGTTAATCCTTATTACAAAAACAAAGAGTGCTGGTAATAATGTGCGATGTCCAAACTTTGTGGAATTTACTAATGTGCGATGTCCTTATAAATGCTAGATATTATAAAAAGTTTGAACTTCTATAATTTCTCTCTATCAGCTTAAAAAGAATCACTCATTCTTTTTTCTTTTTAATACGAGCAATAATTTTATAATACAATTTTTTTTATACAAATAATGATTCTACAACCACCACAATAACGAATGGACATACAACCATCAGCACAATATGGGTGGATAAAATAAATGGTTTGATACCATAATCATGTTGATCAAATCTATGACCCCCTTTTTATGAGATCAAAAATATGTCAATTAAGATACAAAATCGTCAAAAATTCAGTCAAAATTTAAGCATTAAATTAGAGAAATGTTTTGAACTTGAGTGAAAATTGAGTTGGTATTAGTCATATATATAAGAGTTGAATACGTATAACACGCATGAAATTTCTCTCAAGTTGATCACGTCATATTTTTGTCCAAAAGTATGTGTACCGTCAAAAAACCTAACAAAACTAGTCACGTGAGGCGCGTGTGAGGAGTATAACTGGTATTCCACCCCTTATCACCCCTTTCCCCCTTTTACCTCTTTCTTATTCCGGTTTAGAAAAGGTAATTCCTTCAGTTGCACTAGTGGACTGAATAACCTATTTTTAAGGCCAACAAAGTCCTTACTTCATTAGCCATAATCCGATCTAAACTCACAATTTCCAACAAAACGAAAAGCGAGAGAGAAGAAATATGGTTGGCACTTGAAGAAATCAGTGGGAGAAATGGGTTGATACTTGCGAGAGAGGAGAAATCGGAGAAATGAGGGTGGAACACCAATGATGCTCTCAAATGCTCATCACGTAACTAATTATGTTAGATTTTTTGATGTCACATATATTTTTGGACAAAAGTGGAACGCTATTAAAATTTTATAATTGTATGAATATAAATTAAAATATCACAAATAAAAGTTCAATTCAAGATAAATTTTATGAGTATTATATGTATTTAACTCTTCATATTTATCAAAACAAAAATCCTCATATGGCTGTGACAATCTCTTATCCTGCAAGATATGTGGACAAGAATTAGAGAGAGAGAAACTTCTATATCAAATGCAATTCGACAAAAATGAGTGTGACAACACATAAATATAAGGGAAAAAATAAATGAAAACGTAGTTTGTCACGTTAACAGGTCGGCCTTCTAAAATATTTTATTCGATATTATTTTATTTCTATCCGTGGATTTTTGTACTTTATCCAGCTTTAATTTTTGTTAACATTGAAATAAATTTCTCAAAATTTTTTTATAAAAATTGAGAAGTATATCCACCAATTAATAATTCTTTTAAATGTATTTACTTTTAAAATTAGTTTCCTAATTATAATATACTTCCTTACTTTTAAAATTAGTTTCATAATTACAATATACTTCCTTAATAATATATTTTCTTAATTTGTTAAAAGGTATATTGATACAAGTACTATAGATTCATTACTCATAAAAAATATGCAACACTACAAAACTGAGCAGAATTAATTTATATTATTACATCATAATGTTAACGAATAATTTTTTTCAACAAATAAATCTACTATTTTCTTTTTATTTTTTCTATACAATGAGGGCTCTAAATAAATAAAAATAAAGCAGGATTGGAACTTAAGAAACTAATTAAGAATTAGTGGCCGAATGCAACAAACATCGTTTCCTTCAATCTCAATCCTTTCAAGTCAAAGGAAGAATATTCAATTATAATATATGTTTGTTTTCTTGTTTGCTATGATAAATCTGTAATTAAAGTTATAATTTTAATTTACTTCTAGGTAAGAACTAAATTTTGTAAATGTATTAGAAATATTTCAAACTATACTTACTGTTTAATTTCAATTCCAAGACTAATGTGAATTATTGTATAATCTCAATTCTAAAAAAAAATGTGAATCATAGACTATAGTCTAGTCTTATAGTCTAATCTCGGGTCCTGAAAGTGGATATAATTAACAATAAATTATCATTTTATTATACAATTTATGTTTACTTTTTGATATATTATATGACGGTGGAAAGAAGTAAAAATTTGGTGGATAATTTACAATTGAATTAAAAAGAATCATTATTTTATAAAAATTATGCCAATATTAATTTTTGTAAGTTTATCCAATAACGTGGTTAAACTTAGTGGCAATACAAATTATCTCAGTAAAACCCAAAAAGAGGGATAAACTGACAAATTTCGAGGATAGAAATAAAATCGATCACCCTTGTTAATTACTAATCAAATTGATTAGATTGTTTCATTTTTTTTGATTGTTGAAATTTAAATTTTGAATTATTTGATTTTCTATATTTTAGTAATTGTTTAAATTTAAATTTTGAATTTAATTTTATAGATATTAGTTTCTAGCAAGATTTTAAAAGTTTAGATTAGTTTAATAATCAATTAGATGATAGTGAGATTATAGGAATAATAATAATATAAATTAGTTTTGTAGCTATATTAATTTAATTTTAATTATTTATCTGTAAAAGTTTGTATTTTAAACAAAATTTTGGACCTTAAAGTATTTGTATAAAAGTTGTGTCCTTAAATAAATATAGAAAAGAATATTCGTCCTTAAAACTAATTACCCTTATTTTTATTTATTTAATTAAAGTGGATGTACTTATTAATCTAGTGAAATTTTTAATATTAAATAGTTAATAAAATAATATTTATAAAATTAAATCAATAATATTTTTTGTCAGTCTATCCAAATTCGTAGATTAATTTAGTAAGTAACACGGATTAACTTAATAACGCTGATTAACTGCAAGATATTGTTGATAGAAATAAAATCACCCTAATTTTTTTATACTATTTCGCCTTTTATTTTATTCTGAATCGTTTAGATCTTGTCAAATTTTCAAAAAAAGTTCAATATTTATTTTTATTTTTGGCTATTAATTTTTTTTTTACATGTTTTGAAATTTGCCCTTATATTTTTTGTTAAATAAAATGATCTTAAAATAGAAGGTACATTATCATCGTGGTACTCAATTTCTTTTAATTAATTAATTTTTTGCCAAAGATAGAATAATAACCAAATTTATCATAAGATGTGAATGTCATTGCATATTTATATGAAATACTAAAAAAGAGTCATGGAGTCAATACTCTAAATTGAAGTTTTAGTCCATCCATCTCAAATAATTTTTTACAATTATGTTTCACTATTTCTTAATTTAATAACATCATTTAAATTTTTTTGAACATGTCCAAAGCCTGTTAACAATAAAAATAGTTTATTACTTTATTCTCTCCAAATAAATACTACTAAATAATATTTATGCTTTTACAATATATTACATTGTGTGATATAATCTTAATTGTCATATTGTAATTTTATTATTAATAGTATTGTTTTATTGTCTAAAAATAAATATTATAATTCATTACAATTGGACCCCTATTTTATCTTAAACAATTGTATAATACACGTAAATTTTTCTATTTGAAAATTTAACGGTATCTAATGAGGCCAAACAAAGTGAGATATAAAGGGTGTTCTTAAATGCACCCACATAATCCGTCTTTTCACCGCACCAAAAGTCAAAGTTATGTTAATCTTAACCTAAAAAATAGCATAAAAACTTTTCTTCTCACCCCGCTTTCTATACTTTGAAAAAATCGCCACTAATTTATCTTCTCATCCACTTAAATTTTTAAAAATTAAAAAATTCCATTCTTTCCAACAAACAAGCATATACTATTTTCACTTAATTACATACATCTCATAAATGTAAGCCTATAATAAGTATCCTCATAATTTTATATAAAGTACTAAACTTTTATTTTCACTTGCACTGGCACGATAACATTTTCAATAATATTTTTCTTAATTTATTCAATCTTTTTATTTGTGCATGCATGTAGAGTTCAATAAAATTCATATTAAGTTATCTAATGTCAAAGTTAAAAAAATGTAGTTTTAACATGTGCTTAATATGTCATAAATGTATTAAAAAAAATATTTATTGTATGTTGTATTTTTATTGTTTCAATATATAATTTCTTAAAGTTACTCGTAAAAAAATATTGAAAAAGAAAATAGTTTGGTGAGAAAATCTCTATCATGTTAATATTTTGTAAGGAAATTGTTTTCTTGAATCTCCAAAAAATTAAATATCATAGAAATTGAAAGTAAAAAAATATTTTAATAAATGATTTATTATTATGAAAACTATTTTATTTTTTCAATTCATTTTTCCCATTTCACAAAAGATAACATATATTTACATACAACAAATTGATCTTTTAATATTTTTGGTGAAGTGAATTAAGTCTTATATTTACTTATTTGATAAAGATAAAAATAAAATGTGTAAATAAATTTTAAATATGAATAATAACCATTTAAGAGTAATGAACAGTAAAAGATTATATAAAATATCATATAATTACTAAAATTGTATTTATGACAATTAACATTTTGTATCTTGGAGGTACTATTTAGATGAAATTTTTAATAAACTTTATTAAGAACGATATAAATTTCATTTATTATGTTTTATATTAATGAAAAAAAATAATATTATTTAATGTTTTTACTTTTAACGACAAAATTTTATCGTCCCTATATTGTTTCAGTAAACTCACCCACCACTGGGGTGAAGTGCAAGATTTTTTAAAGATTTAATGGGGTGAGAAGAAAGTATTTTCACACTGGAGTGAAAAGATTGATTTTGTGGGTATATTTAAGAACACCCGATATAAATAATTCAAAAAGTTTAATGTGGGGTAAAGTAGTTTAAAAAGATAATATGTTAACTTGACAAATTATAAAAGAGTTTAATATATATTTTTTTAAAATATAATAATATAGATAAGTAGGCTTAACGGTATAAAGTTTTTATTAAGATAATTTTGGGGTCAACTTGAAACTTCTAAAATCGATTTTTAACATTGTCAAAATAATACTTGGCTAGTAATAGTCACGCACCACGAACGAAAATTAATCGAGATGCGCATAAGATGGTCCGGACACCATGCAAGGAACCAAAAAATATGAATAAGTATTACGTACTTGCAATGTTGGACTTCTCGAAAATTGGACCCGCCCCCATGCGTTAGTGCAATCGTGACATCACATAATAAAAATAAAAGAAGATGATGTATCAATTGATGCCTTGGTTATTAAAAGGGAGATCGTTGAATATATGATAAAAATTATTGAATCGTTAATAGAAGGCGGTGTTATTTATATTTTTTTAATTTATTATAAATATATTTTTTTATAATTTAATTAACAATATGTTTTAACATTTTTTTTATTTACCGCAAATATCTTTTTTTATTATTTGATATTAGGCGAGTTCTTATTTACATATTCTTCTCATTCGAGTTAAGTTTATATAAGTTCTTATTAACAAACTCTCTCAAAATTAGCCGAGTGGATGTACATACACTCATCTCTTATTATGCGAGCTTTAAGGGTGTTGGTAATAATAAATTTACCTTTAGGGAGTTGTAACAAGGAAGTGCTTTTGACAAATACGATGGGTGTAAATAATACCACCCTCATTAAATAGTTTTAAGTTTTTTAGTGAGATGGCTTTTAATTTGGTATAGAGTTAAGGTTCCGCAAGATTTTTTGTTCAAATCTTTCCACTTACATTTATTTGTTCCATTTATATTTGTGCACAAAGTGCACATTTGTGCACAAATATGAACTGTTTGTGCAAAAATGCACCTCGAATTAAGATATCTCTCCACTTGCAAGTGAGTGGGGTTGTATGTGAAGAGGAGTGTTGAAAAACATAATATACATTATTGACCAATTACTTAATAACTTAAACTTTTGGATGACATAATTTATAATTGAGAATTTTTTTTCGATCCAACAAAAAAAAATAAAAAAACATAAAAATGAAATACACACCATCACCACAAATTGTTTGTGCAAAAATACACTTTGAATTGAAATGTCTAACTACGTGCAAGTAAGTAGGGTCACGCATGAGGGAAAATGTTGAAGGACATAATATACATTATTGACGTACTACTACTCAATAGCTTAAACTTTTTTGTGAGATAGTTTCTAACTAAAATTTTATTTGAACCACCAAAAGTATTTAAATCTACTCTAAGCATAAAAAAAATGAATTACACATCATCAGGAGCGACCTCCTCCTTCTACAAGGTGAATAGCTTAGCTTACAGCACAGTGTGTTCGCATCTCTAAAAGTAACATTTAGATATGGAAACACACATGGGTATTCGGTGCATGTGCATTAATTATTTGCATTTAAAATAGAATATTCTTTTAATATATTTTTGAATTTTTTGTTAAACGGTGGTCCTAATTTTGTAATTGAGTAGTTACGCTTTGTAAGTGTTCAAAAAAAATTCGAAAAAAAAAATATTTCAATCAATAAGCTTTTTCCTTTTACTATTTTACATTGAATCATATTAAAAAGGAGTGACAGTACAAACATTTTAGTGAGGGTTTAATTACTTAAAAACAAACAAACAAACAAAAAATTACGTTTGGAGCCAAAAAACAAACAAACAAACAAACTCGTTAACAATTGCAACTGGTGGCAACAAAGCACAACGACAACCACTGGATTAACGCTTAGTATATTTATTATAGAATATATATATAGTACCCCGAAGTCGGGACCCATTAGGACCATTTTGGAGTCGACTAAATTTACTTTCTAGGTAGTGGAATTCAAAAATTCAACCAAAGAGGTCAAAATTTAAAACACATAAAAATATAATTTTAAAGTTATACAATTTTAACACACACACATATATATATATACATATACGATAAAAATTATTCACATATATGAATAGAACAAATAAATTTTTAGTTATTTCTTCAAAAAAAAATACAAATTTAAACATGTATATATATAAAACTTACTTGAAAATTGTAAATCGCTAATAATATTAGATCAAAAATTATTTCGCAATAGCATTTATGTGATAAAAGACGACTCTTATGCTCAAATGTCTTGAAGTATAAAGTTTTGCACATATATCCTTATATATAATTTTTCTCAAAAAATATCTCATGTAATGAAAAAAATGAAAATCAAGGGGGGTCAATTGACCAACCTTGCCCTTTACTAGCACCGCCACTGTTACCAAGTCGATTCATGAGGCTGTCAAGTAATGTTTGGCTAGTGGCAATAACAAACTGCTAGTAAAAATTAGTTGAACCACGCGAAAGGTAGCCCAAACACCACGTGGGTATGGCCGCAAAAGAAAAAAAGTGATGGAACAAAAGGTATAATTGTGAAAGCACGTACTACAATTTGTCTTGACGTGAGTTGACGAAGCTATTCATAATGTTTTGTTTGACTTTCAAACTATGTTCACCAAACCTGCTTAACACATAAAAGTGTGTTTTGTTTTTTCGTTGAACAAAAAGTTTTTTTTTGTAAATTTACAAAATTATCTTAATGTAAAAAGGATTAATATCGTATTTGCAACAACCAAAACTTGAATATGACGTTTCTAAGTATGGGTGAAAATCTTTCGCTAAGTTTTGAAATTTGTGAGATATTATCATTTGATTCTAAGAAATACCACATAATTATACGTGTGCGAAAATGCAACATCAGCTTCGCAGTGTGTCAAAATCATAATGTTTTAACATGTGTGTAAATCACTTTATCAATGTATCAATAAATGCATAAATCCACACTCATTTTACACATCATATACCATTCTTTGCTCAACAACCATTTTTCCTTTTTCTTTAAAAAAAAAAAAGTGACATAACTTTATATCAAAAAGAAGGTTTTTAATAAAATTTATATATTTCAAATGTATTCATTGGGATCCGTAAAAGAACAATTGAATATTTACATGAAAGGATATGTTCCATGTGTTAGTCCATTCAAGTTTTTGAATAAACAATTCAAATAGCTACTGAACTTTCAATCTAGTACCATTTTATCACAAAACAAATTTGAAAGTGAACCATAAGAGTACAAAACGAAGATGTGTATAATCTATGTGCAAAACCACTTTACACAAATTAAGACTCCTTTATCCTTAGATCCTTTTGCTACTACACCGGTAGTCGCGTCCTAAGCAATGCCCAGCCTATTCGCGACGATCCCAAACTTAACATTGAAATCATGTATAAGACCCCTAACGCAATGTTTTAAAAAGCGTTAGGCATTACTTGGACACTAGTAAGGGGCCGGGCCTAGCACCTAAAGTGCCTAGACAGTGAGCAAGTGTATAGGTTAGGCGGCCAATGATCTGTTTATTTTTTTAAAAAAAATATAATATTACACAAAAATATAACTTTACTTCTGAAAAGGATGTTACCAATTTGTTAAATGAATATTTCTCATAATTTAAGAATAGAAAAAATGAAAAGGGTCAAAAAAAATTCATTAGTCTTGCCAAATTGCCATCCTGCCAAATTAAGCAGCATACCACCGTGTAACGCCTAAGTGGGGTATAACTGGCCCTATATAAGAATTTTTAGTACATTGCTCAAATGAAGATTGGATAGATACTAGCCGTCCATCAAAACCAAGTTGCCTAGCACTCATATCAACTATGCATTGGATCCTCTAAAGTCTAAAATCAAACTGCATCGGTAAAGTTAGTTATGTTGTTTACCCAATCAAATTGCAAGAAAATAATGACGTGTGATTGAGGAGAAATAAATTCACACTTTCCTACAATTTAATTAGTAAGTGATAACATACGTCATTATAACCGTTGTATTGAATATTTTCTCCCGTACCTTGTGCCTCAGAATTTTCTGCAACTTTGGCTCTCTCTTGATCCTCTTTTTCTCTCTTAATCTTAATCCAAAATTCACATAACTATCGAGTAATTTACTCTCCAAAAATTCACATGCTCTCTCCCTCTCTCATGAACAGTACCTGCTTTCATATATTTGAGTTGGGGCAATTCCAAACATGATACAAGCAAGATTAGGTTTCCATATAACAGCACGAGGGCTAGGTTGGATAAACAAAAAAGAAACTCGATTAATAAGACAGATGATTGTGACAGATCATTGATCTAATTGAAAATGCGGTTTAAAGTAACTAGAATTGCAAATTGAAAATGGTGGTTTATAGTAATTAGGCTTGCAGAAATCCGGAAACCAGATTGAAACAAACCTGAATTGATAACATCCGCGGAAACCCGTGAAGGAGAAGGCCAAAAGAAACGGCGTTGACCCTTTTCTTCTTCAAAACAACGCAGTAATGGGTGAATTTTGATTGTCTTAATGGTGTGTCCGAATGTAAGTCATGGATGTTAGTGAACGACTATGATTGAATAAACTGTACCGATGGAGCCTCTTTCGCCACTGCAGAGGAGCCATTCCCGGCTTTCCTCTTTCTCCTCTAGCCCATTGATGACTTCCTAGTTCAAATCTTCTAACGGGAACACAACAATATCAATATAATCAATAGATATGATTAAACTTTTTGCGTATGGTGAAATCCAGTACACAAATAATCAACGGATGGAAATTTTATACCACAACTGAATACCGAACCGTAATGACCTGGTCAGTAACCTACCACATTTGGAGGCTCTTCTTTAACTGAACCGACCGACCATAAATTGTTCAAGTACAAACTAGTCAAATTTTAATTTTAAAAAACCTACCAGAAGTTTTCATCTCACAAAAGCATGACTGTATCTCTCACAACTTACAAAAAGTGAACTCTGGTCTCTCACACCCTCTTCTCTCTTAGATCTTCTTCTGTAGAATGGATTCCTTGTTAGCAACCTACACCTTTTTAGACAAAGAAGAATCACATCATCATCAAGAAACAAAGCCCATCCAATGAATCAAACCTTCATCGAGATTTACATGTAACTTCACCAAAATCCCTAAATCATCTTCTTCTTCTCTCTCCTTTCACTTCCCCCTCCAAAATCTAACTTCCCTAATCTTCACACTCTCAAACCCAAACAAATCCGTAATCTGCAAAACACAACCACCAAGAACAAAGACTTGAAGATTCCACATTTTCAAATAAATCCTCCTCTTTATTCACTGCTCTTCCTCAACCCAAATCATCCTGTCTGTTCTCTAAACTTCCTGAGCCAAAGACCCAAAATTCAGACTAAAAAGATTGAATTTTTGACAAATACACCAACAGTGAAAGCTTTTTTATCTAGTATTCCAACCACAGAAAACTCATCTGCATTTGGTGCTTTGGTCAGTTACTTTGACAATAATACCGAACCGACAGACGTGATCGGTTAAACCGAACTTCGGTTTACCAACCATATTGGTCCGGTATCAGTGTTCCTTTTACAATAACCGACTCAGTCGGTTCAGTAACCAAACCGAGGCTATCAGTTCAGTAACTGAACCGATGCCACCCCCAAGTACATCAACTGTGTCTTTTTCTAAAATCAAAGAGCACTCTTAGTTTGGAAGAGCGGAACAATGAATAGTTCATAAACAAAGAGCAATGGGGTCTTTGATAGGCATTTTTTTCATGTAACATTGTAGAAAATCTCAAGCAGGCAATTCTTTATAGGGTTCAATGATAGGACAAGTTTTCAATGGAAACCAATTCCATCTTATTGTCACAACACCATCCATCCTTTCCGCAAAATTCCATTGGGAAGAAGTAAGAAACCAATTCCACAGAAAATAACAAAGGGTTGTGGGAGCAGGTGAATTACCCTAGTTGGAGAGGCGCCTACTCGGACCTGGGAGAGATCCCAAAAAGTCTCACAAAGGGGAGTTTGGCGTGGGATTTCTTTTTTTGTAGTTGAAAAGAGAAAGAGGGGGGGGGATGACTTAGACCTCCCCTTTTTTTGAAAAAAGACAAGAGTTGTGGTGAAACCAAATGAAAAAAACAAACAAAAAAACCTTCAAGAAAATCAATTCCATGTAAACCAACTTCAGATAAAAATAATTCCAAGGAAACCAAATTGTTTTCTACCATTTGCTACCAAATGTACCCTAACATATTCTTGATTCAGGACAGTTTTAACACCAACCTCCAACCTTTTCCTCAAAACAAAGAAAACAAATTCTATGGAAATCAATTCCTCAAAAAAAACAAAAAAAAAAAAAGGAAAAGGAAAACAATTATATGGGTGGGGAGTAAGACATTAATTCAAAAGGAAACAAAGGGATGTGAGGAAAACCAATGAAAAGAAAATAAATTCCATGGACCACGAGTTATAGTAAAACAATTCCAAGGAAATCAAATTGTTTTATAAACATATTCTTGGTTTATACCAGTTTACACCATCTTCCCTTAAAGAGTCAATAACTGACCTTTCCATGAAAAGGAAAAGGAAAACCCTTCAACAATAAGAATTCCATTGAAACCAACATCAAGCAAAACAATTCCAGGAAACCAAATTGTTTCCTACCCTTTGCAACACAGACACATCCAAACAAATTCTAGTTTTTCAGACCAGTTTAACACCAGCTTCCCTTAAAGAGTCAATAACAGCTTTTACCTTACCATGATACCTCTGTTCTCTCTTGAAGAAAACAGAAACAGCAGGGATTTCCTTTTGAAGCAACCGCTCCCCGAGAATCTTCCCTATTTTGGCAGCCGCCGCAACATCTCGGGTACTTCCTATATTCGGCCTCAAAGTCTTCTCTTGCGAACTCGCCGCCGAGGCTACTATAGCGGTTGGAGTGTGGATTACTTGGGCACTTACAAATTTGTTTGTAAAGTGCATTTTCAATACATAGGGTTTGAGGAACTTTGTAACTCTATCCGGCTTGATAGGAGGAGGAATCACCATTTCTGTTTCAAGAAAAAAAAAAGGAATGGATTTGTTATATTTTAAATATAGCTAAACCAAGAATGATGAGACAAATATACTATGAAGCATGGACCCAACACGCGAGCGTTTCGACACAACACACAACACGCAATTTTTCCCAAAATGCAGGACACGACACATGGGGGGACACGTTCTTAATTATATATATATATATATATCAATGTTCTAAAAATTGTGAATCGGAAATCGATCGGCAAGGTGGGGAGTGGGGATTTTTCATTTTATCGGGGATTTATCGGGGATAAATCGGAAAAAATCGGATATATACTGTTCATCATATAAATAATATTTTAAATAATATATTATATAAAAATATACTAAATAAAATATAATAGTAGCAAAATGGACATTAATAGAGTGAAATGTTAAATAAAAATAACTTAGGGGGTTAATTGTAAACATTTAAAAGAAATTTCTCACCTATTTACTAGACCTATTAATAATTTTGTAAATTACAATATACCTAAGGGTAATTAAGTCATTCACCACTTATTAAAATTAAAACCTACCCTCATCTTTGCCCTAAAATTAAAAACCTACGCCTCCATCTCCTACGCCTCTCTTTCTTATATCTCACACAGCCGCCATCTTCATCTCCTTCTTCCATCTCTCTTCATCTTCTTCTTTCACTTCGCCCCTTTCTATCTCTTTCTCGTTCTCGTGTTTTGTTCTTTAGCTTCTTCCAAGTTCCGCCCCTCACTGCTTCAAGCCTTTGATCTTTGTTGGTCATTGAAGTTCTCTCTGTTTCGAGGTCGAGTGAAGGAGAGAGAGGCGAGGTCGAGTGAAGGAGAGATAGGCGAGGTCGAGTGTAGGAGACAAAGTGAAGATCGAGTGAAGTTCTCTCTCTTTTTCCGATTTTTTGGACCGATCATGCATAATCGTATCGGAGCATAGCCGATTGCCGATTAATCGGCGATTAATCGGCCTGAATCGGCGATTTTTAGAACACTGATATATATGTGCAATAAACATTATAAATATTTAAAAACGCAATCAAATGAAACTAGATTACATTAATAACCCAAATACTCAAAACATGATCACTAAATTGTTCCATACAACGATAGAAAATCAAAAGGCATACATAAACTAATTCAACTCAATATTAACCGCTTCAACATCCTGAACTTCATCCCCAAATACCACCGACTCCAACTCCAGCTCATCAAGAGAGAAACTTGCCATTTGAAGTTCTCCAACATCTTCAAGTGTGTCAAAAGAATCACCGAAAATATCCCAATACTTAGTTTCTTCAATTCAATTTCGAAAATGATTAAATGAATCAAGCTTTATCAATTATTTCTCACGTATCCACAGAAACAATTCACATATCAATTATTTCGACATAGCAATTTCGAAATAAATCCAAGTGCTCTGATTCATTTTCAAATCCAAGTGCTCTGATTAATTTTCGAAATAAATCAATTTCGAAAATGATTAGATGGATCACGCTAGATAGAGGACAGAGCAAGTCGACATAGCAAATAGAGATAGAAAGAGAGACGGAGATTGAAATAGATAGAGAGATGGACGGAGATAGATAGAGAGAGAGTAGCTTACCTTTTATGGGATGCCGGAGAGAAGTCGTCGACGGGAAGTTGGGGCTGAGAAGTCGTCGATGGCTGAGAGTTGGGTCTAGGGTTTTGTTTCGATGGTGGCTGGGGAATGGAGGCTAGGTTTTACGGCAAAGAACCAGGTGAAATTTGTTATGTCCGCTTTGTTAGAGCAAACTACGTAAATGGTCCCTAAATTATTGAGTTATCCCATTTAAATATTTGAACTATTTATCGAGTTTTAAATTTGCCCTTTCGTCCAATATGAACGCTAACTTAGATGGAATTAAGGGCAAAATTATCATTTCAATAGTTAGGCGCCAAAGTCGATAATATCAATAGTTTAGAAACTATTTGAGCAGTTTACTCAAATAATTTTAATTAGATTTAAAAAATATTAAAAGAAAAAATAAAAAATAAAAAAAAAATGGCAAAATGAAAAGAGAAAGAAGAGAAGACATAGATTCCGATTCTTCTTCATCAATTTCATCTTCCATTCTTTTTCCTTATCATCATCATCATCTTACACCACTGCCCATTCCTCCCTACCTCCACCACCACAGAGGGAGAAAAAGGAACACACACAAAGGGATAGAAACCCACCACTTCCTCATCCCCCGCCTCTCCTCCACCACCACCTCCAACCTTTTTTATTCCATCACCACCATCTTATACTACCATCACCGCCAGCCCTTTCCCTCCCACCCCCACCATCACTGCCACCCCCTTCATTATATTACCACCATCCATTTCATTCGATTATCTCTATAAAACCTTAACCCCAATTATCTTTTTAAAAAATTGATTCACTATAAAACCCTAACACCTAATCATCTCCACAAAAAAATTATGTATAAGGAGAATAATTCCGGCAAAAGAAGACGACAAAAAAAGAAGAAGAAGAAGAAGATGATTCGGCTTCCCCCACCCACCATTCTTGATTTTTGCTGATATCCTCCAGCCACTGCCATTTGAAACTTGGAATCTCTCTCTTTCCTCCACCCACCGCTAGAGAGAAAATAAGGCAGAGAGAGGAGGTGGTTGGGTCTCTCTCTGTTCTTTTTTTAAAAAAAATCCTTTCATAATAATTTTTAAATCTAATTAAAATATTTTGAATGAACTACGCAAATGGCCCCTAAACTATTGATATTATCCCACTTTAGCCCACAACTATTGAAATGACAATTTTACCCTTAATTCCGTCCAAGTTAACGCCCAAATTGGACTGAAGGGCTAATTTGAAACTCGGTAAATAATTCAAGTATTTAAATGCGACAAATTTTTGTTTAACAGCCAAAGCAGGATAACGTCAATAGTTTAAGGACAATTTGCGTATTTTACTCATTTTATTATTAGGTTGTATTATTATTAATTTCGCCATATATATTTTTAGTTATTTATAATTTTGACTCCTTTTACATGTCCCGTTGTATCCTTCAAGGGTGTGTCTGTTGCACAGGATTAGAACTATGATTGGATTAAATAATCATATTCGGTGTTTGTTGTCAGAAATGATAGGATATCATGTGTTTGGCGCAAGGGTGGATAGGATATTTTAATCCTATCCGGCGTTTGGTGTAACATGGGATTAGAATGCACTCAGGATTAATTATCATTTTATCCCTTTAGAACCAGATAAATATATACAACCTCTATAGGTGGTATTATTTTATCCCATGGTTGCCGGATAACAAAATGAATATAAATATTTTTTTTTATTTTGTTTACACCTTTTAAATAATCAAATTTATTAATGAAAATTTTCAACAACCTAAAATCACAGTAACTCAACTAATAAAATTCATTTCTGGTATAATATGGTATTTTTATTTATTTTTTATTAAATGAATGTATTTATAAGAAACTTTAATTTTAGAAAAATGGGTAACATTAGAATTTGAAACTGTACTTAATACCTAGTTCGTAAATATTGTGTGTAAAATATAACTTTCTCCCAAAAGAGTTTTTTAGGAAACTTATTTATAAATAGAATAATTGCATTAGTTAAAAAAAATTTGTGGACAACAATTAAAATTGCATATATTTTTAAAAGAAAAGCAAGTTGTATTATATAATAGCTAGACTTGTAATCCGGAACTCTATCGAATACAAAATTTATTAAATCTCTATCCGATTAGTCATTATCATGTCCGATCCCGCTTAATCATTATTCGACTGATTCTTTTCCTATCCTATCCCATATAATTCATATCCGACTTTTATCCTATCCGACATTTATCCTATCTCTCCTCCTTATCCGGCACGCCAAACGCACCCTAAGTGTCGGGCTATAAAAAAAAATTAAAATTATGGGACACTCTTAGACAAGCGTATCCCTCACGTGTCAAAACGTGTCGGGCAGGACACATGACCTCCGAGAAACTATCCGTGCATCATAGGAAATATATTATATAAACAGCATGTTAAAAAGGAGTTTTCCTCAAATTAATCAATTCATTTGACCCAAAAACAAACGTTCAAACAATCCAATCTTAGTCAAGGCCACTCCGCAATTAGAATACACTATGTCCATCGCAAACTAATAATCCCACTTTCATTTTTGGGATGTCTCAAATTGAAAATCTCCTTTCTTTTTTGTGACGAAAAGAATGTTCCCAATCTCAAACTATTATTGACAATTAACTAGGTCGAAATTAGTGTGTTCTTTGAAAAAAAACCAAAAACTATTAATTTTAGACAAATGGAATATTGATGGAGTAAATTAGCCCCTTTGGGGTTCTTGGTTTAAGTCGATCGGAATTTTATTTTATTTTTTTATAGAAAACATAAACTTTTATTAATAAGCCGAAAGGACAAATACAACTACATCAACAAGATAGTTAAAGAACAGAGGATAAGACATCCACTGAAAACTCTAACAACTTGAAGAAGAACAAACACTAGCTGCCTAAGAACAAAACAATTAGACTATTTAACCCCTTATCACACTAATACAATCCAAACAGAATCTGAAATATCAAATATCCCCAAAGCTTTTACTCATTATCCAACCAAAAAACAAGAAAATTCCCAAATGTCCAATGGATCACTGCTCCTATCTTTAAATATCCTCTAATTGCATTCTAACTAGATCGGCCATGTTATAGCCATCATATAAAATCACCACAACAGCTTGAGTTTCTTACTATTCTGCTTGAAATACCATTTAATAATAAGGAAGTCGCTCCATTTCTTTGGATAAATTCCCATCAAATCCGAACAATTTTACCTACTTTGACCAAATATACTTAACAAACTCATGTATATCCCAATGTTACCTAATTTGTAAGATGCTTCGGTATGTCGCACTAGTACAAGGTATGTTACCTAGCCTAGTAACCGGTGCGATAGGGGTAGGCTTAATTGGAACACTATTTTGGGTGGAAATTTTTTTGTAACATATACTCAAGTTGCTTTTGATATGAATAGGAAGATATATATAAATATTATAATAGAATTCTTGATACTTCTTGTTTAGTACATATATATGTTAGTATATATCAATGTTTTCAATAGCGTTGAGTATCGTGCAATTCCTCTATTTTGTGTTACTTCTTTCTCTGTCATTTACTGATGATGCATGCTAATTACAAAATTGCGTATGCGAAATAAGCAACACAAAACAAATGACATTGAGAGAGAAACAAAGTTTGTATTTCTCTTTTTGCCACCGATGTCGAGAAATCAAGATTCAGAGAGAAATGGTGATCAGTAATATAGAAGATGAAAATGAAGATGGAAGATGACAATTTAATAATTGTTCTTTTATATAAAGGGTATTTTTATTATTATTAAAAAAATACATGCCCGAATAGCTTACACAAAATGCTACATTATACCGGAACCAAAACAGTATGCGATGCGCTATCACAATTGAGAACTCAGGTACATATGGAACTGCAAGTCTCTTTTCATATACTTGTTGAAGGCAAAATAGGGGGTCATAAGGATCGATGTCTCGAGTCATGAATGGAGTGCACCTTGTTCAGAGTCGGCACACCCAATTCGCAATACATAGGATGGTCCACGAATTAAGTAACACTAATAATATATCCAACTAGAAGAATAGGGTGAATTTTTTTTTATCAACTAGCTATCATGGTGAATGTGTGATTCATAAAAGATGATATTTCCTAATTTATATGCACTAGTATCGTTTCTAAACCAGATTTGGGGTTAATCCGCAACCCGTTGCCAATTTGGAGGCAAGAACCTTAGAATTGGACGTAGATGGAAGATGGAACCACAACCCAACACCTATAATGGAGGTGTAAACTTTGGTATAGTCGAAGACGCCACAGTTGATTGGGGATGATCAATTGATAAATCAAAAACAATTACGAATTGAAATAAATTCGGAATTACTCAACAAGTTCTTAAGAACTCAAAAGTGATAACACTTTAATTTTATGAATAATAATCAACCTACGAAAACAATGAAGTCATCCGCTTTAAATATGAGTTAAATAAGCCTAAAACTATAAGGAAACAAAAATAGACATTCCGCCCTATTGCAAGTCCAACACTAAAAGGAAATAAAACACGCTAAAAACATAAAAATAAAAACTCTGAGGCTGCCCTTTAACATTTTGAATGATCTTCTAATGCCTCTATCTTCATTTTAAAGCCTTGGACTTGATTATCCATCCCTTCAATTGGTCTCCATGCCTTGACTTGCTCCACAACACCTCGAACCATGTCATTAAGTCTTTCTTAAACTTCTCAATTCGAGATCTCGTAACTGGACCAATTGGAACTCTGATTAGATCATTGTGAGCCTCCTTCCATGCCTTTAAGCTTGTGTCATCCTTGCCCTCATCACTAATGGTTAAGATCTTTCCATTTATTTCATATGGTAATAAGGGATTTTAGACATACAGTTGCAAACCACAAACTTTGTGCCTGTGCTTCATGCATAGTTCAAATATTATACGATAGTTAATTTTTCAGTCTTTCTTTCCAAACATACAATAATTTTGACTGGCCCATTTGTAGAAACATTATTGAATCAGTATATTTACACATCAACAAAATAATCCCTTTTTTCCCCTAAGAGAGTGCCTAAGCCCAAATGAACCAACCAACCACTAAGGAGAGGTTTTAGAAAGATGTTTTATCACCTCCTGGGTAAGGAGTTTCAAGAAATAAGGATTTAATTCCTATACCTCCAAGATTTAATTTATTTCGGATTTGAAAGAATTCTTGAACTTATTATTATCGATACTCCTCGTTAAAACACTGAAACTTAGTTGCTTCTTTTGTTGTGGTTGTAAAATGAAGGCCCCACATGCTTCTAAGTTTACAAGTTGGTTGCTTCCCATTTAAAGGACAAATTAACCCTTGCTCATTCATTCAAGTGCTTCAAATCTTTTACCCTTTAGACATTAGTTAGTTACAGCCCTTAAAATGCATCTTCCAACCCAGATTTCTAACTTTTTATTCCTTTTACATACGTATGATTCAAAAATCACGAGTCATGCATAGCTTACCTTACTATAAGTTTAAATGGGTTGATTGCAAGTCAACTTCGAGTTATTTGTGTAAAATGCGATAAATTCAACCATAATTCGTTTAGTTTTTATTTATTTATTTTTATATCCATGGGTATCTGGGCCCCACCCAATTAATCCCACAAGGCCTCAGCGCTTATGGACTGGGAGACGCCCAATGGCCCCAAAAATCTTGACACGATGGAAAATCAAACCTAAGATCGTCACTTAACCTCACAATCCCAAGAACGCCCTTACTGTCACGCCCAATTTTTGGACCTCGAGTAAAACCAGACAAGTAGTTCCACCCAGGTCAAAAAGATCGTTTCCCCTTTCATGGTGGCAAGTAGTTTCTTGTATTTCTCTAAACTGTTTATGCGTATATAAAATTGCATCTTCTAGTAAGGGTTTATAATGGCTTTTCTAATAAGATTGTATAGTTATCCCATACTAGTATTTTATACTGACCCAAGTTGTCTTTGTGTTTCTTGGGTGCGTTATCTTTATGAGCATGATTAAAAGTTTGCGCATCATAGGAAATATATTATATAAACAACATGCTAAAAAGGAGTATTCCTCAAATTAATCAATCCATTTGACCCAAAAACAAACATTCAAACAATCCAATCTCAGTCAAGGCCACTCCGCAATTGGAATATACAGTGTGCATCTCAAACTCATAATCCCACTTTCCTTTTTGGGATGTCTCAAGTTTATAGTCTCATTTCCTTTTTGTAACGAAAACAATGTACAAAATCTCAAACTATTATTGACAATTAACTAGGTTGAAATTAGTGTGTTCTTTGAAAAAAAAAACCAAAACTATTAATTTTAGACGGAGGGAATATTGATGGAGCAAATTAGCCCCTTTAGGGTGGGTTCTTGGTTTAAGTTGAGCGGAATTTTATTTTTTCTGATAGAAAACAGAAACATTTATTAATAAGCCAAAAAGAGAAATACAACTACATCAGTGAGATAATTAGAGAACAGATGATAAAACATCCACCAAAATCTCTAACAACCTGAACGAGAACAAACATTAGATGCCTAAGAACAAAGATAAATACTCGAATATTGTGTGTGTAACTAGTGAAACAAATAGCATGTCAAAAACGCTATAAGCTGCTAGTCCCTAAGGGTCCTTAATTTATTAACTCTAACACGGAACTTGCAAGGATTCAATGTTGTTTATGCAGGGCCTATAGTTTTGACAATGCTCATTTTGCAAATTCTTTTATTCTTTCTGTGGAAGAAGAAGAGACTTGCTATCTCTTTAAATGATAAATTAAATTAATTAATAGATTATGTCAGAGTTATGTATCAACAAATATTATAACACACATGATCAAGAAAAAGAGAGCAAAAGCACAAAAGAGACTGAACCTAAATCAATTTTATTACATTACATATGTAATATTAATTAATAATAATAAAATAAATACAAAAAAGTCTAGTGACATTGACACAAACATGGTCAGCAAAGGTGACCACATCAAGTAAATTGTTTTAAGTATCACCAATTAATACAAGCATATAAGAGAGCATTTGGTTGTCCCTAAGGGTATGTTTGTCGCGCGGGATTAGCAACAGGATATGATTAATTAATCATATCCGGTGTTTGGTGTCAGAAAGGATAGGATAAATAAATCCTATCCCACGTTTGGCGCAAGAGTGGATAGGATATTTTAATCCTATCCCGCGTTTGGCACAACTTGGGATTGGATTGCACTCGGGATTAATTATCATTTTATCCCTTTACAACCAGATAAATATATACCACCCCTATAGGTGGTATTATTTTATCCCATCATTGCCGGATAACAAAATTAATATAAAAATTATTTTTTAATTATTTCTTTTTATTTTAATCTTTTTCTTTACACTTTTTTAGATAATTAAATTTATTAATAAAAATTTTTAACCACCCAAAATCACAGTAACTCAACTAATAAAATTTATTTCTTTTATAATATGATATTTTTATTTATTTTTTTATTAAATGAAGGTATTTATAAGAAACTTTAATTTTAAAAAAAATGGTAACATTAGAATTTGAAATTGTACTTAATGCCTAATTCGTAAATATTGTATGTGATATAGAACTTTTCTCGCGAAAGAGTTTTTTACAAAACTAATTTATAAATCGAAAAATCACATTAGGTTAAAAAAATTGTGGACAACAATTAAAATTGCAAATATTTTTAAAAGAAAAGCAAAGTTGTATTATATAATATCCGAACTTATAATCCGAAACTCCATCAAATGCAAAGTTTATTAAATCTTTATCCGACTAGTCTTTATCATGTCCGATCCCGCTTAATCCTTATCCAACTGATTCCTTTCATATCCTATCCCACATAATTCCTATCCGACTAATTCTGAGTCTTATTCTATCTGGCCTTTATCATATCCTATCCTATCCTATATACCTCTTTATCCGGCACGCCAAATGCACCTTAAAAGTACAATGATCGTATTTTTTTTATTTTCTTGCCCAATATGCTTTTCTCGATAGACGTTAAAAGTTACATATTATAATTAGAAGATATAACGATTGTATTTGTTCGAACCGTTAACGCCCTCTAAGCGTATTATAACATCTGATACATACATTGTTTAGGTGTGTCGTATTTCTTGATGACACGCTTTGGATCCAATAGGTGTATATTGTTAGTGCTTATTGTAGTGGTTAGCTTAAATTTTTTCAGCAAGCCTTCTTGCTTTGCTATCATTAAGTTCTCATCCAATAAGATGACTTCAAAATGCACAGCTTTATAATATACTCATGCGTAGATATAATGATTAGCTATATTTATAATATGCTACAAGGAATTAAACAATCAAACTCAAACTAGTATACCGAGGAAATGCATCACATATAATATTTAATTTATTAATAATTGAAATTGATGATGAACCAAATTAATTAATTAACAAACCAACAAGCAGATGATGTGCTCTGAAGTCACTAGACCATAGATTGCCCAAAAAGAACATGCAGAGCCACCGCCAATTTTAGGGCTTGGGGTTCAAATACATCGACAATAATTGTTTTTTTTCAAGACTCAAACCTCTAAAAGCGTGAAGAACCCTGGTCGAAAGTATTTCAGATGCATTGAATATATAACTAATATCTAACCAAATCATTCATATGAAATACATGAGGAAATATTCAAATCAAAGGTTTTCAACACCAATATATTAAAATGTTACCTTTTACCGGGAGGTTCGATGGCGGCGAAAACGGCAAGGACGATCAGCAGTTGAGGAGATGAATTAAACAATTTTGACACCAGATTAAACACTGAAATGAAAACACCAACTGCTGCTAATCCAACCTTTCCTATAGCAACAAAGCTCATGTAAGCACCTCAACTGTTGAACCATATAAGACCGCAAAGCAACAAAAATTTATACAGAGAACATGAGACTTATCATCACTGTCAACTATACATGAATAAAGCTGATTCACAATCCCGGATAAACACCACACAAGTATAGATCAATTATTACATTCAAAATACCAATCACATAAACACCTAAATAACAATAAAATGAAGGATATACCCAAATAACCAACAAATGCAATATCGATGAGTGAAGTAATCGAATCTGCAGCAAAAGCCAACGCAACAGGCAAAGCAATTGACAAAATTTCCCACCCAAGTATGAAAACAAAAGCCTTAATTTATATACATATATATACATATAGAGAGAGGGGGTAGATTCAATCATTATATTTCCCTGGACAATCAAAAGCCTCAATCAACGCTTCCACATTCAACATAAGGGCCAAACACAACAAGATTCTTCAAATTAACATGTATATATGCTCAAAAGATTGAAACCTTAAAACAGCAAAATTCTTCGAATTAACATATAAAAAAAATTGAAACCCAATCAGAATTGGATTCTCCATTAACAAGTGATCAATTCAATTAACCCCAAAATAATGAGAATCCACATTAGCCTCTGTTATTATGATGAACAATTACATCGCTGTATATCAAATTCGATAACAAATTTCAAAAACCTAACCTTATGATTTGGCAATCCTTTCAATACCCTGTTTCGAAAGGGTAAAAAAATTTGAAAATCAAGTTAAGCTTTAATTTCGCCTCATTTTCTTATTGTTTGTCACACCCCATATTTCAAGGGTGAAAGTTACAAGTAATAACAAGAAATAAAAATTTATTAATAATACAAGTTGTTTTTTCAAACTGTTACAAAGCTACTACTAATTTATTGTAGTAAATGAAGACAAATAGTTTTTCATTCCAAGCATATGCTTGCATTTCCTTCCGGCGATCCTCCTCCTTATTTTAGTAAAATATTATCTATAGTTATAAGTTTCCCCCATTCTAAGGATATATATTTGAAAGGACAAGAAAAGATAAACAAACGGTGAGCAAAAAAATATGCCCAATCGGTGTTACTGAGTGGTGGTGGTAGGGTATCAACATTGTATTGACTTGGTGAATAACGAATCAATGGATCACAATACTTCTCATATGATTACATACAAAGTTGAGTGTAATAGAATAATATATATATATATATATATATGTATGTATTAACATAAGTCACTAATACACAATTATCAGGCTAGTTTTTAACAAACTACCCGATTAACTAAGCTCAACCCAATCCCGAGCATCTACACGTAGTATAGCAATGGTCACCAAAGCACTCAACCTCATGAGCCCTTGCGGGTAGTTAATTTCATGAGTCCCCTACGTGAGTATCAATTAATTAACTTACCCACTCCCAAAGTAATATGTGTATAGTAACTGATGCAATAAATATAATATAAATAATATTAAATGCAATAAAATGGGTATATCACAAAGCTTCAACACGATAAATTAAGTACAATTAAAACAATAATTGTATAGTAATGTTTAAAAATGTAGTCACAATGATATCAAAGATGAAGTGAAAAAAATGCATTCGAATTTAAGTAGAGGCAAGAATAATGATAAAGAATTAAGTAATAGTAGGAAAACACCTACTTTCACTAGTTGGATTGTTTTCAAAACTTGACTGAGTCTTGGCTATTGCTGTGACAAGTGTATTTATATAAATTAGTACACGATATAAAATTGAAGAAAATAAACTATCATAAATATTTGATCAATATTATTTAAGCCTTTACAAGCAACCTTTGTGTTATAAATTTTATAAAATAATGTCCCGAAGATATAGTTATAATTCACCAATATTACTTGTAAGATTTATATAAATAAATCTATTTATGAATTTAATTAAACCTAGGTTATTTGATTACATTTATAATTAATAAGATTTGTTTTTGGGATAAAATCTTTATATATATACATAATGCACAAAAATAGTTTTTAAAAACAACATTAAACTTTGTATGACTTGAATCATTTGTCTTATAATACTCGTAAATCTCTCGTTTGAGATCCAAAATATATCATATAATACCATATCGAAGCTCTCGACAAGAGGAAAAGAATGGCAAAAACCAGAGCTCCATTGGAGCTTTCACACGCCCCCTAAAGGCGGTCACGCGCCACCAGTTTCAACCACGCGCTGGCGCGTGAGTCTTTTTCTTCACTCAATTCAACCTGACTTTTGGCTGAAACTTGTTTTAGGCTTTTTCTCACTCATTTCTTAACATTTTTTAGTGATTGAAAAGCCTATTTTGAGTATTTTTTTCGAGAGGAATCCAAATATGTAAATATAATTGTATAATTCAAAGTATTGATAGAGTTTATGTATTTTGGTTTAAATTTATCAAAACTACCAAATTGAAAATAAAAAATTGAGCATGCCAGAGTTTATATTAATGAAATAAAACCTTATATAATTCTTATTTGAGTTTGAAAACATAGTTTTGTGTCCTTGTTCAATCAATTTTGTTAAAAAATGAGTAATTTACGAATTTGGGGCAAATATGGTGTAGTTTTACTTTTTACGAAAGTTGGTGTAACAAACCTAAACTATTTTCAAATTAAACTTCCCAATCCCTTATTCAAACTATACTTAAGTGTTTTGTGTTGCCAATTTTGAAATAATATTAGTATCAAAAGATCTGACATTATCAAGTAAAGCTTTAAAATGAATGCATGCTTCTTAATTATACAAAATTAGAAAAGTATATGAACTAAAATTTGGGGAAAGTAACTAAAGATAAGAATTAAAACCTTTCTGGAGCTCTTCCAATGTTTGATTTGCAGCATAAACTTCTTACTAAAAAAATACCAAAATATAGCTTAAACTAATTTTTAAGTAATTCTCTCTTATGGTAATTCAATTATGTTGGAGAAAGGCTTGTATTTATAGGGTTTGAGGTGCTGAATTAGGAGGTTGAAGAAGCTAGAGTTGTCTCATTCCCATGTAAAGTTTATTGTTTCAAGCACCTTACTCACCTAAACTGTTTATGTGACAATGCAAGGCTATTAGATGACTATGCAAAGCTATATATAGGCCCTTATCAATAATTACAAGAATTTGAGGGACTAAAATGAAAGTACAGTCTAAAAAATAATTCTAATTTGACCCCTTTTATGTTCTTAAATTTACATTTTAAGTCCTATATATACATTGCAAAATTAGGCCATTCCCTTAAACTTTAATTTTATGCAATATAAATAGTGTGCATAAAATATTATGGGTAGAAAATATTTTCTTGGACAACCTTTTTCTAAAACCCGATGGTCTAAATAAAATTTTGCAAAGTATGGGAAAAATGAAAATTAACAATAGGGGTCATATTCAATTATATTTTTTTTTATAAATTTCAATGTTTTAAAATAGACATATATATATATATATATCTTTAAATAAAGTAGGGTACTAATTTGCTATTATAAAATTTAAAGGTCCATCATGTAATTTTTTAGAAATTAAGAGTATCTAGATTTAATATAAATGTTATTCCATCTCTATCTATTTAAATACTAACTAACTATAAACCATAAAAGGACAAGGGCAAATATACAAATAAAGAAACTTTATTATAGTTGTTGTTCCATTGTAGATCTGAAGGAATCTGTTAAGAGTATGATAATGCTAAGTCAATGGCCAAGTAGTATTAGAGGGAGAAAGCAACTGAGAAGCAAAAGAAAAAAACAAATAAAAAATTGTGAGCCAAACTCAAGAAGCCATGTGCTTCGTTGGAGGCCAAAAATTCACCATTTGTTATATTTTGTATTCTCTCTCTAACCCATATAAAATAAAAATAAAAATAATATAACAACCTTTTAAATTAAACTAGAAAAAATTGAAACATCGAGTTCAAAATAATAACTGTGAGTAGATATAGTACCGAAGAGCAATGGCCGTAACAAATAACGAATTGAGGAATGAAGATTCAGGGATCTGGATCCAAAAAAATGGAATCAGGGGATTTGGATTATTGAGGTAAGGTTTTGAGTGGAGTGGTAAGGCTAGGGTTTTTAGGCAGCGATGATTTAGGGATGGATGAAAGAGGAGATGATTTAAGAATTTGGATTGCTGAGGTGAGGTTTTGAGTGGAAAGGTTTGGATTAAAGGATTGTAGAGTAGAAGAAAGGATGAGAGAGGGCGATGGGTGTTGTGTGTGATAGGTGTTGTGTGTGTGTGAGAGAGAGAGAGAGAGGGAGATAGGTGTCGATAAGTGTTGTGAGAGAAAGAGAAGGAGATGGGCGTCGATGGGTGTTGTGAGAGATAGTGTTTTACACTCTTAATTTTTTTAATTTTTTTTAACTAAAATAATTATTTTCACAAAGAAAAAAGGGCGGAGAGGATGGCGCCATTTTTTTACACTATATAATGGCGCGTTTAGATAAACGCTCCAGCAAAAGTTTATATGACTTTTAACGACTTGTTTTATCTCACCGGGAAAAGTACTCGGAACAGTTGTATTACACCATGACTATACTGATATGTGTTGTTGTAATGCATCGATATAGATGATATTTCCCGACGAGTTTAAAGTAACACGCCGGCAAATGTTATATTTTTTGTAATGTACCATTTACATATTAGTCAATCACAGCCTTTAAAATGCATCTTTCGACCCAAATTTCTAATTTTTTATTTCTTGTACTTACGTATGATTCAAAAATCATGAGTCATGCATAGCATATCTTACTATAAGTTTAAATGCGTTGATTGCAAGTCAACTTCGGGTTATTTGTGTAAAATGCAGTAAATCCAAACACAATTCATTCATTTATTTAATATCCGTGTGTAGACTGGGCCCCACCCAACTAATCCCACGAGGCCCTAGCGCTTATGGATCGGGAGACACCCAGTGGCCCCAAGAATCTTGACACAAGGGAGAATTGAACTTGAGATCATGCGTCTAGCCTCACAATCCCAAGTATGCCCTTACTGTCATGCCCAAATTTTTTGGACCTCGAGCAAAATCAAACAAGTAGTTCCACCCGGGACAAACTGGTAGTTTTCCCATTCATGGTAGCAAGTAGTTTTTTGCGTTTTTCTAAATTGTTTATGCATATATAAAATTGTACATTAGTAAGTCACAGTCTTTAAAATGCATCTTTCAACCCAAATTTCTAACTTTTTATTCCTCGTACTTATTTATGATTCAAAAATCATAAGTCATGCATAGTCTGTCTTATTGTAAGTTTAAATGCGGCGATTGAAAGTTAGCTTCGAGTTATTTGTGTAAAATGTGGTAAATCCAAACACAATTCATTTATTTTTTATTTTTATATCTGTGGGTAGATTAGGCACCACCCAACTAATCCCACGAGGCCCTAACGCTTATGGATCGGGAGACCCCTAGTGGCCCCATGAATCTTGACATAAAGGAGAATCGAACATGAGCTCGTGCACCTAACCTCACAATCCCAAGTACACCCTTATTGTCATGTCCCGATTTTTGTACCTCGTATCTTCTAGCAATGGTTTATAATAGCTTTTTTAATAGAATTGTATGGTTATCTCATACCAGTATTTGATATTAACCTAAGTTGTCTTTGTGCTTTTTGTGAACGTTCTCTTTATGATATTAACCCAAGCATTTGTGAATGTTCTCTTTATGGGATTAGTTAATATAGATTTTACTCTCAATCAAGGGGCTATGTGAATTGGAATGTGGGCAAGTTTTTAGAATTTTTTTATACTAATATGTAATCGTATGGAATTTTTTCTACCTTATTTTATGAGAAAAGCTGTACTTTGACCCTTTAATTATATACATATAGTGTACTAGACATATAGCTAAGTTTTTTCCCCTCTTAATGTTTATTTTTGGCTCCGCCCAAATGGTTGATCTTGCCATCAAGTTAGGTCATTTAATCCTTGAGTGTTTTATTAACAACATCCGCTATAGATAGTGCTCCACTGTTAGTACTGGACCATATATATCTTTTGTGCCATGACAATCTCACTCGAATTATGGGGACCTACACATATTAGTACAAAATGGCGCTAAGCCAAGAAAAAGGTAAATCTATTGCCTTTTATTGCGAGAAATGGAAAGATCTTTACTTTTTTTATATTAATTAAAGACAAGAGAAGAATATATCTTATTCCAATGATAGAGAAGCTGAAGACAAGATGGCAAGCAAGTCTATTAAAACAAGATACTCTCATATGGAATAGCGTGATGCGACCATCTTTAGCCCCCACCGCACTTTCCCTTGTGTTTACTCTTACGTGCTTTGTTTAATAAATGAGTAGAAAATTCATATTACACATAACTTGTGCATTTTGTTAACACGATTCAATTCGTTTTAATCTATTAATTTAAAGTCATAAAATTACAACTCAATTAATACATGGACTAGAGACAATGACAACGGAAAATGTTGGGGATTTAGTAGACATGGGACACGTGTTAATCAACTAGTGTATATAAATGTTACAGAACTACCATAAAGCAAGAAGGCTTTCATAGTTTGAATGAGGTGAAAAGTAAAAAAATGGAGAATATATACTTGGTCCAACTCATGTCAATCTTTTCTTACTCAATCTCTTTATTTATTTGTTATATTAATTGATTGAAGTTGCTTATATTATTGCTTATTCTTGGGATTGATTATTTAATTGATTGTTTTCCTTGATAAACTTATTTAACTAAGTTGCTTTGCTTAAATATTTTTAAAATGTTTTAATTCCGCATTAAGTTTTTAAAACACTATTCACCCCCCCTCTAGGGTATTTTCAGACCTACAATTGGTATCAGAGGTTGTACTCTTGTTTTGATTTAACAATCTTAGAGTTTACGATCATATCTATTTATCAAGGAACCGGAATCAACGAAGGTTCTTCCACCACTAGACCACCTCTATTTGATGGCAAAAATTATAGTTATTGAAAAAGTCGTATGTGTACTTTTCTTCAAGCTAGTGATTTTGGATAATAGAAAGTTACACTCATTGGACCCTATGAAATTTACCAAAATCGATGAAAAGGGTAAAGTTACTCTTAAATCTATTTCCGAATATGATGAGAATGATATTAGGAAAATCCAATTTAATGCTAAAGCCTTGAATGCCCTACATTGTGCATTGACTATAGATGAATACAACAAAATTTCTAGTTGTAAAACCGCTAAAGAAATTTGGGATAAATTAGAAGTTACCTATGAAGGAACTTCACAAGTTAAGGATTATAATATTAATATGCTTATTCATGATTATGAACTTTTCAAAATGGAACCTAATGAATCACTTGCCTCTATGTATAGTAGGTTCTCTATTATTACTAATGCTTTAGATCTTCTTGGAAAGGAATATTCAAATGAAGATAAGATTCGAAAAATTCTTAGAACACTTCCCAAGAAGTGGAGACCTAAAGTAACGGCTATTCAAGAAGCCAAGAATCTCAAGACGCTAAGCATGGATGAACTCTTGGGTTCACTTAACTCATGAGAAGGAATTGGCAAGAGAAAAAGAAAGTGATTCAAAAGCCAAAAGGTCACTAGCTCTCAAAGCAACTCAACTAGATGATGATGAGGAGTTGATGATAGAAGATGAGGATATGGCTCTTCTTTCTAGAAAATTCATAAAATTTCTAGCCAAGAAAAAGAAATTTCAAGGAAAAGGAAACAACTTTGATCCTTCATCAAGAAGAAACAATGATCGATCTATTCAACCAAGAGTTGAAAATGAAGAAGAAAAGAAGTGTTTCCATTGCCATGAACCAGGGCATTTCAAAACAAATTGCCTAGTTAGAAGAAAGGAAAGAAGAGACAAAAGAGACAAAGCCTTCAAGCAAGTAAGACACACCCTCAAAGGCACTTGGAGTGATTCCGAAGAAGGTGAGTCCAATGCCGATTCTAGCGACGAGAAAACGACAAATCTTTGCCTTATGGCAAGAGATGATGAGGTACACTCTTCTTATGACTCATCTAGTGATGATAATGCCTCTATTAATAATGATATACATGATGAGAATGACTATAAAGAATTATATGATATGTTTGAGGAATTGCATAAACAATTTAAAAATTTGTCTAAAATGTATGCAAGCCTTAAAATGGAAAATTTGATTATTTCTAGCAAGTGTGAAAACTTTGAGAAAGAAAATGTATTTTTGAAAAATGAAAACAAAACCTTGAAGAAAGGAAAAGAGAAAGAAACTCTAAACTCACTTGTATTAGAAAATGTCAAATTGAAAGATCAAGTGGATGACTTAACTAATAGTCTAGCCAAGTTTACCAAAGGAAAGGATAACTTGGAAAAACTATTAGGAATGCAAAGGTGTGTATTCGACAAAGCCGGTTTGGGTTATAATCAAATCAATAACCAAAAGGATTACAAAAATTTCTTTAAAACATACACACCGCATAATCCTACTAATCTTTGTTCATTTTGTGGAAGAAACACTCATAATGCACATTATTATTATTACAAAGAAAATAATTTTGCTCAAAACAAACTTGCTTGGATTCCTAAAGGAACCACTATGTACACTAACCCCAAAGGACCCAACTTATTTTGGGTACCAAAAGAAAAGTTGCTTAAGATTTTAGTGTAGATATGCATGAGAGCAAAAGCTAGCAAAATAAAATGGTTATTGGATAGTGGATGCTCGAAACACATGGCGGAAGAAAAGAGAAATTTCTTGAGTCTCACTCCTAAACAAGGAGGCAACGTCACATTTAGAGACAACGCCAAAGTGCAAGCAGCACAAGACGAACCTGTACAACGGAAGGTATTCAGCATACTTGTGATTTGCTTTCCCTTACTCATGGGTACCTCCTATAAAATTTATAAGAAGAAAATGGATCTCGAGGAAGACAACAAGAAAGAGGGGACAAGAGGCAGAGCAATTAAAAGAATCTCGAAAATGAAAAGCTGTCTTCCTAAAAGGTCAAAAATACAGCGCCCCCCGCGTGCATCTAAAGTCCACCGCCCTAGCACGGTCTAGATCCCTCTTTGATGTTGACATAGGGGGAGAAAATGTGCGTAATGTTGATGCTGCGGTAAAAGGTAAGATTTTTTCTGCGGTAAGATTTTTTATAACTTTGAATGTTGTGGTAAGATTTTTTATACCGACTTTAAATATTGTGGTAAGACTTTTAAATGCTTTATGTCTTTAATATCCATACTTGTTTTCTTTTGCATGTTATATTTCGTGTTTTGACATTTTATTGAGCCATTAAAAAAAAAACAAAAATGGCAAAATAATATGCAGAAAATTGGACATGGTACAACTTCACAGCTAAAACTGTACCAATTGGCTGAGAACTAGGTACTCTACCATATATTTCTGGAAATCTCTATATGTCTACTTTCTAACCCAATTTATGGTGCATCAATCAGAGTTTTCTACAAAGAGTTATAGCAATTCTCCCACAAAGGACTTGATATGGACATAGTGCAACTTTACAGCTAAAACTGTACCAATTGGCTGAGAATTAGGTTCTCTGCCATATATTTCTGGAAAGCTCTATGTGTTTACATTCTAACTCAATTTACAGTGCATCAATCGGAGTTTTCTACAAAGAGTTATAGCAATTCTCCTACAAAGGACTTTGACATTCCATCAGATTTTTGATGATTCTAGAGTAGTAAAACAGCATGCTATCCTCAAAAACAGCTTGTTGGCTTAAGCCAAATTTTTTTCAGCAACTCAAAACGATCCATTAGGTGACGTATACATGAGTCCAATTCACCACAACCATAACCACAACCTCAAGAGTCACTCCTTTTTGATGATATCAAATGGGGAGAAATAATGTGTGTGATGTGTGTGATTTTTTAAGCCAAGTTTAAAGAGTGATAATGGTACACACTCTAAGAACTATGACTATATTTAAGTTTTAACTATTAAACTATTTCTTTCATTTATATTTATATGCTATTTATGCTTGTTATTGTTAACACACATTAATTTATTGTCATCATCAAAAAAGGGGAGATTGTTGACCTAAGGTCTTAATCTTATTTTGATAATAACAATAAATCAATTATGTGTAATTTGGGAGCATATTATTCATTTACATTTTTATCTATGCACCTATTTAGGGGGAGCATATTATTCATATGCTTAAAATTATTATCTTTTTATAAACACACATTAACTCTATTGTCATCATCAAAAAGGGGGAGATTGTTGACCTTAAAGTCAATTAATCTTATTTTGATAATTACAATAAGTTAATAAAGTGTTATTTAACTCGGTTGTTCCAATGATAATAGCCATTTTAACCGACATATCTTCCGACCAAGTGTAACTTCAAACCGAAGCAAATCTCACACAAGCTTTACAAACGCCTCTACTCACAAGAAATGAACTCAAGTGATATACATGTGCTATACAAAGCCAAGAAAAGATCTAGATCATCAAGCAAGTGAAGATATGCACAAGAATGATCTCCACATGTTCTACAAGTTATCAAAACCAAGAAAGGATCAAGAACATCAAACAAGTAAAGATACGCATAAGAAAATCAAGCATCACGAAGACTCGAATTATCATTGAATGGAGTGAGTGCTTAGATTTTATGTAAAGATACTTTATTGATCAAACCCCTATAGATCAAACATATTCTTGCATCTTTTAAAGATTGATTCAAACTAGCTTGAAATTGAATTTATTTGAAAAACATCATTTTACAAAAATCGAGTTTCAAAATAAATTCATATTAATTTTAAATGATCATATTTTAAGCTATAATAAAAATGGGTATCTTAGAAACATATATTTGAGGTTCAGAAATCATTAGAATTTTATTTGGAACTAAATTATTAAATTGGAAAAATATTTTTATTTTTCGTTTAAAATTCGCTCAATTTTTGCCCAGTTTTGATCTAACGGTAAAATGGAGGCCTTCCCAACCTCCGATCATTTTGAAATTTTTACAGTAGTTAGACAACATCTCCTGTCAATTTTGAATAAAATTTGAGCATGATCCAACGGTCTAATTGGGAGAAATTAACAAAACAATTTTGAATTTTGTTTGTCAAAACTAGCTGTTGGAAAGTTTGAAAATGTATACCTTGGAGCCAAAACCTCTCTTAATCATCCCCAACGGCCATATGATTTTGTAAGCTATAAATATGATGTCTTAGACATGTTTTAATACACTTGAATCATTCTACAAACTTATTTTACATATATACAAAGTTATTCAAATATTCAATTCATCTTATTGATCAAATTCTTCATTTTTGAGCTATATACTTTGATCAATTTTGATATCTCTTAGTGTGAGCTTCATTTGTATTTTGTTATACATAAGAGAGATATTTTACATTGGTATTAGCCACCAAAACTTATTCAAATCATATTTGTGAGAGGTGTATCTCATAGAATAGTAAGAGGGATTTCTTGTGAGAGTATTGAGGGTGTTTCAATACTTGTAAGAGTTTGTGAGAAGAATACACTTGTAGAGGTTTGATCTTCACCCAGAAGGAGATCGATTATAGTGGAAATTCTCGGGGAACTAACCGAGCGTGGAGTAGGGAGAACAAGCCGAACCGTGTGGACAAAAAATCTTTGACTTCAAATTGGTTCAATATTTTCTTACTCAATCTCTTTATTTATTTGTTATATTAATTGATTGAAGTTGCTTATATTATTACTTATTCTTGGGATTGATTATTTAATTGATTGTTTTCCTTGATAAACTTATTTAACTAAGTTGCTTTGCTTAAATATTTTTAAAACGTTTTAATTTCGCATTAAGTTTTTAAAACCCTATTCACCCCCCCTCTAGGGTATTTTCCGACCTACATATTAAAATGCTAATAATCATATATCAGTATATCACATTAATAATGATAGTTAGCATTAGAGTTTGGGAGAAAACCGGTCAAGATTCAAATTCACCTTACACCACAGTACATGGTAGTATAAATTGGCATTAGAATTCGGGAGGAGAGAGCTTATGGATTAAATTCTCATCAATAAAATAAAAAAAATCCAGCATCTATTACTTTTATATTTATAAGACTTGTGGCATTATTGCCAAAGAAATTATCTATTTGTACCAGAGTATATTAATTCTTTTAGAAATTGCACTATATGTTTCCAACGTTATAAATTACCCAGACAATAGAGATTATTGATTTGATAATAGTGCTATGGAAACCATATTGAAATTTAATATGGTATTTCTCCACAAATAAATGGTCAAAAAAAGCGTACAATTCAAACCTTAGAAGACACATTGAGGGTTTGTGTATTAGATTTCAAAGGTAATTGGGATGATCATTTGCCATTGATTGAATTTTCTTACAAAAACAATTATAGTTCAAACATTGGGATCGCGCCTTATGAAGCATTATATGGGAGAAAATGTAAAAGTCCAGTGTGTTGGATTGAAGTAGGGGAAAGAAAGTTATTGAAGGCTGAAATTTTGCAAATAACAATCAAGAAGGAGAAGCTTATACGGTGAACAATTGAAAGCAGTTCAAAGTATGCAAAAAAGTTAGGCTGACAACTGAAGGAAAGACTTTGAATTTAACCGAGTATTCTTATGAATTTCACCTTGGAGATGAGTAATGAGATTTGGCAACGAAGAGAAGTTGAGTCCACGTTATATTGGTTCGTATGAAACACTAAAGAAGGTTGGTGTTTCAGATTATCGATTGGCTCTTCCAATCGAATTATCATGATTAGATCCATTTTTCATGTTACTATTTTAAGAAAGTATATTACAGATCCTTCACATGTATTAAAATCACAATCAGTTGAATTGAAAGAAGATTTGATGTATATTGAATAAGCAGTTCATATTTTAGATTGTCAGGAACAAGTGTTGAGAAGCAAAGTAATTCACTTAGTAAAGGTGTCATGGAAAAGTCATTCAATGGAAAGAACAACTTGGGAAAGTGAGGAGAATATGAAGGCACAATATCCTTACTTGTTTACAAGTGGATGTTAGTTTAATTTCATAGTCGAAATTTCTTAACGAATGAGAGTTGTGACACCTCAAACCTTAAATATATTTCATTTATATAATTTGAGCATGGTTAGTATAATTTCAAAGCTGCATTCATGCTTCATATATGTGATCTCAAATCATTTTCCTAACTAGCTTAAAGGTTCTTCAACCCTTGAATTATGAATGTGACAAAAAACATAGAATTTTGTTGAAAAATAGAAGGTGAAAACCTTAACCCAACATTTGAAACAAGAATTGAACCTTATTATAGTGAAGTTGGCACAATCAATTGATGGAGAATTGATTGACAAGTTAATAATAATTGAATTTAATCAATTTAAATTATTCAACAAGTTTGTATAAAAACTCAAAAGTGTTAAAACACTAAATAATTATATACCATGATTCACTTAATAATGTTTGACAATCTCTTTTAAATAGGAGAAAACAAAGTCTTAAAATACTATTACTTTAAGAAAGCTAATCCTACTTTAAAAAAGGAAAAAAAATAACATTTAGAATATTCCTAATGTAATAAGAAAATTAATAAAACTCAAAAATAAGCTCAATACAATCCTAACATGGCAATATTCTAAATAATAATTGTCCATAATCCTTGGGCTTTAAGCAATACAAAATAAATTAAAAAAAAGCCATATATTTTACTACAACTATGACTTTGCAGTGAAACACCATAAAATCATTTTACTGCAAAGATGATTTTGTTGTGTTCCGGTATGCAACTATTTTACTGCACAAATGACTTTGCAGTGATTTCACATTTTCTTGGCTAAGCATTGTTCTCCATTCTTGTTTTTCATCTCATTGAATGGTTTTCCAAGCTCCAGCTATATTCATCATCTTTTGGACTATAATCATGAGCTCTTCCTTGATCTTCCTTCCCTTGGCTCTGATGATTGGACCATTTAGAACCCAGATGGGTTCTGTATAGTCTTCACGTCATGATCCAGCTCTGGTGCTAGCCATGGCCTTATTATTTCCCTCCACTTGAAAAGGAATTGTCCTCAATTCATTACCCGCACTAAGCGGACTTAGATCAACAACGTTAAATGTAGCACTTACATTATACTCACCAGGTATTTTAAGTATGTATACATTGTTGTTGATTCTTTGCACAACTTGAAATGGTCCATTTCTTCTTGGTAACAACTTAGAACACCTTTGAATCGGAAAGCCTTTATTCCTCATGTGAAACCAATCCTAATCTCTCGACTCGAAAACCACATTCTTCATTCATTTGTTTACTTGTTGTACATATTACTTAGTCCTTCACTTTGTATTTTGTCTCGCTTTCTCGTAAATTTGTCTAACAAATTCAGTATTTTTCTTGCCATCTAGGTTAGCATGCTCAACATGTAGTAGTAATAAGTCCAAAGGAGTTGGCGAATTAAAACCATATATAATTTTAAAAGGAAAAAACTTATACATATAATGAACATATTGATTATACGCAAACTCAACATGAGGCAAACATTATTCCCATTCTTTCAAGTTCTTTTTTATTATGGCACGTAGCAATGTAAACAAAGTCATGTTACTACTTCGATTTGACCATCAATTTGTGAGTGACATGTAGTAGAAAACAACAACTAAGTACCCGATTTTATTTTTCACAAAATCTTCCAAAAGTAACTAAGAAACTGTGCGTCCCTATAAAAACAATGGTTCTAGGCATGCCATGTAAGCTATCAATCTCTTTAAAGAATGGGTTAGCAATTTGTGGTGCATCATCAATTTTGTGACACGCAATGAAATGTGCTATCTTTGAAACTAATCAACCACCACAAACACGGAATCATTCCCATACTTAGTCCTAGGCAATCCCAATATAAAATCCATGGAAATGTCTAAGGAATGGGCAATGGGGTATACAAACCATGGGGGTTTAATTTAGGCTGTGCTTTCATACAAGCAACACGTCTCTCACAAGTTCTTTCAACATCTTTTTTTATATGATGCCAAAAAAAGTGTTCTTGCAATACTCCTAAAGTTTTAGTTACACCAAAGTATCCCATTAGACTCCCACCATGGGCTTTTTTTTAAAGTAACTTGCGTGATGAACATTTAGGCACATAAAGTTTGTTTTCACGTGTTAAATATCCATCATGCCTAAAGCACTTATCAAATTCTACCTTTTCACAAGTGTTAAAGATGTCTCTAAAATTAACATCATTATAATACAAATCTTTAATGTACTCAAACTCAAGCAATTTATGTTCTAAAGTTTCAAGTAAAGTATACCTGGACGATAAAGCATCCTCAATTACATTCTCTTTACCCTGTTTATACTTGATCACATATGTGAAGGTCTCTATAAACTCCACCCACTTGGCTTGGTGTTCGTTCAACTTTTGTTGGCCCTTCAAGTGCTTTAACGATTTATGATTCGTGTGAATTATGAACTCATTTGGCCAAAGGTAGTGTTGCCATGTTTTCAGTGCTCTCACCAATGTATAAAGCTCCTTGTCCTAGGTAAGGTAATTTAAGGTTGCCCTACCTAGCTTCTGACTAAAATATGCTATTAGCTCTCATTCTTGCATCAGAACATCACCAATTCCATTTTCTGAAGTATCACATTTAATTTCAAAAGTTTTTGAAATAAAGATAACATGCGGGCGTTACTTAACTTACTTTTTAGTAACTTGAATGTCTTTTCTTGCTCCTCTCCCTATTTGAATTCCACGTTCTTCTTGATCACCTCAATCGTGCTAAAATTTTTCACGAACTGCCATTAAAAGCTAACAAGTCCATGGAAGCTCCGCATTTGTCCAACACTTGTAAGACTTTACCATTATGGAATAACCTTCATCTTTTTTTTATCAACCTGAATTCCTTTTACACTCACAACAAAACCAAGAAATACAAACTTATATGTGAAAAATGTGCGCTTCTTCAGATTGGCATATAACTTTTCTTTTCGCAAAACATCCAAGACATATTTTAAATGAATTACATGATCATTTATATTCTTACTATAGACAAGAACATCATCAAAATATACTATTACAAATATACTAGTAATGATATCAAAACATGGTTCATTAACTACATAAAAGTAATAGGAGCATTAGTCAAGCCAAAAGACATAACTAACGATTCATATAAGTCATATTTAATTTTAAAAGCCGTTTTTCATTCATCACCTTCTTTCATTCTAATTTGATGGTATCCATTCTTTAAATCAATTTTAGAGAATATACAAGATCCATGCAATTCTTCAAGCGTATCATCTAAACGTTGAATGGGATGACGATATTTTACCATTATATTATTAATGGCTCATCAATCCATACACATTCTCCATGTTCTGTCTTTTTTTGGTACAATCAACACTGGTACCGTACATGGGCTCATACTTTCTCTCACGTAACCCTTCTCTAACATGTTGGTCACTTGCTGTTAAAGTTCCTTTAATCCTCCAGGTTACTCTTATAGGTTGGCTGGTTTGGAATGGACGCTTCAGGTACAAAATCAATTTGGTGCTCTATTTCACGAATGGGTGGTAAAAAATTTGATGTCTCCTCCGGAAAGAAGTCATCAAAATCCTACAACAAAGATGCAATAACACTAGGCAAAGTAAACGCTAGCTCATTAGTATTTAAAAGCTCTTATTTGCATATAAGTACAATAAGTTGATTACAATGCATCACTCTCTTGACTTCACTCGCCTTTGCATATAAATTCTTTTGTCTTCTCTCTAACTTGCTCTCAATAGCTATCATTGGCTTTTCTTTTCAACTTTTTATTTTCTCAATCTCTATTTTCTTTTCCCCCATTCGGTCCCCACCAATCTCACCACTCTCTTTCTTTTTAATATTTGCTCTCTTTTGCTTTTCCTCACTTTGCAACTTCAATTAATTGGCATAGGCTTATTGTGGTAGTAAAAGTGTAAGAATAATTATTCTCTTATTCATATCAAAGGAATATTTATTAGTGAAACCGTCATGTTGAACTCTTCTTATTGTGAATGTAGGATCAATTAACCTAGTCCTAATCCACAAATATACCCAAAAAATCTATTTCGGGAATTTTTACAAACACTTGGCTGGTGAAAATCGATAATCAATATGATCTTCAACACAAACCAAGATAACCAACACAATAAATAACAACTATAGCTAATCGATAAAAAATAATTATAACCTAATGTAAAGCAAAGAAAAAACACACCGAAGATAACATGGAACCCTTCGAGTCTTCCACATGAATGGGGAGCAACTTTATTGATCAACCAAGAATTACACCAATTCTCTCTCAATAATATTCACTCTATATCAATGGAACAAACCTCCAATTGATTACCCTCTTAACCCTAGTTAAACCTTAACTAGCCTCTTATAAAAAATAACCTTCTTATAAGAACAAGTCTCTCTTTCTAACTCTTGCAGTTGCACCTTTAATAAATAGAAATATACCTCTCTATTTATACTTAGTGAAAAAATAGACATATGGGTTTTTACTATGGACTTTTACCCTCCTAGGAGCAAAAGTGCTTTTGCACAATTTCGCTCAAGTGCAAAAGTGCTTTTGCACATTTTCAGCATGCAATCCATTTCACTGTTTTACTACAAAACGTCTTTTGCACCATTCTAACAACTTTGATATAAGTCAAACATAACAATCTCCACCTTGGTGAGTAATCTCAAGCCAACCTCAATTACTTCACCCCTGAGATAAGAACCACGTATCCCCTTAGAGACTATCCCGATGCCTCAAAGGTCATACTCTCCTCCTTCAACATGGAGTAAGATTAAGAAGCTTTAGACAATGCCTAAACTTTTCCCAGGTTAATGGCTTCATGAGCATAACGACAACATTTACATCCATATTCACCTTTTCTAAAACGACTTTTCCGGAATTCACCCAATCTCGAACTAGGTGATACTGCACATTTATGTGCTTCGTGCAAACATGATACAATTGATTCTTAGCCAAGTAAAGAACACTTTGACTATCATATTGTAACAAAATACTCTCATCATATAAGTGCAACTCGCTCACTAACCCTTTCAACCATACCGCTTCCTTCGACGCTTTTGTGAATGCCATATACTTAGCCTCTGTCGTGGATAAAATGCTTGTTATTTGTAGCATAGATGTCCATGAAATTGACCCACTTGCCAAAGTGAACACATAACCCGTGGTGGACCTTTTTTTATTAAGATTCCCCACATAATTGGAGTTTATGCTCCGATCTTTACCTAAGGACTTGGTACTTTATAAATATCGAAGAACTCATTTAACTGCATTCGAATGGTCTTTACCCGGATTTAACATATACCTATTAATCATTCTAACCGCGAGAGCTAGATCTGGCCTTATACACACCATACCAAACAACAGAGTAAAAATCAGCTTTGCACTCTACATATTAAATTTCTCAATGATATGAGAATTATACTTCTTTTGCGAAAGCCACAACTTGTAGACAATGTTGAGTGGTGATTTACATGGACAACTCAAAGATGGATTCAAGGTGGACCGATATTAGTTCAAAGTGGAGCCAAAGGTGGACCGGTTTGACCTAAGGTGGAGATTGTTGAGAATGATTGGCTCAAACCATTGATTTCACATAGAAAAATTGTAGAACTCAACATGGGTATATAAGTAAATAAGTGTCACAACATAATAATGAGGCATTTTAAGATAAAACCTCGCACCTGTGGCGCAAAGGTGCTTAAGTTGGGGATAAAATAATTACTATGTACGCGGACCAGTGGGCTCAGTTAATGCCATGGGCCTGGCCCCATGTGCCAGTGGGCACAATAATTGGTAAAAGAGCTCAATGGTGAATCCACACACTTGTGGAGCAGTATTGGTAGCTAGACTCAGTGGAGTTAGGAAGAACTCGGTAAAGCCTAAGTTAGCGAGTCAAAATGTCTCGGTAATTGGACTCGATGGAGTTTATGGTGGAGTTAGACTCTGAGAAACGAGGGGTGGAGTTGCTATAGCCTACATATACCCGGGATACTGTTAAGGTAGTCGTGCAGGTTTCTCCAATAAGGTGAAATAGGGTGTACCTCAAGATGTGCATTGACTAAAGTAGACGATCTTGCAGACGGTGTTAAGTGGTGATCTACATGGATAGTCCAAAGATGGATTCAAGGTGGACTAAGTTATAAGTCCAGGAGGAGCCATAGGTGGATTGGTTTAATCCAAAGTGGAGATTGTTGAGAATGGTTGGTTTAAATTGTTGATCAAATATGAAAAAATTGTAGAACTCAACATGGGTATATAAGTAGGGGAGTGTCACCATATAGTAATAAGGCCTTCTAAGATAAAATCCCACCCCTTTGGACCAAAGGTGTTTAAGTTGGGGACAATATCGTTACTATGTGCGCGAACTGGTGGGCTCAGCCCATGTACCAATGGGCACAACACTTCTATCATATTGTCAAGGTAAAAGCATATGTCCGGCTTATATTGGAACCATATCACAAAGCACTTGATTCGCATACTTCCTAATACTTAGTCGTTGGCGATGCTAGTTTTTCCACCATCATTGTGCTAGCCACATTAGTGCAACTACCTCTGTCTATCATAAAATTACACACCTTGCTTAACACTAGGCACCTAGTGTGGAAAATATTTTTGCCCTGCTCTACATCTTTTCTTGCTTGTACGCTAAGGGCTCTTCTTGTAACTAACAACTCTCCATGGATGGGGTTCTCATCCTCTTTTATATCCTCTAAAGGTGGCATAGGCTCATCGTCTTTTTCTTCCACCGTCTAATATTCTTTATTATCCTGAAAAGTCATTATTCGCTTATTCAAGTGTTGAGTTGTAATGTGCCCTCTCCCTTGGCACTTTTATATCATGGTTACGAGGAGTAGTAGTAGTAGTAGTAGTAGTAGTAGTAGTAGTAGTGGTTGTTTTGGCTTGATTCCCACCACTCCCCACTTCATATTTTACCTTGGTTTCGGCTTTGGCATGGCTAGCTCTTCCTCTTTTTTCCATTGATTTTTCTTCCAAGGAGAAGTATACGAATTCTGGCTCGGCATGGTACTGCCACTCCTTTTAAGTTAATGCTCAATTTTTATAGCCATGTGTACCATATCATTAATATCCACATATGGCTGCAACTCCACCGCATTAACTATCTTGCGATTTAACCCACTCAAGAACCTTAGCATGGTGGCTTTTCGATCTTCTTCACATAAATTCGAATCATAGCAATCTCCATTTCATTATAGTATTCATCAACATTACGGTTGCCCTATGTAAGGCCTTGCAACTTTTGATACAATTCCCGATAATAATAATCAGGCATAAACCGTTTATTCAATATTCATTTCATCTCGTCTTACGATTCAATGGGACCCTTTTCACTCCTCTTTCGTTCTAGCAATAAGCGACCCCACCAAACAATGACATAATCTAAGAATTCAATGGCTACCAATTTCACATTATTTGAATCGAAATAGTTGTGGCACGTAAACACTAGCTCAACCTTCTTTACCCATTCAAGATAGGCCTCGGGGTCATTCTTTCCTTGGAAGGAAGAGGTTTTCATTTTTATTCCTCTCATGTTGTCATCCTCCCGATGTATACCACCATTCCTCTTATTGGTAATGATTGAGTCGACATCACTATCCTCATCAACATGACTACCCTAGTAATGATATCCAAATTTAACCCTCTTTTCCCTATATTGCAATCTCTCACTCTTTTGTGTGCTTTAGGATCTACTAGATTGTTCTATTTGGGTGCTCTCTACCCTATCCACTTTTACTTGCATTTGTTTTAGCTCCGAACTCATCTCCCCAACCTGTTCTTAAACAATACCCAACTTCTTATCGAGCAAATTGGAAATCACCTTCATGTTAAACTTAGGGTTAAAAGGCAGGTTATCCCTTTCGTCTCCGCTTGACATTTTTTGTTGCAAAACAAAGGTTAGCCTAATATAAAGAAATAAAATTTTCTCACTGTACTCCTTTACATGTTTCGCTCAAAAGATGTCATTCTAATTTTACCACTCGTGTTTAGCACACAAAATATTGATAACCTCACAGATTCATCTTTGAAACTTGACAAGGAAGTTAAAGAATCTAAATTTTATTGCAAGTCCTCGACACCTAATCGCAAACCCAACAGTTATATTAGATGTACTGAACAATGTGATTTACTAAAGATTCAAAGAAATCAACTTTTAGCAATAATAAAGAACCAAAAGAATTGCTGGAGTATGCAAAGCAAAGTTCCAAAAGATCAAACAAGTAATAATCATAATTAATAAGGTAATTTATTTATTCATATAGGTCTCTAGAATTCCAATACAATTGAGTTTAAGAACAATTCTCAAGATTAGAATCCCACAATAGTGATGCAATAGTGAATATTTAAGCTAGGGTTTTTGAAATCTTTAAACCTACACAATCAAAACTTTAATGTAGCAATATTCACAAACAAACCCTAATAATAATCAAAATGCGATTCTAAGGTTTTTCCAACTAACAATTTTCAATCTAATTATATGTGTGTATAATAGACAAACCCTAATTAAATAAGATATGAGATATAACACAAATCTTAAAAAGTAGAGTACGAATTAAAAGAGCAAAAAGTTAAATGATAGATAAAACTTGGACAGAAAAATTCCCTTTAATACCAAATGATGCGATCTCGGATCATTTTTCTAACTAGTTTGATGGATCCATAACTCTTGGATTATGAACATAGCAATAACCTTGGAATTTTATAGAAAGATGGAAGGTGAAAACCTTAACCCAACCCTTAAAATAAGAATTGAACCTTGGTACAGTGAAGACACCAGAATCAATTAGTAGAGAATTGATTAATAAGTTAAGAACAATTGAATTTAATCAATTCAAATTATTCAACAAGTTCATGTAAGAACTCAAATGTGTTAAAACACTCAATAATAGCATACCACGATTCATTTAATAATATTTGACAACCTCCTTTAAATAGGAGAAAATAAAGCCTTAAAATCCTATTACAATAAGGAAACCAATCCTACTTAAAAAAAGAAAAAAATAACACCTAAAATATTCTTAATGCAATAAGAAAATTAATAAACATTGTAAATAAGCTCAATACATTTCTAACACGATAATACTCTAAAAATAATTATCCATAATCTTTGGATTTTAAGAAATACAAAATAAATTTTAAAAAATGCCATAAGATTGTTTTACTGCAAAGATGACTTTGCAATAAAATGCAATAAAACTATTTTACTGCAAAGTGTGTTTCAGCGTGGAACTTTTTTACTGCACATATGACTTTACAGTGAGTCCACATTTCCTTGGCTAAGCATTATTCGTCATTCTTATTCTCCATCTCCTTGATTGCTTCTCCAAGCTCCAGCTTTCATCATCTCTTGTACCATAATCATGAGCGCTTTCTTGATCTTCCTTCCTCTAACTCTGGTGATTGGATCACTTAGAACTCGAATGTGGTTTGCATAGTCTTCACTCCATGATCTAGCTCCGGTGATAGCCTTGGACTGATCATGTGCTGAGTGTCTATCTCTCTCTCTTTAATTATAATTTAAGCATCACAAGCCAAATTGAGGAGTTCAACTCAACAATATTACATATATTACGCTATTTTCTTCCAAATATACATATTAATTACTAAAATTAGAGAAAATGGAGAAAGAAAAAAGAAGAAGAAAAGAGGAAAAAAATTAAGGAAAAACATAGAAAAGCAAGAATTTGTTAGTAAAATACATTATTTATGTTTTCTTCATTTCTTTTACATGCTTTTATGATTACCTATTGAAAATTCGTATAAGAAGAGAAGAGCATGCATGTGTGGGCGTGTTCTTGGCATATATGTGTGTTTTCTTGGTGTATTTGAAGGTATTTATGATGAAATTGATTTAACTTGATTCTACTAATTATAATCGGTGGAAAAGATGTTATGTCTCCTAAATAAGATTTAAATGATGTTGATTTAAAGTTATAAGTGTTGTAAGTTTAATTTATATGAAAAATGAGTTGAAATTCTTAAAATTATTTTTTCTAAATAGCTTTGCATACTTGTCGTGGAACTAGTATAACTCTTTGTGGAAAACTCTAATTTGTGAATTATAGATTGGGTTAGAAAGTAAACACATGTAGCTTTCTAGAAATGTATGGGTTAATACTTAATTCTTAGCCAATTGGGACAGTTAAATCAAAAAAGTTGGCTCAATTCCACTGGCAACACAATCTGGAAATGATAGTTGTGTTGCAGAATTTTATGTATATCTTATATTATAGCCATTGGATCTTGCTAAAATTCTTAGATTTTGTTTATATACATGCTTTACAACAATTATATAAATTTAGGGATGATTAGACTATGGGAAGTCCCTTATTAGAGCTTTTTATTGGGACTGCACATAGTTGAAATAATTAAAATACATTGTGAATGAAATTGTGCATATTATTATTCATTTGTGCAATTGTCACCATTGTGGGCATGCTTTATACATATATAAGTGTATATATTGTGGTGGAATTGGATTACCATTTGGTTTGGATTGATAGGTGAATGAGTTACTACTTTAAAGGCACAACATAAGTAGATTTCACATTTTGTTAGTGTGTACTTTTAAGGTGAGTGTACTATCTCATGTAAATATACTAGGTATTGCCTGTGCTAGACAACACAGTTAAAAGAAAAAAAATTGATGTTTAAAAATAAGAGTACCATGTAAGGTAGTAAATGCAAAAATAATAATTGTTATATGACACTAAATGCAAAAATAGATTTCCAACACTTAAATAGTTTGCCCATAACGTATATTTGCATAAGTTTATTACAAAAGCATATACAAAATTCACATTATAAAATATCTGAGTGGTCTTTATTATAATTTTTTACAATCTTATATTCATGATGGATCTTATTTTATAAACATCGATTAGTAGATTTCCATAGTTTAATTTTCTTTAAAATTCAAATTTTGAATTTAAAGTTATGACATTTATATTTTTTAAAAAAAATTAATGAGAGAAAAAGTCAATGAGAAGAGTAGCGCATTGGGTGTATATTTTGGGTGTGAATATTTATTGTATTGATTTGATTTTTTAATGTGAAGAGAAACCAGGGCTAATATTAATTATATACCAATTATATGTAATGTGAGCCTTTAGATCAAATGACTTTGAAAATAAGTAGTGAGTCAAACTTAATTTGTGTTATATATATCGAGTTATATATGTATATAAATGGTGAATGCCTTTGGATCTTAGGTTTTGTGAGAGACTGGTGTATTAATGCCATTAGGTATCAGGCTTTATAGGAGACTATTGTATATATAATGTATTGGTCACTGAGCTTTGTGGGAGGCTGGTATATCTAATGCCTTTGACCCTTGGGATTTGTAGAAGACAAATATTAATATTATTATTCAGGTGGGGCTAAGTATGATTGGATATATATACTTTATGATTCAAGTGTGTGAGTAGTTTATTCACTAAACTTTGTGCTTACTGTGTCTAATTTCCTTTAAGGATGGAAATAATGTTGTCCATTGCTAATATTTAGATGGTTTCTATAAAATATATAAGTTTTTGGAGTTATAAAAACTTTGTATATCTTGTATAAAAATGTAAATGGTGTTGTTGTGTATTGTTATTTGTGGTACTTGTATAAGTGATTTGGAAAATGCAGGTTAATTTGTTATAAAATTCAAGTGATGTTCATTGTCAATTGTTTTCCGCTTCCTCAAAGTATTAAAGTTTTATATTTGAAAAATATGATTATTAGTCCATCTCAAATGCGATATTTGTATAGGGTATCCAGGAGGGTTGTAACACGTACGAATTAAGGGTTCACCCAAATCCAATAATTTTGTATCCTGCATTAAATTGACAGACCTAAACGTGGGTGTGGATATGGTCAGGGCCGACAATTTTTTACAGTATCAATTAATATGATACGAATTTGGCGAAATATGACACTAATTCATGATACCCAACAAATACAGGAAACAATCTTAATTAAACACAGAACTAATTATTCGTTAATATAAAAAATCAAGAATGACCAATGACATTGTGTCTTGGTTGACATCCTTCTTATCCTCATAATAAAAATATCACATGTTTGATCCACATGAATGCAATATTGAATCCTATCTTGATTGACATCTTTCTTATCCTTGTAATAAAAATGTCACATGTTTAATCTACACAAACGTGATATCGAATCCTATCTTAGTTGACATTCTTCTTATTCTCGTAATAAAAATGTCACATGTTTGATCCACATGAACATGATATCGAATCCTTGAATCATTATATCGCTTATATTAAAAAAATATTTAATATTAGTAGTACTTATGTTATACTAGACATAAACACAACCTGGCCTTTATTATTAGGTCTAGGTGTTAACAATGGCAGCCCAAAAGATGTTGGGCCTGGCAACTGTGTATACGGGCGTATTGATAGTAAATATTTTTTTCGCTCTTTTTATTTTTTATTTTTTGTCTAATTTTTTCCTTATTTTGTATTACAACAAATTTTAAGTTTCTACTTTTCTATCTCAACTTAAAAGTTCATTATTTATTATTTATCTTTTTTAAAAAAGTTCATTAATTATTTTGGGGTTTATTTTTAATCAAGAATCTACTTTATCTTTTTCTCCTTTTCGCCATGTACCTAATTAATTACTTTTGTTTACCTCTTTCTAACATATTAGCTTTATTTATCTTTCATTGAATATATTAGTTCTATTCATTAGCCTTTTTTTTTTTAACTATGTGATGATAGATCCGAGTGATTCTTTAAGAGAGGAAGAAGAGGAAGGCACTCAAACTTAGGATGGCCATATGGATATACCAGTTTCTTATCAACCAACCCTCGAATCTAACTTAATTCAAACTTTGTTAAACAATAATTGCTTAAATCAAATTTAAACATTAGCCAATAGTTCATGCCCAATTATGGTTCATATCTATTTGTTTTTACTAAAAGATTGTGATTCAGAGCTATTTTTTCAGCTACAAAAGTGCCATATAATCAATTAAACAACTCATTAAATTAAAATCGAAAATTGTTAATTTTTAATATCAAGTTCCTCCCTGCGGGTGTGCTGGCTGAAAACCCATGTGTCCAATGTTAAACCAATCCATAATATATTTACGACCTAATATCTAAAGTTTGATCAAAACGTCCTTTTGATAATAATATAAAAAAAAAAATAAAAAGAATTAATTTTTGTAAGAAGTTGAAAAATAAGTTAAGATATGTGGTGAGATATTTCTTACTTTGTTACTCTTTTCATGGAAATTTTTTCCAGAAAGAAGATGAGAACGGCGTGGACACATCAACCTTTTAATTATAAGTATTTTTGTCCATCAACATTTATCATTTTTCTTAAAATAAATTAATATTATGAAAAGTGTCCTTATTGTAAAACTAAATTATGAAATTAGTACTACTTCCCTTTATTAAACATGAGTCCGTCCTTAGAGTTATAAAACATTACGGAGTGAGTCCTTATAACTCATTATCTCTAAATATATAAAACAACCATATTTTAAATTTTTACATAATCTTTCAAAATATAGGACCAGCCTTTTTTTACGTAGGAGTTCTTGAACTTATAACCTTTTCTTTTACCAAAATTAGTTCCTCAACCATGAGACTTTATTTTTCATGGAAAATTTTTCCAAGGGGTTGAAAAGAAAAAAAAATCAAAAAATAATAATAATGAATAGTGTATGATATTTACTCGTAAAATGAGCATGAAATGGAGAAAATCTCATTATATGCTAATTCAACTTATTTTTAACTTCTTACCTAAATCAAGTATTTTTTATATTGTTATCAAATAGATAAATATTATTTTATTTAAAAAGGCCCAAAATAAAGATATATAAGAACCAGCTAGATGAGTTGGTAAACCCACATGAACATAAGTTTAGCTCCTATCCTTCCACATTTCCCCTTTTTGTAAAGCTTGCACCCAAACTTTTTATATGTCCATTCTCTCTTTAATTCTTGTTTTGATTTTGTATTTCCAACTTCTCTCTCTCTCTCTCTCTCTCTCAATAAAAAAATATCTTGAAAATATGAAAAAATAAATAAAAAAGTTCGCTCTCCCCTCTCAAGACCTACAATCTATTGTATGTTATAAAGTAATGGAGTTTTTGATCTATTTATATACATGATTAAATAAAACGATCATATTTTAAATTTTTACATAATCTTTCAAAATATAGGACCAGCCTTTTTTTACATAGGAGTTCTTGAACTTATAACCTTTTCTTTTACCAAAATTAATTCCTCAACCATGAGACTTTATTTTTCATTATTTTTTTTAAAATTTTGCATGTGTCACATACACATGTATCGATTGCGTTATTAATATAAGTTCTTTGCAAGGGAAATGCCTTTTCCATGTGTCACATACCCGTCATTTGAAATATTGCTCACTAAAATTTTGGGCCACGTTAGGAAACATCTTTTAGTGGCAAAAGTTTAACTTTTAACACCACTTTTTTTGGCTATCACAACTTTTGTGACAAAATTTAAGTTTCATGATCACCACTAACGAAATATATTAGGTGACAAAAATACAAACTTTTGTCATTAAATGAGCACATTATGTGATAAAAATGTGTTTCATCACAAATAATTCATCAATAAAGATGCACATTTTTTGTCACAAATATTTCTTCATTAATTGAACAGTTTGTTGTATTGTGTAGTTAGTGAATGAATATTTATTATTAAAATATAAAAGCATATATGTGTTATCTAGTGAATAGTTGATGTGTAAATTAACAAATGAGAAAATGATGATGAGATACAAAAATATAACATCTCTGTAAAGAAGGCTTTTATATAAGAAAGATACGGCGAGGACAATCTATATACGACCCAAACGCACATGTAGCGACAATTTTTTGTCACTAAAAATATTTACTAGTGTTTTAAAGACAAAATTGATCATTAAGGTTCTATTAACATGGAAAAGGAAAATAAAAACACTTGATTTGGTAAGAAGTTAGAAAATAAGTTGAGGCATGTGATAAGATGAACTCCATTTCATACTTATTTTATGAGTAGATGTCATCGTTACTTCATATTTTTTTGTGAATTTTTTTTTCTTCTCCAACTACCAAAGAAAATTTCTTCATGGAAAAAGTTACAAAGTAAAAGGACATCTCACCACATGTCTCAACTTATTTTTCAATTTCTTATAAAAATAAACTGTTTATTTTTCTTTTCTATGTTATTATCAAACGGATACTAAAATGTCAAATCCGTAAACAGACGCTCTGAAACAGATCTAGACCTACCTCTTTTATCTTTATACATTTGATAATCTCAGAGATATGGGGGAGACGTGTTGGTAAAATTATATAAATTAAGAGGAGTAAAAAGAAAAAAAATATTTAAGAGGGTAAAATTTTGTTTTAATTACAATGATTAAACTATAAACATTTTTCCTCAAAAAGTTTGAGATTTCATATTTTCAAATTAAAAAGACTTAATGCTAAAATTAGATTTCAGATAATCTTAAAAGGAAATAATTTAATGTAACAAATTTCACATTTAATCCCCAATTTGGATAGGAAAAATTATTTTACGTTTTTAGTCTATATTTCAATTTTTTATTTATAACAAAAATATTATTGATTTAGTTTCTATTTTTTATATTGTAGATGTGCATAAATATGTGGTCATTTGCCCATCTTATTTTGCAAACACTTAAATAAAATTAATTTAAAAAAAAGTTCACTATCTACGACAAAATTAACAGGGCTAATGAGACCCAGCTATAAATTGTACTATTCAATATTGATTATGTTAAGGTTATATTCTTTTTATGACATACATGCATTCAATACATAGTTGGCAATAGTAGACCACTAATTAAGTACAAAACATTTACATGTGATTTATAAAAAGATTTGTTAATGTAGTATTGTCAATTTTAAAGTTTCGTGCTTTTTTACAAACTATTTATGTTTGTGGTATGTGTGATATTTACTTGGTGTTTTAGGCCATTTCATTTATATATAAAGTGCATTTTACACATAAATTACACAGTTAATTAATTTATAATTCGGTGGTTCTTTTACAAACAAATGTATGCATTAAGTTTTGTAATTTATGTTTTAAAATTGAGTAGTATTAATTATACTCATATTAAATATGTTATGAATAAAAAGAATTATATTTTTACATTTCATATCCTATTTAATACATGATACACTATTTAAAAAATAACAAATATACGTCTGTAAATTTTTAATTTAAAAGTTATTGGGAATGTGATTTCTTGTAGTTTTATTCATGGGGGGAGAGAGAGAGAGAGAGAGAGAGAGAGAGAGAGAGAGAGAGAGAGAGATGAGAGTGAGAGAGAGAGATGAATTATTTATTTATTTTTGGTCTATGAGAGAGATAAATTGGGTTGTGCATAAGTGGAGAGAGGATTACGAGGAGGATATTTTCCATTAGATTTGTGCCTAATTTATATTATAGATGAAGGGGGTTGTGCATATTGGGAATGCCACATCAAAATACTTTAATTTTTATTATAGATATACATGTGTATATACGTGGGAAGTTGAACTTAATTTGATTGTCTATCAAATATATTTTAATCTTACGTGTTAAGTTATTTTAAATATTATATATAATTAGTTGCTATTAATATCATTTTTTTTAGATTTATATATACTCTTTTAAAAGTTTCTCCGAGAGTTGTAGGTCCTAATATTTTAGCGTAAATGTCGCAATGTTTATTTTGAGATATTCTTTTTCACAATGAATAAGACAATTCAATAAACAATGTTACTATGTGAACCCTCTAAGTAATTAGTAATATAAGATTTGGCGAATGATGAAACATTTGAAATATACGAAGTATGTACGTCAATTTTATATAAACAATAACTATATTAGTATATATAATAGTCTAGGAAGAAAATATAGGAAGTTTTTATACCAATTATCTTCCTAGATTGATATATATATATATATATATATATATTAATATAGTTATATTTTATATAAAATTGGTTATCTGATTAAGTCTTACTCAAACATCTTATTTAAATTACTATTTAAGAAAAAGGAAAACATTAAAATTTGTATAACATCTAATTTTATGAATTTGTAAAACATCCGTATACGCACGAGCTGCAAAACTAATTATATACGTATTCGACGTGTTTCCTATTGTAACATGACACGGTTCCTCACGTTTGGCGAGTTGTCACTTGGAATTTTTTGCGAATTTAATTTGGACGTTACAAAATTGTTGGAATAGGTCCAAGATTGTAGCAATAAACATGATTCAAATTTTGTGAAGTCCGTTACTCTTTATGCCTTCATTCTTCATCATCCGGCACTCTAGCCTTCATTTACCGCAGATCTTTGGATATTTTATACCTGCCGATTTTACAATTGTCAATATTTTACACTAGGCGTAAGGTATAGTTATAACCTTATTCTACTTAGCATACACAAATTTATAAGATAATCGTATATCGATTCAATTTAATCATTTTGGAACGGTATTATTTTATAGTAAGAACCTTCAATTTGTTTGCGGCAATCAGCATTCCAAGTAAACACCGCAACTAGGTTCCAGCACCAATCGATGGTATATACAAGTATTTTTACCTACCCATTTCTGTGCAAGAATTCCAATATCATTCTGGTTTGCTCATTGTCAAATAATATTACGCCCATTAATAATGGAAATTATGCATGATTTTGTGGCATTAAACCAAAGTATGTATGTGTAATTCTTAGATACGTAACAAATTTCAAATTTTGTGGCGTTATACCAAAGTATGTTTGTGTAGTTCTTGAATTTGATTATGGGAACTTAACAAATTTCAAATTTTGTGGCATTATACCAGAGTATGTACGTCTGTGTACATTGATTCCTGATTATTTATTTTTCAAAATTTGAATGAGTAATTAGTTTTTCATGATTTGTGGGTTTCTGTGTAATTTTATGCGTACTTACCAAATTTCAAGATTTGAGCAATTTTGATTCTGCAAGTTTTGCGGAGTGTTTATTAAATTTTCAAATACTTTATTCAGCGCAAGATTTTAGGTGAGGCTAAATTTAGAGCATCTCCAACCGTAGTATATAATTTTGATTTGTGTAAAATTTATACTTTTTATACAACCACGTCAGATAATCTCGCGTCTATTTTCCCTCATCCCGTATCTATATCTAGAAATAAATGGATTTGAAAAATAAGAGAATAAATATAGGATAAGTTTCACTTATGCGTATCTAATTGATACTTTAATATTTACACAAAAGTCTAAAACAAATAGCTGGAGTACAAAACGAATTCTTTATTATTTTTGTGTAAATCTCACTTTGACACGTAGAATTTACACAAAAATTATACAAGACGATTGGAGATACTCTTAGGGGCTAAAATTAGACAAGATATAAAAAGTCAAACAAAGGGTAATGCTGGAAAACTAAGAAAACTTAAAGTAATTAAAAAAAAATATAGATATGTGTCGTAATTAGAGGTATATAGAATCCAATTCAAACTGTTCAAAATGTCTGATTCGATCCAATCCCATTTCGTCTAATCCAATCCAATCTATTTTTGATTGAATTAAGCAAAACTAGCGGATTGGATTGATTTAGCTGTTAGAAAACCCACCGAACAATGGATAGGTTTGGTTTTCACCTTGGCGAAACCAATGTCAAACCAATACAATACAATTTCACTAAAAATGACACATGTCACCATATAATTAGTCATATTATATACTAATCAGTACTGACGTATACCTTATTGCGACTTAAAAAATACAAAAAAAAAAAAAAAAAAAACCCTAAGTTCACCTTTTGACTTACTTCTTTTATAGCGTTTTGGTCTTTGTATATCGTAGATGAGATTTGTTTTGCCTATCATTGAAACTTGAAAACTCCTTAAACAAATGATATTGGGTTTGAATTAATCCAATCCAACCACTAATTAATTTGGATTGGATGTTCAAACTAAATTGGATGCTAAAATACAAAATCAAGTTGAATTGGATTAATTGATGGATTGTAATAAATATATTAGTTTTGAATCAATGCACAGCCCTAATCGTAATTATTTATCTAATTGGGCTACTTTATGATTCACTAAAACAGGTGGGTTACAGTAGTAAGAAGACGGAAAAAGGGGCTAAATCCAAAAGCCCAAAAAAATAATAATTTGTTTTTATATGTAATAAGCCTTAAATTAATCAATCCTTTTTGTCACCAAAATAATTTCTCAATCATGAGTTTCAACTTATTAGTTTTCTTTTTCATGTTTTTCAAATCACATATGTACATGTATCGATTGTGTTTCTATGAATAGTTCATTGCGTGGACAATTTTTTTTGCTCTATTTTGCGTAGACAATGGCTTTTTTCTTTTTGGTTTATGTTAGGAGTGTTCAGGTTAACTTTCACGCACTTCGATTAATCTCCTTCGCGAAGGGTGCCAACTACTGGCCACTAAAGATTTTGCATCTGTTGACATTCGACCTAGGGAACATTCAGTCGAGCTCGGTTTTCTAAATTTAAAATATAGAGCCACTGGACCACTCCGTTGTGATTTACGTGGACAATTGATATTTGTAACTTTGTAGCCTTTTAGTAATAATTAAGTTAGTCAATGGGTTGAATTAAGGGATGATTTTGTTGTGGTGGCTGGCGACATCTATTTCTGTGGTTAGATAGAGTAAGGTAGTGGTGACAATTTTAGAAAATATGTGAAAATACGTTATGAAATAAAATGAAATTAGCATAAAATTAACACAAGAATTTGTGTTTGGATGTGTCTCTTACACAAAAAAATTAAAGTATGTGAAAATACGTTATGAAATAAAATGAAATTAGCATAAAATTAACACAAGAATTTGTGTTTGGATGTGTCTCTTACACAAAAAAATTTGTATTTGTGTTTGTCAAGTTGTATTGTGCTTACGCGCGTCATGTTCTTAGCTAAAAATAACACGATCTCATGTCATACTTTTATCCAATCCTCTGTGAAATTATGGATCCATTCTTGACGAATACTCTACTAAATAGGAGTAAATCTAAACCGTTCATTTTAAAATTTAAGGTTGACATTGTTAAATTTACCTCCGAGGTGATTTTTGTTACCTTTTAGGGCCTCATCCGACCTGACCAACTATCTATACAAGGTATATACAATTTTTTTAATGGGTCTAATGGATGGTTTCTCTGTTCCCAAATATACACAAACATAATCCGTTAAGGAAAACGGATTTGTCGGGTCTAACCCAACTCCAATAACTTGGTGTCATGCATTTTTGCTGGACCTAAACGTGGATGTGGATTTAGTTAGGGCCGACATGTTTTTACACTATAAACTAATATGATACGAATTTTAACAAGAGTGTTAAAACAAATTAGTTATACCCGAAAATAGCGAATGCGAATTTGGCAAAATATGACACTAATTCATTATACCCAACAAATACGGGAGACAATCTCAATTGATTTAACACAAAACAAATTATTTGTTAATATAAAAGAATTACCTGGCTACTATATGCATTTTTTTCGTAATAAAGAGATCAAAAGTTTGATCAACATAAACATAGTATTATATTCTTGAATCATCGCTTGTATTAAAAAAAAAATAATAATAATAAAAATTTGTGTCAACATAATATTGACACAACTTGTATTAGATGTAGGTGTTAACGCAGCCCAAAAGATATTGGGCCTGGGCTAACCGTATAAATGGGCGTCTTGATAGTAAATTAGTTTTTGTTCCTTATTTTCTATTAAATAAATTTGTAGTTTTGTACTTTTCTATCTCAGCTTAAAAAGTTCATCAACTATTATTTTATAAAAAGGAAAAATTAAAGTTCATTAATTATTTTGGGATATTTTTAATCAAGAATCCCCTTTCTTTTTCTTTTCTTTTTTTTTGTTGTCATGTTCCTAATTATTTGTGTTTACCTCTTTGTGACATATTATTTTATTTAATAACTTTTTATTTATTTTTTAACAATACAGTGATAAATAGGATTAATTCTTTAAAGGAGGGAGTTCGAACTCAAGTTAGCCTAAGCAAATATTCCAATTTCTTACCACTGGATCAACATCTAGATATTGCTTTATTTTTGTTACACAATAATTGCTGAAATCATATTTAAACTTTTTAACAATAGTTTATGCGCAATTATAATTCATATATATATATATATATATATGTTTTTACTTTTTACTAAAAGATTGTAATGTATTAATTAACTCACAAAGAGCTATGTTTTAGTTGCGAAGATGCCATGTCAGCAATTAAAACTCATTAACTTAAAATAGAAAAAAATAATAATAATAAATCAAGCTCCTCCCTATGGGTGTGCTGGCTGAAAAGTCATATGTCCAATGTTAAAATAAACTCCTCCTATATTATATTTACGACCTAATATCCAGAGCTTGTGGTTTTATTTTCTTAATAAATCTGAATCACTAATTGAGAAGACAAATGAAAGTTGTATGTGAGCCGTCGAATTAAAACATAAAGGCTTAAATTAAACCTGAGTCACCAATTGAGAACATAAACAGAAAAAGTCTTATCATATTAGGACTAACCCCTATCATATTAGGACTAACCCCTATCTTATTAGGACTAACCTAATTTTTTAATAGATTAATAGGCTCAAAATAGATATATAAGGGTTAGATGAGTGTAAAGATGTTGCACTAATGCCACATGAACATAGGTTTAGCCCTTACCTACCACATTTTCCTTTTTTGAAAACTCATATGGTCCAATGTTAAAATAAAGTTCATCTATATTATATCTACAACCTATTATCTAGAGCTTGTAGTGTTATTTTATTAATTAACTAATAGGCCCAAAAAAATATATTATATATATAAGGATTAGATGAGTTGGTAAAGATGTTGCATTAATGCCACATGAATATAGGTTTAGCCCTCACCTACCACATTTTCTTTTTTTTGAAAACTCATATGGTCCAATGTTAAAATAAAGTCCATCTATATTATATTTACAACCTAATATCTAAAGATTGTAGTGTTATTTTATTAATAAATAGGCCTAAAATAAATATATAAGGACTAGATGGGTCGGTAAAGATATTGCGTTAATGCCTCATGAACATAGGTTTAGCCCCCGACCTACCACATTTTCCTTTTTTAAAAACTCATATGGTCCAATGTTAAAATTGTTAACATATATAATATATATTTGGTAGTTGTCATTTATACAACTACCATTTATAAGATTTGACTTTCAATCTCTAAATGTCTAGGTTGATTAGTTTTTATATTTTCCTTATTTGTATCATTTTCATAACCCTATATAAATGGTCTCCATTGTAATAGTTTTAAGACAATTAATTCAATTAATATTTATCTCTTTTCTATAATATTGCCATGGCATCGAGCAAAATAAGATATTCCCATTTTGATTTCTCAGTCATAGTTCCTTATTGCCTGCGGGCGATATGCATTGTCGCTTGCCGGACCTCTATACTCTTTCATTGTCACTAAAACCACAGCTGCCACCTTACCTGGCTGTAGCTGTCTTATTGCCTCGCCTTGTCGCCTTTGTCAGCTCTTCTCTTATCGTCTTGCTGCCATTACTGTTGCTATTTCCAAACCGTGGTTGTTGCCTCATCGCTGCCTAACCACCACCCATATTATTTTTTACCTTGTTAACCAATTCTAGTGGTTTATTCTCAATTCACCATCACTATCTCAGCATAACCATATTAAACAACCATAATCATTAAACCACCACCATATATACCCAACCAATATCCACTAACCCCATCATCTATTTTCAAACTCAATTTTAGATTAATTTTTTTTTCCTTTTCTATCCATCATCTATTTTGAAACTCAAGTTAGTCTCTTTATACCACCTTGAATTTGAGGGGGGAAGTAAACACATATTAGAGGGATTCGAACCTCACCTAGTTAGCAAACCATGTCTACTGTTTTTCTATCCCAACGTGTAAACCCTAGCCGTCGCGTGTAAAAAAACAAACAAACTTGTTCACTGTTCAACTCTTACTGTTCACCCGAGTACGGTTCATCCGAGTTACTGTTCACCAGTACTGTTCATCAGCTTCATCTACTTTTAAGACATACTTTCCAAACTCAAGTTGGTGTATTACCATCATAAGTTTGAGGGGGAATGTTAACATATATAAAATATATTTCCTAGTTGTCGTTTATACAGTTAACATTTATAAGAGTTGACTATTAATCTCTAAATCTCTAGCTAGTTTGATTAGATTTTTATATTTTTCTTATTTATATCATTCTCATAACCATGTATAAAAGGTCTCCATTGTAACAGTTTTAAGACAATCAATTCAATAATATTTATCTCTTTTCTATAATATTAACAAAAATAAAGTCCATCTATATTATATTTACAACCTAATATCTAAAGCTTGTAGTGTTACTTTATTAATTAATAGGCCCAAAATCAATATATAAGAGCTAGACGAGTCGGTAAAAATGTTGTGTTAATACCTCATGAACATAGGTTTAATCCCCACCTACGGCATTTTCCCTTTTTGTAAAGTTTGAGCCCAAATTTTTTATCCCTCTTTAATTCTTGTTTTAATTTTATAATTCCAACTCCTTTCACTCTCTTATTTTAGATTTGTTTTTTAATAAAAAATTTCTTGGAAAATATGATTTTGTGATTTTTTTTAATAAAAAAAATTTCTCTCTCCCTTCTCTCTCTAATGGCTCTAATTGCTACAATCTATTTTATGTTATTAATATAGGAGCAGCCTTATTTTATATATAGTTCTTAAACTTCAACCTTTTCTTTTACAAAAGTAATTCCTCAACCATGAAGTGACTTTTTTTTAATCGTTTTTTTCAAATTTTACATGCGTCAATTACGCTATTAACATAAGTTCTTTATAAGGAAACATCTTTTCGCATGTGTCACATTCCTGTACTTTGAAACATTGTGTCACTAAAACTTTTGGCCACATCAGGACCCTTTAGTGACCAACGTCCAACTTTTAACACCTCTTTTGGCTATTACAATTTTTGTGACAAATTTTAAATTTCACCGCTAAGGGATCGAATACATTAATTAGGCAACAAAATTACAAACTTTTGTCATTAAATGAGTGCATTCTGTGACAAAAATGTATTTCATCACAAAATAGTTCATCGCTAAAGATGCACATTTTCATCACAAATATTTCTTCAGTTTGTTGTAATGTGTACTTAGGGAATGAATATTTATTATTAAAATCATTAGAATATAAAAGCATGTATTAGTGAATAGTTGACTTGTAAATTAATGAATGAGAACACAATGATGCGACACGAAACTATAACATCTCTGTTGAGCATGCTTTTATGTAAGGAAGGTATTGCTAAGGAAGGTATTGCGGGGACGCTTCATATACACATGTAGCGATATTTTTAGATATCGCGGGGACGCTTCATATACACATGTAGCGACAATTTTTAATTACTAAAAATATTTACTAATATTTTAAAGACAAGAATTGATCATTAAAATATCAATCAGTATAGGGACGCTTTCTATCAGATTCAGACTAATCAGACTCTTAATTAATTATACATTTCATAATGTCAAAGATTTTTTAAAAATTGAGTAAACCGGGTAGCAAAATTAATAGATGGGGACCAGACAGTCACTGCGCAAATGTAGGGGATTTAGTAGACATGGGGGAGACGTGTTGAATAGGTATATACAGAACTGCCATAAACCATGGGGGGTTTTCTGATTTTGGATGAGGTGAAAAGTAAAAGAGTAATAAACTAATAAAGATGAGAATATCATACTATACAACATTGACCGCGGACCTAGTATCAAAAGACGATCACGTACCGAAATTTTTAGCGATGGTTTTATATCATTAAAATATTAAAAAAATATATTTATCGATAAAAATTATCATTTAAGGTTCGGCGCATATGCATCGATTCGTATTAGATACTAATTATATATATAAATATATATATGTGTGTGTGTACGCACGCGCGTGAAAAGTAGGAACTAATTTTGTCTGTCAAATACATCTTAATCTTGCATGGTAAGTTACTTTAAATATTATTACTCTTTAGTTGGTATTATTACTATTTTTTTAATCTATATACACTCTTTAAAAAAGTTTCACCTAGAGTTGTGGGTAGGGTAAATGTTATAGTGATTACTTTGAGATGTCCTATTCACAATAAGCTAGACAACATTTTAGATTTTTTGGTTTATTATTATTTAACTCTCTATCATCCATGAACTGATGAAGAAGGCCTTAAGCTCACGTCGAACCCCAATTAAAATTTATGATAAAAGTGGTATGGATGGGTGAAAAGCACGATAATAAAGTGTGTATATATATGGTGCATTTCAAGTAAGACCAACTTATCTTAGGGATTGGGTGATTTAAAGGTTTAAATGAATGCATTTGTTGATAAAATTTGGTGGGGATCATTTCCACAAAAATCTCATAAAAAAAAATCAACCGGAAAGCCAGTTAATTACAAAATTGAAATATATATGTGTTGAACTGGACATATATCTAATGGCTGAGTTTTCAATAGGTATCGTTTCTCTCTACCCATTAATAGATACTGACAATAATTAATACCCATTAGTGAGGTGGCAACACCTTTAACCTGTTATAGCAGGTTAATGTGATCGGTTCTATTTATTTTATTTATTTTCAATTAATCTTTAATATTTCTTAAAGATAACATTTTCCAAACAAACCCATATGTATATATGTAAATACATATATATATATATATGTATGTATGCCTAACGTACGACAAGTAATACCATCCATTTATTGAAATTTTTATTTTTCTTCTAGTATAAGGTTTACGTATTCTCTTTGAGAATCTTACTATGCTAGTATAAAGATGTTGACATTTTCAAAAAAAATGTGTTTCCTATAACTTTTTTTTTTGGTGGAGATAAAGTGTTTTCTATAACTTGAATTTATATTTAAAAAACCAAATTAAAATGGAAGATGAGTAAAATTTTGGAACTTAATTTGGAAAAAAAAAACTATGATTGAAGAATATTTCTCTATTAAAACTTACCCCAAATATAGGTAAAATGCCACATAAGACCTTATCTCTAACTGTGCAATCCACAATTATATAATTAATTACTTTTTTTCTCAAATTTAATAAAAGTACAAAAAAAAGGAAAACAAAGAAGAAGAAAAGAAGTGGAAGTGTCATTTTGCATGTTTACACACGACACGCTTAAATTGACAAGAGTCATCAATAATCAATTATAACGAAATGATTTTATAACCACATATAATTTTAAATAATGTATATTCTAGGGGTTGTATATATATAGTAGCAAATTTTGAGATGATCATATTATATAAGGGTAAGGAATAGGGATATTCTGAATTCGAATTAAAAAAAATTATGGAATGAATCTCTAATTTAAGATTCTTTAAAATTAAATGAAAAAAAATGACTTGTCATCACGTAATAACAAGTTACCCACTTAACTTTGCATTTAATGCTTGTGTTTCTTTAATGTGCATTAATTATGTTAGGTAACTACTCATTTGATCTTAATCTTTAATTTTTCATTCAATGGTTATTATTACGGTAACCATCTAATTAATTCTTAAATTAAGGCCTCACTTGAAATTATCCCATATATATATATATATAAAGTGAGTAACTAAAATGATTTATCAATTAACCGACATTTAAATGATTTAACCAACTTTTAAGTAGGACCCAAATATTGACCAATGTATCTAATATCTTATCTATATTAATTTTAAATCATGGATACTAATTGTTATGTAGCACATTAATAGTGCTGGCCGACATAAATTTTGAGAGAAGAACAGTGGAACGATTCAATTTGCCTTATAGCATAGTGATAATACTAGTTGACATTTGAATTTAAGAGGAGAAATATTAATTAAGGGTTTAATTATCATCGATATAATGATAACAATAATAATAAATTTTTAAGAAGTTTTGATTTTAAATTTGAAAAAGTTTTGAATGAAACATGTATTAATTAAGAATATTTTAGAGTGAGTACCATTCAAACGCACAATTATGCGAGAACAATGTATATGAACATATAGTTATATTTTTGACTAAAAATTAAGAATTTTAGTATTTTTTTTGTGTGAAATAATTTTCAGCCAAGTGAAAAGTAAAAAGATCAAATATATGTAATTTTCGTCAATCCATCTTTGTATTTAACTTTTTTTTTCTTAGTATTTTAATTGTGTATTACAAAATTATAACTTATGTGCATATATATTCATATATGAGTTTAGGAGGACAAGGAATATTCCAAGTGAAATCCTTCCTTGCATTATTTTTTTTCCTTGTCTTAATAATAATAATAATAATAAAATAAAAATAATTACAATCATGCTATCTCCTCTTTCTAAAACTTTAACCAAACGTTGGCGCATGAGGCATGTATATGTCAAGATTGAAATATATAATTAATCCAGTAAAATGAAATTAGTATGTATTTATATATTTCGTTATTACCATAAATGACTACGAATAAATCATCTTATGCACCAATTAATATTCCGTGACAAATTTCATGGTTTTTAGGCTATTCAAAGTTAAAAAATTACTATTTTTTGTTCAAAATAGATTTTTATCAAATGTATATCTAGAAACCAAAGATCTTGAACGATCGATCCTGCAGAACAACTAAGAAGGAATTCCATTGAAAATATATTTAAGAATGGCGATTTGAATGTATTTATTCTTTAGGTATAGAAAACATACATAGATGTTATTTACTATGTATGATGACATATTTTTTCGCTTTTGGTGTTTGATATCCGCCCATTATTATATCTAGAATTCAACCTTTGAATATGAAAGATATCAACCTCGTATTACCCAGAAATTCTACCTTAGAAAATCAAACTATATGCATACAGGAAGATCAAAACATTAGAAAATGCATGTACACCTAACTCTTAATTTGTACCTTGAAATTAAATAAAATAAAATCCTTTAAAAATAAGAAAGAGTTCTTTAGAATTTTTTAGATTTCCCTTTACTTGTATGGGGTACTTATAATAATAATGAAAAAATTCTATCTTATTCAAAATTCATACCTTACTTAGAAATTCAAAATTGATGTAGAATAGGTGGCAAAGTTCTGCTTGGCTACATTGGATTATTGCAAGCTAATCACACCTAAGAAGTAAGAAGTGACAAAACTAGAATTTCATGGCATCAGACTAGTTTGATCCTAAACAGTCCAAATGTCATTATTTAGGCCTCGAATTTATAAATTTACTATTTATGATAAGATTAAATTTAACAATAAGTTGAGTTAAGAAAGTTGTGAAGTGACTCAAAATGTGAGTCTCTCCGGAAAATAAGCTCTTAAGTTAAGTCAATAAAATAGTAAATGAAAGAGAGAAAGGAAACAAGGATTTTTTGGGTGACGATAGGTTTCTCCAGTAACACATATGCTATTTCGACAGTACGTCTTTCGATTGTGTGTGTGTTTTCACTAACTCCAAAAGTAATTTTTTTGACACAAGCTTTCAGTTCTCCCTTTCTCCCTATTACCAGCCATCTTCCATGCACTTTGAACCTCTCCCTTTTTTATTTATATGTTTAGAATTAGGGTTACAAATACCGTAAAATCTCAAGATTTTTACATTTTTCCCATGAAAGAGTTTCTATGTAATTGTGGAAGGACAGACTAGAATAATGTGTTTTTCTTTATATATATTGAATATTTATTCCTTAGTTAGTTAAAATTTTAGGTGGTTGGGAGTGTGTTTGAAATTAAAAAATGTACACCAACTCTGAATTTATTATGAGAATTAAATTGAATAAAAACAAGCACAGCCTTAGCTCAGCTCATCACTACTGTGGGCCTGTCCCTTTGCCCCCTTTCTTCTTCATTTTCTTCTTCTTCTTCTTCTTCCTCCTAGTTAACAAAGTCCAACACGCAACACCCAACGTCCATTTTCCTGGGGGTACGACCTTTGCGCTCTCTCTCTCTCTCAAAATCTTTTATTTGAGGGGTCAAAATTTGAAACAAAAAAGTCAATCAGCATTTGTTGAAATTGGGTGAATCTTATTGTTATTTTGCAGGCAGACACAAAGGAGAGAGAGAAATTTTGGACATTTAATGATGAGCTTCGTGATCTTTTGTTTACTTCTTGTTATGTTATTATGATCAGTGTTATACTTATCGGTTCTATTTATGATTAGTGTTTACTTTATGTTATACTTGTCGATTTTATTTATCGAATAATTATATCAAATATATTAGTAAGTCGTAGATTTTTAAAATTTACAAGTCATTAATGCTTTCCACTATAAGTAAGACTATCTTATCGTTTTTCTTTTACCTTTCTTTTCTTCATTTCAACCTGTTCAAAATATGTTTTATATTTGTACAATTCACGGTTAGGGGTGTTCAAAAGTTCAAAACTTTTGAAATTTTTGAAATTCGATCCAAGTTTTTCCAAAGTTGAGCGAGATATGACATTTCTAATTTCCAAATTTTCCGAAATGTATAGAATGGAATTGAAAACTATATTTGAATTTTCAATCCAAATAATTCCATTCCAATTTTTCCTATATAATTTCTGAAATTATATTTCGATCTATTTATTAATATTTATAATATTTTTATATACTATAAATTAAACAACTTATCTAAGAGGGGCATAGTTGCTACTAATTTATACGTACATATTAGGGGAGTTCACAGTCCAGTTGACCAGTAAGATGAATCATATCATTGAAGTTGATCATCTATTTTCTTGGACCAGATTGAAGAGTAAACTAAGACTGGACCAGATCGGACCTTTTGAACGGCCCGATTTCGATCGGTCCACTGGTCTAGGCTTTTATAATAGGTCTATTTTTTATTGGGCTTGTTGTATAATTTTAAGCAATGAACCTATTTTAAACAATGGGCCTATTAGTTTCTTTTTTTTAGCTCACCACAATATTTAGTATTTACTAAACTTAAACTGTTACAATTCATACTTGGTGGTGTAATTTATTCCATCATTCAATTAAGCATTTGAATCCATTTGCGATTATTTGTTTGGAGTGCAAGCTACTCCACCTTGAATATACATCTTTCTATTCAAACTTTCAGCCAAAAGCCATAAATAAAAATGCGATTCTTATTTCAAAAGACGAAAAAAGAAAAGGGACACTACTCCAGTCCAGTTAAAAATTAAAGATGTATATATATTTTTAATTTTTTTTAAATGCATATATATTTTGTCCGGTTTAGGTTCAATTTTTTAAGGATAAAAATTGGTAAGATCGAAGACCAGACCAGACTAGACTGGAGTACTGCAGTCCATTAAAACTTGGACCTGATCAGACCGTTGTATATATAAAAACAGAAAACCATCATTTTTTGGTCCTATCTGTTCTAGTTTCTGAACACCCCTAGTACATACTAATATTAACAAGTAACAACCTATATCAGCCGTCCACTTTTGAAAATCATGTATTGCTCCTTGGAATTATGTTTTGCTTTAAAATTACACATATAATTTTAAGATTAATAGTTGCGAAGTGTCTAAACTTATTATTGACCAAAGGCCACTTGATCTAGTACATCAAGAAGGAGAAGAGAACAAGGAAGGAGGATGATGATAATGAAGAGGATGAGAAGCTAGCCAGTGAAAATGCCAGGAAATAAGATTGTGACTAGCTTGATAGAGGCAATTCATGTAGTGATCAGTTGAGACGATGTAACTAAAAATGCAATCAGAGTGAATATCGAGCATACATAGTATGTGAACAAAGCTTTCCAGGAAAAGTCATGTCAATTTCTGCTTGCAAAAGGAGTAGAGAAGCTAAGGAAGCTTATGAACTAAGCTTTATAGAGGACATGTATGGAATAGATGGGCCCCTTAACGACACTTTGGTCTTAACAGTTAATATCAACATCTTTGTTGTCAAACGAGTGTTGATAGACCTAGGGAGCTCCTTTGATATTATGTACAATAGCCTCTTCGACAAGCTAAAATTTTCAGCATCTCAAGTGAGAAGCACCGACATCCCTGTATTTAGCTTCAATGGAGAGGACGTGCGGCCAATTACCATTACTGAGGTTCTTGTTATAGTAGGCCCCCATCAAAAAGATCGTGGAGTTCATTGTCACGAACAATGACTCACCTTATAATGTTATTTTCAGCCAAAATTTTTGGGCTATATGAGGGTAATTGCCTCCCCTTAGCACCAAAAGCTCAAGTTCCCATTAAAGCATGGCATTATGGAAATCAAAAGAAAGCAAAAAGATGCACGTTATTGTTTAGGAGTGTTCTGGCTGTGCAACTTCCAATTGAACAAACTGAGAGTCTTTAGGCTGGCGGCAAGGGAGTAGAATACCAAGCAAACAAACCAAAAGAAAAGAAAAGGAGCAGCTGATAAACATAAATTCTCTTAGTCGGGAGAAAAAGCAAAGAATGTGTAGTAATCACAAAATGGCCTTCCTATTGCTGGTGGGGCACGAGAATGACCAGAAGAGAAGGTCTTTGAAGACCTAATTCAAGTCCTTGCAATTTCAGGAAACCAAGCCAAAGAATAGTTCTTCTTGGTTATTTGTTTACTTGATGAGGAAAAAAGAAGCTAAATGACCTAGTTTTTATGAGAAAATATTTATGTGTTTATTTAGCAAATGACATGCCTGGCATAGACGCCGATGTAATGTGCCATAGGCTTCACATTGATCATAGCTTTTGGCCGATTAAGCAAAAATGCATGAGAGTAGCTCTTGAAAAAGACAAGGCAGTGAAAGAAGAGGTACAAAATCTGCTGAAAGTTGGGGCCATAAAAGAAGCTGAATTCCCTGAATGGATTTCTAATTCAGTTGTCATGAGGAAGAAAAATGGCAAATGGAGGGTTTATGTTGATTTCACTGATCTAAACGAATCATGTCCTAATGACAGCTTCCTATGACTAGGAATTGGTCAGCTTGTGGGTTCAATTGTTAAGCATAAAAGAATGAGCTTCTTGGATAGTTACATACGCTACCTTAGATCTTTATATTTGGTCTTAATTAAGAGAGCACATCATTCATCACCACTATAAACTTATGTTGCTACCAAGTTATGCTATTCGGCCTAAAAAACGCTAGAGAAATTGTGAGAATCCGCAAATGCGACCCCCGAGTCTCGTCCCCGTTCGTTGGGCGTCTGAAGCGTCGGAACGGATCCCGTCGCTCCATTTGCTTGGGGTTGTTTGATGATTCATATCGTGTGTCCTTACGTCTATTCTAGATGCAAAGGGGTTCGTTCAGAGTCGCCAGTACGTTTTACGAGAAAACGGACAAAAAGGGTTGTGTAAGGGGAAAGGCTAAAGATAAGCCTTTCTTTACACGTTTTGTCTGCGAAACCAGGATTCTATAGGGTTCGGAAACTATATTACGGTTTGGGAAGGTGTTAAGCACCCATTCCGCCCTTTCGGTCTCTAGTGGTCTTATATGTTTATTCTATGTTGAAAAACTTTGATGCTTTTACTGACAGCCTACTACTTTTCAAATGAAAACCCTAATTTCTGGGGGAAGACGGGAAAGGGATGAAAACCTTTGTGTTCCGAGATCCGATTTTTTTTATTTATTGAAAGATGTAAATACAAATGACAAAAACCTTTTATTTTGAAAGAGTATCCCGTATTATTTCCTCAGATAATGACGGTTTTCTCGTGTTGCGTTTACTTTTGTAAAAGTTCGGATCTATGTCGGGACTGATTTAATATGGAACTAGAACTCTTTGGGGAGAGTTATCAATCACGTCGCAGTCTATAGTGAAGACAGGATATGTTTGATTCTAATTCCTAGATAAGTCGTATCAGTCTGGGTTTTGAAAACAGAATTTTATCCGGACGATAACATACTTACTCTTCTGATTTTGCAAATGGTTTTATCAGGGTCCTTTGTTTTGAAGATGGTAGACCATTTATAACTTGGCAATAAGTTTATTCAAATAAAACGTGGATAAAACAACAGAAATAAAACAAGTACACAAATAGACCTGTTTAATTACCAGAAGAAACTTTATTTACCTTCCCGACGAGAATAATAATAATAAGAAAGAGAATATAATACGGCAGAGAGATCTCCGGTGATAACAATCTTCTCCTTCTTCAGATATTTCCGAGAATTCGATTCCAGAGACGGGACACGTCGAGTGTCGGGAATAGATTCGATAATTCTTCAGAGATAAGATGATAATATAAAATGCTTGATAAAATCAGACAAAAGCTCCAGATTTTCCCGATTTCAGTTCTTCTCAAACCATTGGGGGTGTTGGCCTATTTATACTGCTCGGGGAAGATTGTCGCGCGACATTTCCCCAAAAAGGGCAAGTGTCGCGCGACATATATGTTTGTCGCGCGATATTCCTGTATGTCGTGCGACAAACGGCTGAAGTGATGGGTCCTGACACTGTGATGTGTCAGAAAGTGGTTGGTCGGGTGCAGAGAGGGATTGTCGCGCGACATAGTGGGATTGTCGCGCGACATTCCAATGATTGTCGCGCAACAATGTGATATGTCGTGCGACAATCCTTCATAAAAATAGGTTTGTCGCGCAACAAACCCCCCCGGGGTAGTTTCGGGTGCTCGGGTGTGTCCTGGACTCCAAAAATAGTAGTCTCGTAGGTCGTTAGGGTTCTTGCGGGGGTCACGGATCGGGGTGTCTACAGACCCTCTCGACTCAAGCTCCTTGCTTGCAAGGAATTGAGGCGACTGGAAGAGACCATGATCCATGGCTCCCGCATGAACTCTAAAGAAGTGTTTATGCAAAAAGTGCTTGTGAGTGCCTCCGGAGAGGGCTTCGTGTTTGGTTTTGCCTCCGGAGAGGGCTTTTGTTACCTCATTGCCTCTCTCGAGGGCTTTGACTTGTTCCACTTGCCTCAGATGGGAGGACTACCATTGATCTTCTTTGCGCCTCAGATGGGAGGACTACCATTGCGCCTCAGATGGGAGGACTACCGTTGTGCCTCTCTGGGAGGGCTTCGCCTCAGGTGGGAGGACTACCGTTGTGCCTCTCTGGGAGGGCTTCGCCTCAGGTGGGAGGACTACCGTTTGTGCCTCTCTGGGAGGGCTTCGCCTCAGGTGGGAGGACTGCCGTTTGTGCCTCTCTGGGAGGGCTTCGCCTCAGGTGGGAGGACTACCGTTGTGCCTCTCTGGGAGGGCTTCGCCTCAGGTGGGAGGACTACCGTTGTGCCTCTCTGGGAGGGCTTCTAGACCTGAAAGAAGAAGGAAAAATGCCTCTGGGAGGACTTTCATGAGTAACTCTTGCCTCTGGAGAGGGCTTGTGATTTTGCCTCTAAAGAGGGCTTGTGTTTGTGATTTTGTAGAATTTTAATTTGTTTCTCTTTAGACTGCTAGAGTGTGAGAGAGAGAAGCTTTCGTGAGGGTGAAAAGAGCTCCTCGAGGTCAAATCTTATCCGAATGTCCGCTTTCCTGTATCTTTCTTGAATTTTGTTCTCATGTTTTCCTCGAGTGAGGGTACTTTTCTCAGAAGGCAGTCTTCGATTTTCTTTTGCTTTCCGCAGCGTGATGATTCGAGGATTTTCCAAACCATCTCTTCTGTATCGTGCTGAAAAGAAAATTTGTCTAAAAGTCCAGTCTTTGATCTCTGTTCTTTTCTCAGTTTCTCTTTTTGGTGGGCCCAACATCGTTTTCTATTTTTCGATGCCCTTATTTCTCCCTCTTTTGGGAAAGACTTTTCCTGGCCCTCTCTGTTTTTGACCAGGAGTCTTTTCATCCCTTTGTCGTGATCAGGAGCCTTACTCACCCTAAAACGAAGCCCTGAGCCATTTTTTTTTTTTTGGCCTAGCTATCACTTTTGGTGTGGCTCTCCCTGTCACTCTACATGTCTGTTTCTCTCGCTTGCTTTGGGCGCTCATGTGGGTTTCTCCTCTTTTCTACTCTTTCCATTTTTTCTATTCCCGTCTTATCTCGCTATTCTGCTTTTTTTTATTTGATGGTCTCGGTCCTTCTGTGAGATCAGAGACTACTTTTAATCGCGGCATTCTGTTATCGCATTTTTCGGAGAGATGATTTGGAAGTTTTCTCTTTGAAATCTTTATCATGGGTGTGCGGTTTTAGCAATTTTTTCGAAAACTGCTCCTCGGAAGTCCTCCTGCAGCAGATAAAAATGAGAAAGAGGTCAAAAAAAACAGGGGAGATGGGAGATTGTCGCGCGACACTTCGGTGGGGAGCTTTTTGTCGCGCGACAATGTGGCCATTTATCGCGCGACAAACTGACCCACTATATAAGCCTCCTGCTGAGCTCATTCCACCTCATTCTCTCCCTTCTCTTTCTCTCTCTAGCTCTCTTTCTCTCTTCTTTCTAGCGCGGAAGCTCTGCCGTGTTTCCGACTTTTTCGGCCTCTTCACATATTCTACCTATACCGATGGACCTTACTCATCCCGACAGACTAGAGGGTGACCAGGAGGAGATCACCTTCACTGATGCTCAAGGCGTTCTCCGCTGCAGCCCTCATCATGACGACTGGGCGGACTTGGATTGGTACGATGAGGATGGGATAGATCGCGGTCGGGCGGTGGTCTATCAAGATGCTATCCGAGCTGCTCCAGTCCCGGATGTCCCGTGGCTCTTGATGGAGCCTGTCTCTCACGAGATTCGCCGTCGATCTCTGGTATGTCTTCTTTTTATGTATTTATCTGTTCTGTTTCTTGTTGTTTCCTGTATTTTATTTTCATTAATGTTAGTGTGCATGTCTGCTTAGGAATAACGCCCGATTTAGCGAACACATACTTTTACCTGTGATACCTCTTTAGTTTTTAGGAAAAAAAACATAATCTACCCCTATAACCCTATAACTCTCATAATTACACCAAAGTACCCTCAGTTTTGGAAAATTACATAATTTACCCCTATGACCCACATAACTCTCATAATTACACCAAAGTACCCTCAGGTTTGGAAAATTACATAATTTACTCCTATAACCCCATATTTCTCATAATTACACCAAAATACCCTCAGGTTTGGAAAATTACATAATTTACCCCTTATAACCCCATATCTCTCATAATTACACCAAAGTACCCTTAGGTTTGGAAAATTACATATTTTACCCCTTATAGCCCTATAACTCTCATAATTACACCAAAGTACCCTCAGGTTTTAGAAAATTACATAATTTACCCCTATAACCCCATAACTCTCATAATTACACCAAAGTACCCTCAGGTTTGGAAAATTACATATTTTACCCCTTATAGCCCTATAACTCTCATAATTACACCAAAGTACCCTCAGGTTTTGGAAAATTACATAATTTACCCCTATAACCCCATAACCCTCATATTTACACCAAAGTACCCTCAGGTTTGGAAAATTACATAATTTACCCCTATAACGCCATATCTCTCATAATTACACCAAAGTACCCTCAGGTTTAGGAAAATTACATAATTTACCCCTATAACCCCATATCTCTCATAATTACACCAAAGTACCCTCAGGTTTGGAAAATTACATAATTTACCCCTATAACCCCATATCTCTCATAATTACACCAAAGTACCCTCAGGTTTGGAAAATTACATAATTTTACCCCTTATAGACCTATAACTCTCATAATTACACCAAAGTACCCTCAGGTTTTTGGAAAATTACATAATTTACCCCTATAACCCCATATCTCTCATAATTACACCAAAGTACCCTCAGGTTTGGAAAATTACATAATTTACCCCTATAACCCTATATCTCTCATAATTACACCAAAGTACCCTCAGGTTTGGAAAATTACATAATTTACCCCTATAACCCCATATCTCTCATAATTACACCAAAGTACCCTCAGGTTTGGAAAATTATATAATTTACCCCTATAACCCCATATCTCTCATAATTACACCAAAGTACCCTCAGGTTTGGAAAATTACATAATTTTACCCCTTATAGACCTATAACTCTCATAATTACACCAAAGTACCCTCAGGTTTTTGGAAAATTACATAATTTACCCCTATAACCCCAGAACCCTCATAATTACACCAAAGTACCCTCAGGTTTGGAAAATTACATAATTTACCCCTATAACCCCATATCTCTCATAATTACACCAAAGTACCCTCAGGTTTTGGAAAATTACATAATTTACCCCTATAACCCCATATCTCTCATAATTACACCAAAGTACCCTCAGGTTTGGAAAATTACATAATTTACCCCTATAACCCCATATCTCTCATAATTACCCCAAAGTACCCTCAGGTTTGGAAAATTACATAATTTACCCCTATAACCCCATATCTCTCATAATTACCCCAAAGTACCCTCAGGTTTGGAAAATTACATAATTTACCCCTATAACCCCATATCTCTCATAATTACCCCAAAGTACCCTCAGGTTTGGAAAATTACATAATTTACCCCTATAACCCCAAATCTCTCATAATTACACCAAAGTACCCTCAGGTTTGGAAAATTACATAATTTACCCCTATAACCCCATATCTCTCATAATTACCCCAAAGTACCCTCAGGTTTGGAAAATTACATAATTTACCCCTATAACTCCAAATCTCTCATAATTACACCAAAGTACCCTCAGGTTTGGAAAATTACATAATTTACCCCTATAACCCCATACTCGTTCTCTTTTCTGCAGTGGGTTGGCCGGGGTTGGGGTTCTCCCAACACTATATCTTCGGAGTGGCGACGGGCACCGGCCCTTGTCCAGGAGTTGATTCTTGCGACTCCTTTTGGCTCCCTCTTCGACGCCCTCCCAGAGTGGGTTTCTAGGGCGGCAGTTTTGGTGTCGGCACTGGCTTGCCATTGGTGGGATACTACTCATACCTTCCATTGGAGCTGGGGTGAGATGACGATGACACCCTTTGATCTTTTTGCTCTGACCGGGATTCCTTCAGGGGGGTCCCCATTCAGATCGATGTCCCTTTGCGTCTGACGGCAGAGGGTATTGTTAGTGCGCTTGGATGGTTCCCGGAGCGACGGAGTTCCGGTGATACGATTCCTCGGGGTGTCTTGGTTACGCGGCTAGCCATAGAGAGAGCTCGGCTAGTTGCTTCAGGGGTTCCTATGACCCGTCAGGAGGCACGCCAGTATGCCCGCGTCCTTCTTCTGTTGACACTCCATGATTTATTCGAGGCTCGTGGTGGGGACACGGCTCATCTTTGGTGGTTGCCCTATCTTCGGGACTTCAGCCTCATGTTTTACTATGACTGGGGAGGCTTTATTCTTGCAGTTCTCTATGATGCCATGGACCAGGTCTCTCGCCATTTAGCCCTGAACCTCAAGGGCTTTTCTCTGCTGTGGGAGGTACATACTTTAGTCCCCTTTTTTTTTGCTTTAGTTCTTTACATATTACCTGTTGATCATTGCTGATTTCTTTTATCTTTCCTTTTCAGAGTTGGTTTGTTGCTTATACCCGCCTGGGTCGCGCCCAGGTGGATCTCCTCGTTGAGAACGAGGACCAGTTCCCTTTTCTCCGCCGATTCATTGCGGGGAACTACCGGGCTCCCTATGTATACCGGACTCGGGAGACCGGAGCTGCTGCCGTTCATGACCTGTTGGAGGAGCAGGTAAATATTTTAGTTCTCTTGCTCTTTGATAGTTAGATAGAATATATAAATTATTAAGAATAAAAAACTTGTTTTCTTTTCAGGTTGAGTGGGCCCCTTGGGGTGATCTGAGTCCCCATTATGGGTATGGCCGCGCCCTGACCGCCTCGAGGACTAGGCGGCTTATCCGGGATGAGTACGACCTTCTCTTCTACTTGGGCGAGAGGGTCATTCGCCAGCACACGCCGTCCCAGTGGCCTCGTGTTCCATTATTCCTTCCTGTTCTGATGAGGCGGATGGGCGAGATCGATCCGGTGACGGTGCAGGCCTTGGTCGACGGACTCAGCTTCCAGACGTTCGTCGAGGAGGGAGACTACCCCGTTTTTGCTGCCCGTTATCTGATGAGAGAGCCGAAGGGGACTCGGGGACGGGTCTTCTATGAGAGGTACCGGGCATTGGGAGGTGATCCCAACTACATACGGGGACAGACCCATTTAGCTAGGGCGGTTCTGGGTCACTTGCCACCTGTCCCCGATCAGAGGGACAACATTCCGGATTCTGAGGACGAGGATCCTGAGGGAGAGAGGGATGTTCCTGCTGCAGCCGAGGGCGGTGGTCGGCCAGAGGGCGAGGGAGGTGATGCGACAGCGGTTCCGGAGCCGTCACCTCAGGTGACACCTGTGAGGGAGCAGCGTACTAAGGGTTTTGAGTTTCCCACCGACCCTTCTGTGTCTCCGGGGGTCCTTTTTGCTGCTGCTGAGGCTGCTGAGGGGAGAGCTGGGATTGTCTGAGAGGTCCTGGGAGCCTGTGGACCTTGGGGCAGACTACGAGCAGTTCGGGCGGACTCCTCCAGCTGCGGTGGCTACTCCTTCTAGTGGGGTACCTCCTTTGAGGGCGACGGCCATAATGGATCCTCCGGGGGTCCGTACCTACGCCACATTGACTCCTCTTCCGGCGACTGTCATGGGTCCTCCTGCCCGATCTCCAGGTTTCGGGGGTTCTTTATCCCGGCCTCCCTTGTTCCCGATCCGTGAGGAGGGCAGGTCCACTTCTGCTGGTGTTCCGGCGGGGTCGTCTATTCCGTGGGTAGATCTACCCCCACTCCCCAGGGACATCTCTTACGTTGGCGCTGGATTACGTCGATATCCCGTCCCGGAGTACCCTCTTCCTGAGGATACTTTTGACTATCTGGGCGGTCGCCCTGATGACGAGGTACTTTCTTCAACTTCTCTTGATACCTTTTCATCTATATCTATCTATTTTGACTGTGCTGATTCTTTTATCTTGTGTCTTTTTACAGCGAGTGAGTGTTCGGGTGGCAGATCTACGGGCTTGGCACGCCCAGTACCTCTACAGCTGGAACCTGCTCCAGTATGTCGGTCGAGACCCTCCAGCCTACATGCGTGATTATCAAAGGGCTATCGACATCTCCTTACGGCCGGACGACCCCCTGACTTCCTCTCATGCCCGGACGGATTCTCGGAGGAGCAGTAGTCGGACTTTCAGGCATTCTCGATCGTCGGTGATCAGTCCTACGGCACCGGTCCAGTCCACGGGGCCTTCTCAGGCGGCAGTTCCTCCTGTTCCTGGCGTCCCAGTTGTTGATCTTACTCCCGAGGAGGGCTTGGGCGATAGTGGGAGCGTGTCAAAACGCGCCCGAGTAGATTAGTTTTCCCTTTCTGCGCTTAGTGTTAGTTTTGGACAGATATGTATTTATTTTAGACATGTTTAGACAGATATTTAAAAACTATTCTTTTATAGGATTTATAAAATATCTTTATCTGTGTTTGATTATACTTTTATTCTCTGTGTGTGAAAGATATATATATAAGAGTCAGTGATTTAGAAGCCATACCTTGTAGTGTAGTGATACTTTTCCTGTAAAAAAGAGCAAAGTGAGAACAAGAAAGCATCTAAAAAATGATTCTTTTGACAAAAATGACTGCTATGTGTAAGAAAAAACCAAATTAGGGTGACCCCAAAGGGGTTTGTCGCGCGACAATCCATCCTGGATATGGGTTTGTCGCGCGACAAACAGGTACAGGTCCCTCCTTTTTTGCTATAAATACACCCATCTTCCTTCCTTCATCCCCACACCTTCCAAAAATGTCTTCTTATCGCACAAAATCTGATTTTTCTTATGTCAATGCTAGAGATGCTTTGATATCTTCCGAAAATGGTCTGAACTTTGGTGCCTTTAGTCCTTTAGCGGGCTGGTGCTATCGTCCCGTCGATTTTTCCTTTCTATTAGGTGCCTTGTATTTCTAGAGTCCTGCGGACCATCTCTTCCGCTTTGGACTAGATGAGCTCTGCCCGACCTATGAAGAGTTCTCCTGGCTGTTACGTTCTGACGTTCGTCTCCCGATGGCAGTTCCCATAGAAGAAATCGGTCCCCGTGACATGCTAATTGCTCTGTTAGCCATTCCCCAGGCGGCCTGTGATGGTTTCATTGCCGACGGTCTTCTTGACCTTCATAATATGGTGAGGTTCTTTCATCGTTATGAAGATAGGGCCTCTTATGGCGTGGGGCGTACTGCAGCGGCCCTAATTTGCCTGGTTTCTGATATGCTGCTGGTGACGGGTTCTTCCCGTGTTGATCCGACTATCCTGAGTCTGATTTACCAGGCTAGAAATGAGGAGTCTATAGTGCCGATCATTCTTGCAGAAACCCTGAATGGTCTTGATGATGTTCAACGGGGGGCTTCGCCCTTCTTCCGGGGGAGTCCGCGTCTGCTATACATGTGGCTGCTAGAGTGCTTTCGATCGGTGAGTTTCAACGGAGTTCGGCTCGACAATCCGACTCATTTCTTCCATCGGCCTCTCTTTGGTGCTTTGACCATGTCTTCCTCTGATTGGACGGTGTGGTTTTCGGAGAATTTTCGGGCTATCCAGTGGAACATTCCTTGGTGGAAGCTGAGGGCGATGGTACTTAGTACTGGGGGTCAGAACTATGTTCGGCTCCGCGGGCTCTGGTTTACTTCCTTTTATCTCCCTGGGCGTCTTCTTCGGCAGTTTAACATTCCTCAGGAGGTTCCCCTTGGTCTGAACAACTTTTCTTCTGAGTCTAAATTTGTGACCCCACATGTTTCTTTATCGGTAGAGAGGATGTGGCGTGCTCGACTGACTCGTCAGTTCAACTATGCCCGTTTTGGTATTACCCGGCCCCTCCGGGTTGATATCATCCGCTCTTGCTGGCAATCTCTGGAAGGAGAACTGATCGACGACCCCTTTCAAATGGAGTGGTTCCGGTTCATGGATACGGAGGCTACTGATGATAATATTGTCTTGCATATCAGATCTTGGACGAAGCTCGGATCGACTTGGCTATTGAGGACCCAGTGTGGCCAACCCCTAGGGATTAGTTTCTTTCATATTTGTTATTTCTCCTTTGTAACCTTCGGTGTTCTGAACCACCTTTTAATAATATATATGAGGGACTGCTTTGTGGGAAATAAATTTATTTACAAAGTTTAAACCGGGCCTGAAGTCACTTCTCAGGTTGCCTACGTTCCCCTTTTTGATTTTTACAAAGAATAAAAAGTTTTGAGTTGGGGCTCAGGTTTACGTAGTTCTTGTTACATGCCACACCTATTGATAATACTTCTTCAGTCGATCCATGTTGACTGGTGATCCGGGTGCATTTTAATCTGGTTATACCCGGCAAAACCATCCACAAATGACTTCAGGGCATGGTTGGCAGTGTTATCTATTATTAAATCGATGTTGGGCAATGGGAAATCGTCTTTCGGACAAGCCTTGTTAAGATCCCGGTAATCCACACACATGCAGACCTTCCCATTTGCCTTTGGAACGGACACAATGTTGGCTAACCATGAAGGGTAATCGATCACCCGCAAAAACCCTACACTCAGTTGTTTCATCACTTCTTCCTTTACTTTCAGGGACCATTCTGGCGTAAGTTTCCTTAACTTTTGCTTGACAGGTCTGAACTCCGGCTTGGTATGTATCTCGTGCATAACTATCTGACTGTTCAATCCTGGTATATCCGCATAAGACCAGGCGAAGACATCCACGTACTCTTTCAGAGTTTGTGTGAATTCCTCTTTTTCTGTTTCACTCAGACTTGTCCCAATGCGGACCTCCTTTCTTTCCTCTTCTGTTCCGAGGTTAATTTCGAGAATGTCTCCTTCCTCGCTCTGTATACGCTGTTCTTCCCGTTCAGGGTGTTCGTTCAGTCTTTCTAATTCCTTATAAGCTATTACAGAATTACAAATAACAGGATAACGCAAAACAGAGTTTTCTTCATTGATAATAGTGTTTACAGGTACAAGTTTAAAAAGTAAATCTAGGAGTGGCTCTTTCCTAGTCTTACTCTCACTCTCACCTCTCACCCTTACAATTTCACTCTTTCCCCCTTCTTTTTGGTAGTCTGGATCAGCGTATATCAGGTGTACGGGGTCATCCCTTGGCTCGTCATCCCCTAGAACCATGATGTCAAAAAGATCTCCGATCATTTCTTCCTCCTCATCTGTCTTGTCTTCATTTCCTTCTTTCAACCCGATTGTTAATTTGGTGGAGAAACTGTGTTCGATGCTTTCTTTGACATATAGGTCCTCTTCATAGAAGATTTCCCATCCCAGCAGGTTCTCTCCGTCGCTGTTTCTCCAAGGTTCCTGAAAACCGCAAAAGGGGAAGTCCTCTCCTTCTTTGACAAAAAACCCGTTCAAAGAGCTGAAACTCGGATACTGATGCCCTTGGCCCCTTTTTTGCTGATCGTCTTCTTCAGTGTGTTGGTACCCTAAACCTTCCCCTTCGTACCTCGTTACTGGTTCCAAGGCTTGAAGTAGTCCTGATTGTCCCATTCCCAGGCCAGCTCCAGGTAAGTATTTCATCATTCTTAGCATATTTGTAATCTTGGTGCTGAGACCGGGGATATTGTCAGGGGGAAGATATTCGATTATCTGAGTGCTAAGAGTTTGTACTTGAGGCTCATAAGAAAAGCCTCCTAACTGTATGCTCTGGCTCCCGATTCCCAAAACAGGTAACTCCACATCTGCCAAGGTCCTTTCAGGATCTCCTTGGATGGTAATTATGTTCCCTTCAAACGGTATCTTGATCTTTTGGTGCAAGGAGGAGGGGAGTGCTCCTATGTCGTGTAGCCACGCTCTTCCCAGCAGGAGGTTAAAACTGGAGGGAATGTCTATGATTTGGAAATCGGCCGGAAAGCTTCCGGGACCGACCATGAGATCTAGCTTCAGAGAACCCAGAACGGCCCTTCTGGTATTGTCGTAGGCCCTGACAGTCACGGCGGATGGAGAAAGCTCTGAATCCAAGATACCCAGGCATCTCGCGGTCTTCAAGGGGCAGACGTTTATGGTTGACCCATTGTCGATAAGGACTTGTGGCAAAATCTTCCCTCGGGTTCGGACGGTGATATGGAAAGCCAGGCTGTGTTTCCTCCCTAATGGAGACAGATCCTCATCTGAAAATGACAGACTTCTTTGGACTGTAAGTGATCCGATCATGTTTGGCAGTTGTTCGGGTGTGGAGTCCGGTGATATCACGGCCTCGTCCAGAAGTTTGATGAAAGCGGTCCTGTGGGGTTTGGAGGCAACCAAGAGGCCCCAAATGGTGATGTGTGCCTGGGTCTTCTTCAACTGCTCAAGCACTTTATCTTCTCCCATTTCCTTCGGTGGCGGTGTTTTCTCGGCCTCCGTCGGTGGTGGTTGGTATACCCTTCCTGAACGGGTGATCTGTTGGATCCAAAGGGATGCCGGGTTTGATTCCTCTGAAGTTTCTGATGATTCCGGCTCTGTCAACCAACTGAAAGTCCCGGGAGAGGTTTCTGTCATACAGATTGTCTCCCTGGGGGGTTTTGGGATTTCCATGATTGTTTCTTCTTATTCTGGGTCCATCCTATCCCAGATTTTTCGGGATTGGTTTTGATTGTAAGTGGCTGTGAGATCCCCTGATTTGCCTTTCCTAAACCCTGCCCGGGTAGGAAGTTCATTTTGGCCATCCATTGGTCAATTATGGGATTGAGGCCCGGGGCAACTTGAGCCTTTGCTGGCAGTACATCGGGTGCCCTGTAGGCTGGGTCATCTCGAATGAGCCCCACGGGATCGAAGCCTTCTTCACCAGTGGTTAAGGCATTAATCCCTGCAGGTGGAGCATGGTTAGGAAGTGGATTGTTAGTAACATTGGGCCCGCCGGGTGCGGGGATGGTTCCGGCTTCAATGAGGTCTTGAATACGATGACGAAGGGCCAAACAACGCTCCGTGTCATGTCCTGCAGCTTGATGATACGCACAATTCTCATTCATTCTCCAGGTATTTGGAATAGGGTTTGGTGGGGGGCGCGGGTTGAGTGGAGTGATTAGTCCGGCCTTTTGGAGCAGCTCCAGACTTTTTACCAGTGTAGTGGGGAGGGTGCAGAAGTTTCTCCTTTTCTTGTCCTCGGTGTTCGAAGGGCCTCCTTGTGCGGGCCAACTCATCGGAGGTGGCTATTGTGGTTGTTGAAAGGGGTTCTGTTGATAGGGGTATGAGCTTATTTGATTCACGGCTGTAGTGGCTGTCTTTCTCCCGGTGTATGCGGCTTTCTTGGTATCGGTTTCAACTTTCTTGGCCAATTCTTCCTCTACTTGTGACCCCATACTCAACAGGGCCCTGAAGTGTGCTTTCCCATGCAACTCAGTACGGCTGGAGTGAAGTTCTTCTGAATGATTTCCAGCTGTTCTTCTTCATCGGGTCGTTTGGACATTTGGAAGGCCATCTCCCTCCAGCGGGTGACAAAGTCGCTGAAGCTTTCTTTCTCGCCCTGTTTGGCCATTTCCAGGTGTTTACGGGTAATTTCCAAATCCTCGTTGGACCCGTATTTGGTCATAAATTCTTTGACGATATCTCCCCAAGTCTGCATGTGATGCCTTTCTAGACCAAAGAACCATCTCAGGGCGGCTCCCGTGAGAGTCATGTGAAAGGCTTGTGCTAATTTCGGCTCTCCACAACCGGACACTTGCATGGATCTGATGTAGGACTGTAGGTGGGTTTTAGGGGGCGTGGTTCCAGTGAACTTGGTGATGGAAGGGAGTTTGAATCCCTGGGGTAATCTTGCTTCTGGGTAGAGGGAGAAGGCATTCATATCCGTGATCTCGTCTGCTCCTTTTATTAGGGACACCCCCTTCTGTAGGACCCTCATCTGCTCTTTCAGCTTTTTTATTTCCTCACTCTCTCTTGACACCTCGTCGGGCTGTTCCCGTGCTATTACCGATTCTGCATATACTGCCCGAAGTCGGTTGATGTCTGGGTATTCATTAGGGAGGGCTGCTGGGGCCGGTGGTGGAATGGGTCTTGCGGGAACTTGTGGCCATGGTTGGTATTGGGGGTCAAAACCAGGTTGTACTTGGGGTTACGGCCAGACTATGGGTGGCTCTTGCTGTTGGTAAGTGGGGCCTGAATCCGGGGCCCATTGGTTCTGATTGTTGGGGTCGGTTTGAACGGGACCAGCTACGATAGGGCCCGTTTGGGGTGGATTGGTTCCTTGAACTGGGGGGAGTACTTGTGAAGACTGTCCTTGGTTCGGATCTCGATTCGGTGGTAGTCGATCAAACCCCGGTGGTGCAGTTCGTTCGGCGGACAATTCTTCTATTCGGATCCGGGTACCCTATTGCTCGTTCGTGAGGTTCGCCAGATCCCTGCTGACGGTCATGAGTAAACGGTACATTTCGACTAGGGTTGGCTGAGCTGATGATGCCTCGGCTAGGCTCTGATCTGTCTCTCGATTCTCGCGTTCATCGGCCATTTCAGGTGTGCTTGGTCTTACTAGTCTTCCGGTGTGATCACGGCCGGCCCAACCTTCCAGTCTGTTTGTTGCTTCACGACTGTAGACGAAACCACGTGGCGAAAGATGAAGGAAGACTGTGTTGTGACTCGATTTTTGCCAAAAGAACCACTAAAAATTGCCGAGAAGAGCCTCGGATTTTAAAAAGGGTGTCGAAAAGTAAGCCGTAAAGTGGTACATCCCCTACGGCTGTTTGACAAGTGTTTTAACTTGACTCGATCTTATATGCAACGCAGGTGTACGAACGGTTAAGGCTTCAGGCTTCCTCCTATTTGGCAAGACCTTGCGATATACCCCAGGGGCGGGTACGTGCAAGAATCTTTTGATATACTTCCCGGGTACGTGAGTGTTCTCGTCACTCGATATACCTCGGGGGTGTACTTGGCCAAGGAGAGTGGAAGTAAATGCTTTCGGTTTATGTTGGCCCAAGCAAAGCCAACTCCCTACTCACTTATAATACTTCCGAGGGTTTGGGGTAAATTCACACTCGTAGAACCAATGCATGATTTGTGATAGTGCGTGCGAAAAAGGTTGGGTTTACAAATATCATTATCTTGATTACGTATTTTTGAAAAATTCCCCTTTTTTTTTTTCAATCAATTAACATAAGTAGGGAAAGCAGAAAAAGCAAGTATTCAACAGATAAACAAAAGTCCACATATAAGAGTCTAGTTTTCTGGCCGTCCCCAGCAGAGTCGCCACTGTGAGAATCCGCAAATGCGACCCCCGGGTCTCGTCCCCGTTCGTTGGGCGTCTGAAGCGTCGGAACGGATCCCGTCGCTCCATTTGCTTGGAGGTTGTTTGATGATTCATATCGTGTGTCCTTACGTCTATTCTAGATGCAAAGGGGTTCGTTCAGAGTCGCCAGTACGTTTTACGAGAAAACGGACAAAAAGGGTTGTGTAAGGGGAAAGGCTAAAGATAAGCCTTTCTTTACACGTTTTGTCTGCGAAACCAGGATTCTATAGGGTTCGGAAACTATATTACGGTTTGGGAAGGTGTTAAGCACCCATTCCGCCCTTTCGGTCTCTAGTGGTCTTATATGTTTATTCTATGTTGAAAAACTTTGATGCTTTTACTGACAGCCTACTACTTTTCAAATGAAAACCCTAATTTCTGGGGGAAGACGGGAAAGGGATGAAAACCTTTGTGTTCCGAGATCCGATTTTTTTTATTTATTGAAAGATGTAAATACAAATGACAAAAACCTTTTATTTTGAAAGAGTATCCCGTATTATTTCCTCAGATAATGACGGTTTTCTCGTGTTGCGTTTACTTTTGTAAAAGTTCGGATCTATGTCGGGACTGATTTAATATGGAACTAGAACTCTTTGGGGAGAGTTATCAATCACGTCGCAGTCTATAGTGAAGACAGGATATGTTTGATTCTAATTCCTAGATAAGTCGTATCAGTCTGGGTTTTGAAAACAGAATTTTATCCGGACGATAACATACTTACTCTTCTGATTTTGCAAATGGTTTTATCAGGGTCCTTTGTTTTGAAGATGGTAGACCATTTATAACTTGGCAATAAGTTTATTCAAATAAAACGTGGATAAAACAACAGAAATAAAACAAGTACACATATAGACCTGTTTAATTACCAGAAGAAACTTTATTTACATTCCCGATGAGAATAATAATAATAAGAAAGAGAATATAATACGGCAGAGAGATTTCCGGCGATAACAATCTTCTCCTTCTTCAGATATTTCCGAGAATTCGATTCCAGAGACGGGACACGTCGAGTGTCAGGAATAGATTCGATAATTCTTCAGAGATAAGATGATAATATAAAATGCTTGATAAAATCAGACTAAAGCTCCAGATTTTCCCGATTTCAGTTCTTCTCAAACCCTTGGGGGTGTTGGCCTATTTATACTGCTCGGGGAAGATTGTCGCGCGACATTTCCCCAAAAAGGGCAAGTGCCGCGCGACATATATGTTTGTCGCGCGACATTCCTGTATGTCGTGCGACAAACGGCTGAAGTGATGGGTCCTGACACTGTGATGTGTCAGAAAGTGGTTGGTCGGGTGCAGAGAGGGATTGTCGCGCGACATAGTGGGATTGTCGCGCGACATTCCAATGATTGTCGCGCGACAATGTGATATGTCGTGCGACAATCCTTCATAAAAATAAGTTTGTCGCGCAACAAACCCCCCGGGGTAGTTTCGGGTGCTCGGGTGTGTCCTGGACTCCAAAAATAGTAGTCTCGTAGGTCGTTAGGGTTCTTGCGGGGGTCACGGATCGGGGTGTCTACATCAATGCTTACTCACTAAGATGTTTTGAGATGAAATCGGCAAGTCTATGGAGGTCTACACATATAACATGTTGGTTAAAAACAAGAAGAGAACTAACCACATCTCTAACCTCAACAAGACATTTCAGATTCTTCGGTACTATAAGATAAAACTCAAGGCCGCAAAATGCAATTTTGGGGTGAGTTTGGGAAAAGTTAAATTTTGGGTTTCATGGTGAAAATAAGTGATAAAGGCAAAACCTTAGAAGAACAAGCCTTGTAAGACTTGGGAAGGCCAAAAAATCTAAAAGGGTTGCATAAGTTAATTGACATGGTGGCAGCCCTAAACATGTTAATTTTCAAATGGATAGGTGCCAACCCTTCTTTAAGGCATCGAAGAAATCCCAAGTCTTCCTTTGGGATGAGGAGTATGAAAAAGATTTATACAATTTAAAGAACTATCTTAGTAGCCCACCCTTAATCTCATGCGCGCCTAGAATCCCACGAGCAGGTTTATGTATACTTATCATCCTCGGTAAAAGAAATAAGTGCAACTTTGATCAAAGAAGACAATGGAGTATAAAAACTAGTTTACTATGTCAGCAAACCAATGATCACAGCCTCTAAACTTTTTCATTATTATTTTGATACTCACCCAATCAAAGTTTTGACATTAAGCCTAATAAAAGCCTTTATACGTTGAGCTAATTTATTAAGAAGAAAGAAAAAATTGTCAATGGAACTCAACAAATTTCACATAGAATACGAGTTAAAGACTGCAATCAAAGGCCAAGTCTTATATGATTTCATCGTCAGTTCAATGACAGCCCAACTGGTCAAACTAAGGGGCAACCGAAAGGCACAATTGCACTAATTAGCCAACCAACCACTTCAACTAAGGGGTAAGGAGATATATAGATGATGGAAATAAATCATCATGAGGTTCAACATAATTAGAACGCTTCGGCCGAGTAGAACGAAAATCAAACATATAGTTTGTTCATTGATGGATCATCAGCGAGAGATGGCTCAGGTGTTGGCATAGTGTTGAAGTCTTTAGAGGGAACTATCTTTGAGTAAGCTGTTTAGCTATGTTTCTCAGCCTCAAATATGAATAAGAGTATGAAGCTTTTATAGTGGAGTTAAAGAAGGCCAACCTACTTGGCGATCTATTGTGATTTCTAGTTAATGGCAAATAACTCATTGGGGAATATACAGCCAAAAACCAGAAGATTAATGCCTATATGAGCTGGCTCAGAAGCTATTTAGAAACTTAAAGTTTGCCTATATATAGATATTTCCTCGGACAAGCAATAGATATGCAAATGTTTTGACAAATTTTGCATCGGTAGTTAAATAAGAAATAAATAAAAAAATTAAAGTTGATTTTCTGCCAAGACCAAGCATTCATTCCGAGCAGGATTTCGGTCAAAATATGCTCTATTATATAAAGCCCAATTTGGGAGTTAGTTGGATGGATCCAATTATTCACTACTTGAGGGATGGAAGCCTACTTAATGATAGTGGCTAAGCTCATCGAATCAGAGCCCAGGCTAGTCAATATTGATTGTTTTTAGATCAATAATTATACAAAAGAATTTATTCATCTCAAGAAAGTCCATGGTGTTTTGTTTGAACTTTATAAAGGTAGTTATAAAAGTCACACTAATGGTCGATCTCTAACTAATCATGTAAAAAATAAAAGTTATTGGTGGTTGTGAGAATCCGGACCCATACCTCGGGAGAAGAAAAAAGAAGTCGTCCTTGTTCTCGGTTTTATTTGAAAAACGTGTTTTGTAGAGTCGCCAGTTTGTTTTACGAGAAAACAAACAAAAGATCGTACGAAGGACTATTCGAAAACGAATTATCTTTCATACGTTTGAAACCAGAGATTTATTTTGAAAATTGACTTTGCTAGGGTTCGGGAACTACGTTACGAATTGGGAAGGTGTTAGGCACCCAATTCGCCCTTTCGGTCTCTTAATGGATCATGTATCTAATTTCTATTTTAGATATCTTGCAAGTAGTTCGAATGATTTTCAGAATAGTCCTTTCCGGATAAATTCAGTTTAAAATAATATTTTGAAATCAGACTCGAGCTTTGCGAGCGCCTACGTATTCATTATAAGAATGAAATCAGAGTCTCGTAGTTCCTTTCTTTTGGAAACTGTTTTGGTATTTTTGTTTGTTTTGAAAACGTGTCAAAACAGATTTTAGATTTCTTGTTAAACTTAGAAAGGACTTGTTTTGAAAGCAATGAACTTCTTTGCAAGTTATCTAATTTTCTGTATTAAAAATGAAATTAAATGCAGTACTGAAATTAAGGATTTGGTAGAAAGTTATACCTGCTACGCTTGAAGAAGATAGGAGGACTTTGCCTTGACTCCTTCTCTCTCTAGAACTTTCTCTCTCTAAAGCTTTCTCTCACTAGCCTTCTCTCTCACTAGCCTTCTCTCAGGATTTCTCTAAAAATGACTTTCTAGAGACTTTGACAAAGCTCCTACTTACCAAAAATACTATTCAATGTTGATGATCCCAAAATGGGATCCCAAGGGTCCTATTTATAGCAACATTTGCGCCAAAAACGCTCCAAAAGAGGCCAACCGCAGGGGTAGCCGCACGGGGTGCGGCTGGGGCGTGCGACAGGGGTGTGCCAGCCGTACGGCTGGAAGGTAGCCGTACGGTTGGGCGTGCGGCTAAGGGGTGCGGTTAGGAGGTGCCAACCGTACGGTTGGCAGGTAGCCGTACGGTTGGGCGTGCGGCTAGGGGGTGCGGTTAGGAGGTGCCAACCGTACGGTTGGCAGGTAGCCGTACGGTTGGGCGTGCGATAGGGGGGTGCGGCTGGCTCATAAAAAATGCGCAGGTCGATCCCCGTCCTAGTAAGCGAAGAGGCAACAAGGGTTATCTTAGACTCCCAACGCGTCCAAAATTGGAGTCTTTCCTATCAGTCTTTCTACATGTATGATGATTCATGATTAAATGCAGGATGCTTAAAGAAAATCAGTATTCGCACGAGAGTCGTGGATTGGGGTGTTCACAGTGGTCTTATATACAAAGAAATGCTCTTGCATACACCAAAAAGTGTCATAAGTGCCAAAGTCGTTCGCCGATTATCCATCAGCCAGCAGCTGAAATTTTCCTCTCACTAGCTAATGGCTATTTCCATAATGGGGATTAGATATCTTTGGTCCTTTTCCAAAAGCTTATGGCTTAAGGAAATTCTTATTGGTGACTATTGATTACTTCACCAAATGGTAGAGGTAGTACCTTTGGTCAACATTACTGATTTAAATATATAGACTTTCTTGTGGGAGAATATTGTCATGCGCTTTAATATTCCTAAAATGTTGGATTCAGACAATGGGACATAATTCAAGATCAGAAGATTATCGAGTTCTCTAAAAAAAACTAGGAATCATGCAAAGTTGCTCTAGTGTCACCCATCCTCAAACAAATGGCTGGGCAAAGGCATCTAACAAGGTTTTCCGTGAAAGCTTAAAGGGGAGATTGAAAGATTCTAATGGTAAATGGGTTCAAGAACTTTCATCTGTACTTTGGGCATTTAGAACCACCATTTGCCAATCAACTGGTGAAACCCCATTCTCTTTAACTTATGGCATAGAGGCCATTATCTCTTTAGTAATCGGTCTTGCAACACTCAGAGCTATTTAAGCAAAGGTTGGGGAGAATGATGCAACCCTAGAAAAAGCCCTAGATTTTTTCGATGAACAAAGGGAAATAACACTTTTTTTGCTAGCCAATTACCAGTAAAACGTGTCCAAGCAAAGGTAAAGCCACTTGAATCTGAGGAAATTTCAAGTCGATGATATGGTTATTAGAAAAATAATGGGTTCAATGGTTGATCCAACACACGACAAGTTTGAGCTGAATTGGGAAGGCCCATACATAGTGATTAGAACTACAAGCATGATTTCATAATCCATGAAATGTGATCAATTTAAGGAGATATTATCGCTAGCGTGATTTACTTTCAACATTGTAAAACCAGTCAAAGGGCTCTTGTCTTTGTCGATTTTGTTATTCAATGAAAATAAGTTATTTTTACAAAAAACAAAATGTCCGAACCAAAGTTCTCCCATTGGGGCATTTGCAAACCAAACACCTCTTTTAGGGGAATAATGGCCTAAATGCTTGGTAGGCTTGCTGAGTTAAAAAAACTCTTTATCTAAGGACAAGAAGTTAGGTCAGAAGTAGACTACATGAACCTCGCATAATTTTGGTTGAACCATAATTAAAATTACAATTTGGTAAGTTAACAATTAAGGCTTGGTAAGCCAATTAAACAATTAAAAGGCCAAATTAAAATGAGGCTTGGTAAGCTGAGATGGCTAGTGAAGTCGAGCAAATACAAATTGATGCTAAACTTGCTTATGTTCATAAAATTTAATATCCTTTAATGAAAATTATAATGAAAGCTTTGTACAAGGCCTGGTAGGCCTATATGAATATCACTGCTCGGTAGGCATCTCAAGGCTAGGTGAGCCAAATATAGTTTAAACTTTTAATTTCAAAAAAGTTTTACATGACTTGGTAAGTCAAAATTATTGTGAAATGTCTTAAATGGCGACTTTTGACAAATTTATGCAAGCTATTGTACAATATTCGTGGCTTAGTAAGTCAGTTAAATAGTTAATGAAAATAACAAAGTAAAGGATAGTAAAGAACTCCATTCATTGATAAAGAGATTGATACACATGGAGGGGTTTTTAGGCCCATTGATTACAAAAAATAAATAAATTCCTAAGTCCTAACAACTAAATTAGAGGAGCCTTTTCTTGGCTAGCCTCAACCTCATTACCCACCTCGGCCAGTTTTTCTCCTGTCTCCACTTCGGTGCCAACCATACAAACATTTAGTGGACACAAAACCTTCTTTTTGTAAATATCATGGCCAATGGGGGTTCTAGCTTATTAGAGTGATATACTAAAAGTCATAACTTTCTTGTTGATTTGGATATGTTATAAACTCGATTTTGCTATTTTAATGAGAATCTTTATAGGTAATAGTTGCATTATATTATTTATTTAAATATTATGTATGTGTGTCTTTTATTTGATATAGTAGATGATTTGGTGTGTATAGTTTAGCTTACACACAGAAGATCATATCATTGGTTTTTATAGAATAAAAGTTTATTACTTCACGGTCTTAGATGGAATTGGGCACCCATCGATAGGATTGTAGTAAAGTTTTAGTAATTTATCTTGACTATAAGAAACGATATAGTTTTAACTCATTGTGTTTGTATTCTTTGTGTGCATTGAACATGATTAGTTTGGGTTAATTATTTTTATACTGACTATATAAAACAATTTAAAATCTCATGGTTATTATGATTACTTATGCTTTTAATCTTGAAATAATTAATAGACATATATATGCAGTGTTTGTTGTTTTGACTCATTGAGAGTGAGATTCATTTATGGATCAATAATCTTCGTGAATTGGATGAAGACACTTATGTATGATGAATATTAATTATTGATGGAATCCACATCCCAGTGTAGGAATTGATGATAGCCCCTTGAGAAGTTTATAAGTTTTGATCGTGTCAAACTCTATAGGTGGATTATGTTAATCTGACATGTCAAATAAGTTAAGTAGTAGGCTCAAGGATTAAGAAGTCATTTAAATATAATTGTCAATAATGTAATTTAAATGACAAGTATCTATAATCTTAACGTGGGGAGAATAATAAGTATTTAATAGAAAGGAGCTCGAAATATAATTTTGAGATAAGGACATGAATGCAAATATAATTCTTTAGTAGTGCTAATTATAATATATGGAAGGAATTAATACATAATGAAATTAGGATTCCAACTTTCCATAGGAATTCCAAATGCTTATTTCTCCTTAGTGTCCCTATCATAGCCTTTTATATACGCCGGCCTTGACTTTTCTCAAAGAGACTAGAATTCACAAATTAGAGTTTGTGCCATTGAAAGATAAGGAAATCTTAGTGATACCGTAGGCCACACTTGGTGCAAGATTTGATGGGGGAATGAATACGGTAGAAGATTTTTAGGTTTTTGGTACTTTAGTCATAAAAAATCTTAAGATTGCACCATTGGATCAAGCTTATTTGAATCTGTTGTTCGGAATGCAAAGTTACAATTATAATTTTAAAAATCAGGACGATTAAAAGTCATTTTGATGGTGAAAATGATCAATTTTCGTAGCCCAGCGGGATTTGAAAAAATCTGACGAGATTGCAATTTGGTGCTATCAAACCCTAATCTCCTCATATGGATCCTCTACATGATCCACAAAGGTGAAACCCCTTTATTCTTATAGAGTTTTTTAAAAATATTTTGTTCAATCTATACGCAATATCAAACGATCCTGTAATTATGTCTCTATCACAGCTAATTAAACGCCGAGATTGTACCCAGCCTGGTATATTATATTTTTCAGGTTGTCCAACTTATTAATAGCATTGGAAATGTCCTCAACATAGCCCTGGTTTTCATCTTTGACGAGAGTATTATCATACTAGTTTTTGAACTCTTCCATGTGATCATCGGATAACCTTTCTACCTCAACTTTAGCAACCTTCCCAGAAGTTGCCTTATCTTCATCAACTAGCCGTAAGGAGTTCTGCAGCTCGACCAATTAAGCCTTGTAGTCCTCTATGTCCTTTTTATAAGCCTCATTAGCATCTACAGCCTTATTGTAGACATCCCGATCCGTGACCCCCGCAAGAACCCTAAATGACCTACGAGAACTACTGATTTGGAGTCCGGGACCCACCCGAGCACCCGAAACTACCCCGAGGGGGTTTGTTGCGCGACAGAACCTATTTTCATGAAGGATTGTCGCACGACATATCACATTGTCGCGCGACAATCCCTGATATGTCGCGCGACAATCCTGCTATGTCGCGCGACCAACCACTTTCTGACACATCACATTGTCAGAACCCATCACTTCAGCCATTTGTCGCGCGACATACAGGTATGTCGCGCGACAAACAGGCACAGTGAATTAGGAATGTCGCGCGACACTTGCCTTTTTTGGGGAAATGTCGCGCGACAATCTTCCCCGAGCAGTATAAATAGGCCAACACCCCCAAGGGTTGAGGAGGGAACTTGAATCTGGAAATTCTGAGTTTTAGTCTGATTTCATTATCAAGCATTCTTTATTATCGTCTTATCTCTGGAGAATTATCGGATCTATTCCCGACACTCGACGTGTCCCGTCTCTGGAATCGAATTCTCGGAAATATCTGAAGAAGGAAAAGATTATTATCGCCGGAAATCTCTCCGCTGGATTATATTTTCTTTCTTATTATTATTATTCTCGTCGGGAAGGTAAAGAAAGTCTTTTCTAGTATTTAAACATTAAATATCTGTGTACTTGTTTTATTTCTGTCGTTTTGTCCACGTTTTATTTGAATAAACTTATTGCCAAGTTACAAATAGTCTATCGTTTTCAAAACAAAAGGCCCTGATAAAACTATTTGTAAAACCAGAAGAGTAAGTACATTACTATCCGGATAAAATCCTGTTTTCAAACCCGGACCGGTAAAACTTACTTAGGAATTAAATACCCGATATATCCTATCTGTTTCATAGATTGTGATACGTCCAGTAAAACTCCCCTCAAGAGTTCCAATTCCATATCGAAAATTAGTTCCATTATAAGATCCGCACTTTTACAAAACTCGAGAAAACCGTCATTATCCGAGAAATAATACGGGAAACTCCATTTCTAAAGAAAACAACTCTCGTCACTTGTATTTGCATTTCTCAAAACGAAACATCGGATCTTGGAACACAAAGGTTTTCTATCCCTTTCCCGTTTTTCCCAGAAATTAGGGTTTTCGCTCAGAAAGTAGTAGGCTATCAGTAAAAGCATCCAAGTTTTTCAACATAGAATAAACATATAAAGACCACTAGAGACCGAAAGGGCGGAATGGGTGCTTAACACCTTCCCAAACCGTAATATAGTTTCCGAACCCTATAGAATCCTGGTTTCGTAGACAAACGTGTAAAGAAAGGCTTAAAAACCTTTCCTCTTACACAACCATTTTGTACGTTTTCCCGTAAAACGTACTGGCGACTCTGAACAAACCCCTTTGCATCTAGGAATAGAACATAGGGACACCTGATATGAATCAAAAGAGACGCTCCAGCAAATGGAACGACGGAATCCGTTCCGACGTTTCAGACGCCCAACTAAACGGGGACGAGACCCGGGGGGGTCGCATTTGCGGATTCTCACAGTGGCGACTCTGCTGGGGATATTAGAAAACTAGACTCTTATATGTGGACTTTTTTTTATCTATTGAATACTTGCTTTTACTGCTTTCCCTACTTATGTTAATTGATTAAGAAGAAACTTTTTTTCTGAAAAAGGGAGTTTTTCAAAAATACGTAATCAAGATAATGATATTTGTAAACCCAACCTTTTTCGTACGCACTATCATAAATCATGCATTGGTTCTACGAGTGTGAATTTACCCCAAACCCTCGGAAGTATTATAAGTGAGTAGGGAGTTGGCTTGCTTGGGCCAACATAAACCGAAAGCATTTACTTCCACTCTCCTTGGCCAAGTACGCCCCCGAGGTATATCGAGTGACGAGAACACTCACGTACCCGGGAAGTATATCAAAAGGCTCTTGCACGTACCCGCCCCTGGGGTATATCGCAAGGTCTTGCCAAATAGGAGGGAGCCTGAAGCCTTAACCGTTCGTACACCTGCGCTGCATATAAGATCGAGTCAAGTTAAAACACTTGTCAAACCGTCGTAGGGGATGTACCACCTTACGGCATACTTTTCGACACCCTTTTAAAATCCGAGGCTCTTCTCGGTAATTTTTAGTGGTTCTTTTGGCAAAAATCGAGTCACATCACAGTCTTCCTTCATCTTCGCCACGTGGTTTCGTCTACAGTCGTGAAGCAACGACAGACTGGAAGGTTGGGCCGGTCGAGATCACACCGGAAGACTAGTAAGACCAAGCACACCTAAAATGGCCGATGAACGCGAGAATCGAGAGACAGATCAGAGCCTAGCCGAGGCATCATCAGTTCAGCCAACCCTAGCCGAAATGCACCGTTTACTCATGACCGTCGGCAGGGATCTGGCAAACCTCACAAACGAGCAATAGGGTACCCGAATCCGAGTAGAAGAATTGTCAGCCGAACGAACTGCACCACCGGGGTTTGATCGACTACCACCGAATCGAGATCCGAACCAGGGACAGTCTTCACAAGTACTCCCCCCAGTTCAAGGAACCAATCCACCCCAAACGGGCCCTATCATAGCCGGTCCCGTTCAGATGGATCCCAACAATCAATGGGCCCCAGATTCAGGCCCCACTTATCAGCAACAAGAGCCACCCATAGTTTGGCCACAACCCCAAGCACAACCCGGATTTGACCCCCAATACCAGCCATGGCCACAAGTCCCCATAAGGCCCATTCCACCACCGGCCCCAGTAGCCCCTCCAAATGAATACCCAGATATCAACCGACTCCGGGCAGTATATGCGGAATCTGTTATAGCTCGGGAACAGCCCGACGAGGTGTCAAAAAAGAGCGAAGAGATGAAGAAACTGAAGGAGCAGATGAAAGTTCTGCAAAGAGGGATTTCTCTGATAAAAAGGGCAGACGAGATCACAGATATGAACGCCTTCTCCCTCTACCCAGAAGCCAGACTGCCTCAAGGATTCAAGCTCCCTTCTATCACCAAATTCACAGGGACCACCCCCCCCCAAAACCCATCTCCAATCCTACATCAGATCCATGCAAGTGTCTGGCTGTGGAGAGCCGGAGCTGGCTCAAGCCTTTCACATGACTCTCACGGGGGCCGCCCTGAGATGGTTTTTTGATCTGGAGAGACACCACACAAAAACTTGGGGGGATATCGTCAAAGAGTTCATGACCAAATACGGGTCCAACAAGAGTTTGGAAATTACCCGTAAACACCTGGAGATGGCCAAGCAAGGCGAGAAAGAAAGCTTCAGCGATTTGGTCACACGCTGGAGGGAGATGGCCTCCCAAATGTCCAAGCGACCCGATGAAGAAGAGCAGTTAGAAATCATCCAGAAGAACTTCACTCCAGCCGTACTGAGTTGCATGGGGAAGCATGTATTCCCACACTTCAGAGCCCTGTTGAGTATGGGATCGCAAGTGGAAGAGGAGTTGGCCAAGAAAGCTGAAACCGATACCAAGAAAGCCTCATACACCGGGAGAAAGACAACCACTACAACCGTGAATCAACTAAGCTCATACCCATATCAACAAAACCCGTTTCAACAGTCGCAACAAGTCCCTCCAATGAGTTGGCCTGCACAAGGAGACTCTTCAAACACCGAAGCCAAGAAAAGGAGAAATTTCTGCACCCTTTCCACTACCCTGGTCAAAAGCCTGGAACTACTCCAAAAGGCCGGATTGATCACCCCACTCAACCCGCGTCCCCCACCAAACCCTATTCCCAGCACCTAGAGAATGAATGAGAACTGTGCATACCATCAAGCAGCGGGCCATGACACGAAACGCTGCTTAGCTCTTCGTCATCGTATCCAGGACCTTATTGAAGCTGGAACCATCCCCGCACCGGCGGGCCCAATGTTACCAACAACCCCCTTCCCAATCATGCTCCACCTGCGGGAATTAACGCCTTAACTACTGATGAAGAAGGCTTTGACCCCGTAGGACTCATTCGGGACGACCCAGCCTATAAGGCACCCGTTATGTTACCAGCAAAAGCACAAGTTGCCCCAGGCCTCAATCCAATAATCGACCAATGGATGGCCAAGATGAACTTCCTACCTGGGCAGGGCTTAGGAAAAACAAATCAGGGGATCTCGCAACCACTCATAATCAAAACCAATCCTGGGAAAGCTGGGATAGGATGGACCCAAGACAAGAAGAAACAGCCGTGGAAACCCCGCCCCCCCCATAAGTAGACAATCTGTATGACAGAAACCTCCCCCGGGACTTTCAGTTGGTCGGAAGAGCCGGAGACATCATAAATCTCAGAAGGATCAGACTCAGCATCCCTCTGGATACAACAAATCACCTGCTCAGGAAGGGTATACCAGCCACCACCGATGGATGCCGAGAAATCATCACCTCCTAAGGAAGCAGGAGAAGATCGAGTGTTAGAACAGTTAAAGAAAACCCAGGCCCACATCACCATTTGGGGCTTCTTGGTTGCCTCCAAACCTCACAGGACCGCCTTCATCAAACTCCTTGACGAGGCCGTCATATCACCCGACTCCACACCAGAACAACTGTCAAACATGGTCGGATCACTCACAATCCAAAGAAGTCTGTCATTTTCAGATGAAGACTTATCTCCATTGGGAAGGAAGCACAGCCTGGCTCTCCATATCACCGTCAGGACCCGATGGAAAATTTTGCCACAGGTTCTCATCGACAATGGGTCAACCATAAACGTTTGCCCCCTGAAGACCGCTAGATGCTTGGGTATCCTGGATTCAGAGCTTTCTCCATCCGCCGTAACCGTCAGGGCCTATGACAACACCAGGAGGGCCGTTTTGGGATCTCTGAAGCTCGATCTCATGGTCGGTCCCGAAAACTTTCTGGTCGACTTTCAAATCATAGACATTCCCTCCAGTTTTAACTTACTATTGGGAAGGGCATGGCTACACGACATAGGAGCACTCCCCTCCTCCCTACACCAAAAGATCAAGATACAGTTTGAAGGGAACATAATCACCATCCAAGGAGATCCTGAAAGGACCTTGGCAGATCTGGAGTTACCTGTTTTGGGAATCGGGAGCCAGAGCATACAGTTGGGAGGCTTTTCTTACGAACCTCAAGTACAAACTCTCAGCACCCAGGTAATCGAATATCTTCCCCCTGACAATATCCCCGGTCTCAGCACCAAGATCACAAATATGCTGAGAATGATGAAATACTTGCCTGGAGCCGGTCTGGGAATGGGACAGCCAGGACTACTTCAAGCCTTGGAACCAGTAACGAGGTACGAAAGGGAAGGTTTGGGGTACCAACACACTGAAGAAGACGATCGACAAAAAGGGGGCCAAGGGCATCAGTATCCGAGTTTTAGCTCTCTGAACGGGTTTTTTGTCAAAGAAGGGGAGGACTTCCCCTTTTGCGGTTTTCAGGAACCTTGGAGAAACAGCGACGGAGAGAACCTTCCAGGATGGGAAATCTTCTACGAAGAGGACCTATATGTCAAGGAAAACATCGTGCACAGTTTCTCTACCAAATTGACAATCGGGCCGAAGGAAGAAAATGAAGACAAGAAGGATGAGGAGGAAGAAATGATCGGGGATCTCTTCGACATCATGGCTCTGGGGGATAACGAGCCAAGGGACGACCCTGTACACCTAATATACGCTGATCCAGACTATCAAAAAGAAGGGGAAAAGAGTGAAATTGTAATGGTGAGAGGTGAGAGCGAGAGTAAGGCTAGGGAAGAGCCACTCCTAGATTTACTTTTTAAACTTGTCCCTGTAAATACTATTAATGAAGAAAACTCTGTTTTGCGCTATCCTGTTATTCTTAATTCTGTAATTGCTTATATGGAGTTGGAAAGATTGAACGAACACCCTGAATGGGAGGAACAGCGTATACAGAGCGAGGAAGGAGACACTCTTGTAATTAACCTCGGGACAGAAGAGGAGAGAAAAGAGGTCCGCATTGGGGCAAGTCTAAGTAAGACAGAAATAGAGGAATTCATACAAACTCTGAAAGAGTACGTGGATGTCTTCGCTTGGTCTTATGCGGATATGCCAGGTTTAAACAGTTAGATAGTCATGCACAAGATACACACCAAGCCAGAGTTCAGACCCGTCAAGCAAAAGTTGAGGAAACTTACGCCAGAATGGTCCCTGAAAGTAAAAGAAGAAGTGATGAAACAACTGAGTGTAGGGTTTTTGCGGGTGATCGATTACCCTTCATGGTTAGCCAACATTGTGCCCGTTCCGAAGGCAAATGGAAAGGTCCGCATGTGTGTAGATTATCGAGATCTCAATAAAGCTTGTCCGAAAGACGATTTCCCATTGCCCAACATCGATTTGATAGTAGATAACACTGCGAACCACGCCCTGAAGTCATTTGTGGATGGTTTTGCCGGATATAACCAGATTAAGATGCATCCGGATCACCAGGAGAAAACAACATTCATCACACCATGGGGAACATACTGCTACACCGTTATGCCCTTTGGGCTGAAGAACGCCGGGGCAACTTATCAGAGGGCAGCCACCGCAATTTTCCACGACATGATCCACAAAGAAGTAGAGGTGTATGTGGACGACATGATAATCAAATCAAAGGAGAGGGAAGGTCACGTACCAGCTCTACGAGCCTTCTTCGATCGGCTCCGCCAGTACCAGATGAGACTCAATCCGCAGAAATGTGTGTTCGGGGTGACCAAGGGAAAACTCCTAGGCTATGTTGTCAGTAAGAAAGGAATCGAGGTAGACCCTGCCAAGGTTCAAGCTATCCAAGAAATGCCTAAGCCTCGTACTGAGAAAGATGTCCGGGGATTTTTGGGTAATTTGCAGTTGTAGGTTCAATTCTGCAGTACATCAGTAGGTTCATCTCTCAGCTCACTCAGACTTGCGAGCCCATCTTCAAACTCCTAAGGAAATCTTCACCGAGAGAGTGGGACGATCAGTGCCAGGAAGCTTTTGATAGAATCAAAGAATATCTCTCCAACCCCCCAGTATTAGCCCCACCACAAACCGGACTACCATTAATCTTGTACCTAACCGTCACTGATTCAGCCGCGGGAGCAATGCTAGCCCAACACCTGACTGATACACGGAAAGAGCAGGCCATCTATTTCCTCAGCAAGAAACTGTCCCCATTTGAGATGAACTACACACCATTGGAGAAATCATGCACCGCTCTCGTCTGGGTAACACAGAAACTACGGCACTACATGCTAGTTTTCTCAGTCATCCTGGCATCACGTATTGATCCGTTAAAATACCTCTTCGAGAAACCGGCTCTCTCGAACCGAATGGCAAAATGGCTATTTCTACTCTCTGAATTTGACATCACCTACATGACCCAGAAGGCAGTCAAAGGCAAGATCATAGCTGATTACCTGGCCCACAATCCAATATTGGGAGACATGCTAGAAGAAGCCGAATTCCCAGACAAAACCATCATGAATGTCGAGATCGATGAAGACTGGAAGTTATACTTTGATGGGGTCGCCAATCGAAATGGAAACGGGATAGGCATCCTGTTAGTCTCGCCAGACCAAACTCACTCCCCGGTATCATATCGTTTGGACTTCTTCTGCACCAACAACATGGCTGAATATGAAGCCTGCATACTCGGGTTAGAGATCGCCTTTCAAAAGGGTATAAAGAGAATACAGGTATACGGAGATTCAGCACTAGTGGTCCACCAGGTTCTGAAAGAATGGAAGATCAGAGATGAGAAATTAGTCCCTTACCTCGCCCGACTGGAGGATATCGCGGGAAAGTTCAAACATGCGGAGTTTTACTATCTCCCCAGGTCTCAGAACAGTTTTGCCGACGCACTGGCAACCCTGGCATCTATGATCGATATCCCGGAGGGGATGGAAGAAATAACTCTTACGGTACAAAAGAAGTCAGAACCTGCACACTGCACGGCCTTGGAGGTAGAGAATGAAGGGGAAGGGGATCCAACCACTTGTTTTTACGATATCTGGAACCTACTGAAGAACCATCAGTATCCCGAGAAAACAGACAAGAAAACACGGGTCACGCTCAGAAGATTAGCGTCAGGGTTCATACTTTGTGCCGGAAGATTGTATAAGAGGAACTACGACGGGACTCATCTTCAATGCCTCACCGAAAAAGAATCAGTCAGAATGATGGATCAGATACATGGGGGCGATTGCGGACCCCATATGAGCGGACATACACTTGCCCGCAAAATCATCAGACAAGGTTATTTCTGGTCTACCCTGCAAACTGACTGCTCTGACCACGTACGCCGTTGTCACAAGTGCCAAATTTATGCTAAATCCCAGAAGCTTCCTCCAGAAGAGTTGTACAACATGACTGCTCCCTGGCCTTTTGCAACCTGGGGAATCGACGTCATTGGGAAGATCTCGCCCAAAGCCAGCAACGGCCATGAATTCATACTAGTGGCCATTGACTACTTCACCAAATGGGTGGAAGCCGAGTCTTACCAGACCCTGGATGCCAAGAAAGTAGCCCGATTTATCAAAAGGAATATTGTTTGCCGATATGGGGTCCCACACGAGATCATCTCAGATAACGGCACCCACTTCGAAGGAGAAGCTAATACCGTCATGGAAGAATACGGTATTACCAGACACAGATCTTCGCCATACAGGCCACAAACCAATGGGGCAGTTGAAGCCGCCAACAAAAATCTGAAGAATATCCTAAGCAAGATGACCGACACCTGTCGAGACTGGCCGGAGAAACTACCATATGCATTATGGGGATACCGCACTACAGAGAGGGTTTCCACCGGAGCAACCCCGTTCTCTCTTACATACGGGATGGAAGCAGTCCTCCCTGTTGAGTTAGAGGTCCCCTCCCTCAGGGTAATGCTAGAAAATCAAGTCAATGAACTGGAGTGAGTCCAGGCACGTTATAACGAGCTAGCCCTACTAGATGAAAAAAGATTAAAAGCCGCATACCACCATCAGGGGTATCAGAAGAGAATCGCTCGAGCATTTAACCAGAAAGTGAGGACTCGGGGTATCAATGAGAACGATATCGTATTGAAAGAAATTCGAGAACCAGCCAGAGATCCGAGGGGTAAGTTCGGGCAGAAGTGGACAGGGCCGTATATCGTCAAAGAAATCAATACAGGGGGTGCCGCTATACTCACTGATTTGGATGGACAGTTACTGCATTCACCAGTCAACATGGATCGACTGATGAAGTATTATCAATAGGTATGACATGTGAAATAAGAACTACGTAAACCTGAGCCCCAACTTAAATCTTTTGTTCTTTGTAAAAAATCAAAAAGGGGAACGTAGGCAACCTGAGAAGTGACTTCAGGCCCGGTTTAAACTTTGTAAATAAATTTATTTCCCACAAGCAGTCCTTCATATATTATTAAAAGGTGGTTCAGAACACCGAAGGTTACAAGGGAGATATGACGATACAGAAGTAACTAATCCCTAGGGGTTGGCCACACTGGGTCCTCAGTAGCCAAATCGATCCGAGCTTCGTCCAAGATCTGATACGCAAAAACAATGTTATCATCAGTAGCCTCAGTATCCATAAATCGGAACCACTCCATTTGAAAGGGGTCGCCGATCAGTTCTCCTTCCAGAGATTGCCAGCAAGAGCGAATAATATCAGCCCGGAGGGGCCGGGTAATACCAAAACGAGCATAGTTGAACTGACGAGTCAGTCGAGCACGCCACATCCTCTCTACCGATAAAGAAACATGCGGAGTCACAAATTTTGACTCAGAGGAGAAGTTGTTCAGACCAAGGGGAACCTCTTGAGGAATATTAAACTGCCGAAGAAGACGTCCGGGGAGATAAAAGGAAGTAAACCAGAGCCCGCGGAGCCGAACGTAGTTCTGACCCCCAGTACTAAGTACCATCACCCTCAGCTTCCACCAAGGAATGTCCCACCGGATAGCCCGAAAGTTCTCCGAGAACCACACCGTCCAATCAGAGGAAGACATGGTCAAAGCCCCAAAGAGGGGACGACGGAAGAAATGCGTCGGATTATCGAGCCGAACCCCGTTGAAACCCACCGATCGAAAGCGCTCCAGCAGCCACATGTATAGTAAACGCGAACTCCCCCGGAAGAAGGGCGAGGCCCCCCTTTGAACATCATCAAGACCATTCAGGGTCTCTGCAAGAACGATCGGCACTATAGACTCCCCATTTCTAGCCTGGTAAATCAGACTCAGGATAGTCGGATCAACACGGGAAGAACCCGTCACCAGCAACATATCAGAAACCAGGCAAATCAGGGCCGCTGCAGTACGCCCCACGCCGTAAGAAGCCCTATCTTCATAACGATGAAAGAACCTCACCATGTTATAGAGGTCAAGGAGTCTGTCGGCAATGAACCCATCACAGGCCGCCTGGGGAATGGCTAACAGAGCAATTAGCATGTCGCGGGGACCGATTTCTTCTATGGGAACTGCCATTGGGAGATGAACGTCAGAACGCAACAACCAGGAGAACTCCTCATAGGTCGGGCAGAGCTCATCTAGTCCAAAGCGGAAGAGATGGTCTACAAGACTCCAGAAATACAAAGCACCTAACATAAAGGAAAAATCGACGGGACGATGGCACCAGCCCGCTAAAGGACTAAAAGCACCGAAGTTCAGACCGCTTTCAGAAGATATCAAAGCATCTCGAGCATTGACATAAGAAAAATCAGATTTTGTGCGATAAGAGGACATTTTTTGAAAGGTGTGGGGATGAAGGAAGGAAGATGGGTGTATTTATAGCAAAAAAGAGGGACCTGTACCTGTTTGTCGCGCGACAAACCCATATCCAGGAGGGATTGTCGCGTGACAAATCCCTTTGGGGTCACCCTAATTTTGCTTTTCTTACACACAGCAGTCATTTTGCCAAGAGAATCATTTTTGGATGCTTTCTTGTTCTCACTTTGTTCTTTTTACAGGAAAGGTATCACTACGCTACAAGGTATGGCTTCTAAAAAACGCTGACTCATGTGTACATATGTGTATATCTCTCACAGACAGAGAAGAAAAATATAATCAAACACAGATAAAGATGTTTTATAAATCCAATAAAAGAACAATTTTTAAAAGACTAAATATTTGTCTAAAACATGTCTAAATAAATACATATCTGTCCAAAACTAACACTAAATGCAAAAAGGGAAAACTAATCTACTCGGGCGCGCTTTGACACGCTCCCACTGTCACCCGAGCCCTCCTCGGGAGTAAGGCCAACAACTGGGACGCCAAGAACCGGGGGAACTACTGCCTGGGAAGGACCCGTAGACTAAACCGGTGCCGTCGGGCGGATCACCGACGATCGAGAACGCCTGGAAGTCCGACTACTGCTCCTCCGAGAATCCGTCCGGGCATGAGAGGAAGTCAGGGGGTCGTCCGGCCGTAGAGAGACATCGATAGCCCTCTGGTAGTCACGCATATAGGCTGGAGGGTCTCGACCGACATACTGGAGCAGGTTCCAGCTGTAGAGGTACTGGGCGTGCCAAGCCCGTAGATCTGCCACTCGTACACTCACCCTCTGTAAAAAGACATAAGATAAGAGAATCAGTACAGTCAAAATAGATATATATAGATATAAAGGTATCAAGAAAAGGTAAAAGAAGGTACCTCATCACCAGGGCGACCGCCCAGATAGTCGAAAGTATCCTCAGGAAGAGGATACTCCGGGACAGGATATCGACGTAAGCCAGCGCCGACATAAGAGATATCTCTGGGGAGTGGGGGTAGATCTACCCACGGAATAGACGACCCCGCAGGAACAACTGCAGAAGTAGACCCTCCCTCCTCGCGAATGGGGAACAAGAGTGGACGAGAGGAGGAGCCGCCAAAACCTGGAGATCGGGCGAGAGGCCCCATGACAGTCGTCGGGAGAGGAGTCAACGTAGCGTAGGTTCGGACCCCTGGGGGATCCACCATCGCCGTCGCCCCCAAAGGAGGTACCCCACCAGAAGGAGTAGTCGCCGCCGCAGGAGGAGTCCGCCCAAACTGCTCGTAATCTGCCCCAAGGTCCGCAAGCTCCCAGGACCTCTCAGAAAATCCCGCTCTCCCCTCGGCAGCCTCAGCAGCAGCAAAAAGGCCCCCCGGAGACACAGAAGGGCAGGTAGGGAACTCAAAACCCTCAGCGCGCCGCTCCCCCACGGGTGTCGTCTGAGGAGACTGCTCCGGAGCCGCCGTAGTATCACCTCCCTCACCCTCTGGCCTACCACCACCCTCGGCAGCAGCAGGAACATCTCTCTCTCCCTCGGGGTCCTCGTCCTCAGAATCTAGGATGTTGTCCCTCTGGTCGGGGACAGGTGGCAGGTGACCCGGAACCGCCCTAGCTAAGTGGGTCTGTCCCCGTATGTAATGGGGATCATCTCCCAATGCCCGGTATCTCTCATAGAAGACCCGTCCCCGAGTCCCCTTCGGCTCCCTCATCAGGTAACGGGCAGCAAAAGCAGCGTAGTCTCCATCCTCGGTGAACGTCTGGAAACCGAGACCGTCAACCAAAGCCTGCACCGTCACCGGATCAATCTCGCCCGTCCGCCTCATCAGAACCGGGAGAAGTAGTGGAACTTGAGGCCACTGGGCCGGTGTGTGCTAGCGGATAACCCTCTCGCCTAAATAGAAGTGAAGGCCGTACTCGTCTCGGATAAGCCGCCTAGTCCTCGAGGTGGTCAGAGCACGGCCATACCCAAAGTGAAGGCCTAGATCACCCCAGGGGGCCCACTCAATCTACAGGGAGAATGAAATTTTATTTCAGTTATTCATAAATATATATTATTTTTTATTTTTAAAGAAAAGAATACTAAAATATTTACCTGCTCCTCCAGCAGGTCGTGAACAGCAGCAGCACCGGTCTCTCGAGTCCGGTATACATAAGGGGCCCTGTAGTTCCCCGCGATAAATCAGCGGAGAAAGGGAAACTGATCCTCGTTCTCGACGAGGAGATCCACTTGGGCGCGACCCAAACGGGTATACGCCACGAACCAACTCTGAAGAAAAGACAGAAAAGATATCAACAACAACAGATAATAAGAAGTAAAGGACTGAAACAAGAATAAGAGAACAAGAGTATGTACCTCCCACAGCAATGAGAAGCCCTTGAGGTTCAGGGCTAAATGGCGAGAAACCTGGTCCATAGCATCATAGAGGACGGCAAGAATAAAACCGCCCCAATCGTAGTCAAACATGATGCTGAAATCTCGGAGATAAGGCAGCCACCAGAGATGGGCTGTGTCTCCCCCACGGGCCTCAAACAGATCATGGAGTGTCAGTAGAAGAAGGACGCGAGCGTACTGGCGCGCCTCCTGACGGGTCATCGGTACCCCCGAAGCGATCAATCTAGCTCTCTCTGTCGCCAGGCGCGTGACTAAAACTGCTCGAGGAATTGTTTCACCAGAACTCCGTCGCTCTGGAAACCATCCTAAAGCACCGACAATGCCCTCTGCCGTCAGACGCAAGGGAACATCAATCTGTATAGGGACCCCCCTGAAGGAATCCCGGTCAAAGCAAATAGATCGAGGGGGGTCATCGTCATCTCCCCCCAACTCCAGTGAAAGGTATGGGTGGTGTCCCACCAGTGGCAGGCCAGAGCTGACACCAACACAGCTGCCCTAGATACTCGCTCCGGAAGGGCATCAAAGAGGGGACCAAAAGGAGTCGCAAGAAGCAACTCCTGGACAGGGGCCGGTGCCTGTCGCCACTCTAAAGAGATGGTGTTGGGAGAACCCCAACCACGGCCAACCCACTATGGACAAAAGGAACGAGTACAGGATTAGGAGGGTATTTTGGTGTAATTATGAGAGATATAGGGTTATAAGGGTAAATTATGTAATTTTCCAAACCTGAGGGTACTTTGGTGAAATTATGAGAGTTATAGGGTTATAAGGGTAAATTTATGTAATTTTCCAAACCTGAGGGTACTTTGGTGTAATTATGAGAGATATAGGGTTATAAGGGTAATTTATGTAATTTTCCAAAACCTGAGGGTACTTTGGTGTAATTATGAGAGATATAGGGTTATAAGGGTAATTTATGTAATTTTCCAAAACCTGAGGGTACTTTGGTGTAATTATGAGAGATATAGGGATATAAGGGTAAATTTATGTAATTTTCCAAACCTGAGGGTACTTTGGTGTAATTATGAGAGTTATAGGGTTATAGGGGTAAATTATGTAATTTTCCAAACCTGAGGGTACTTTGGTGTAATTATGAGAGATATAGGGTTATAGGGGTAAATTATGTAATTTTCCAAACCTGAGGGTACTTTGGTGTAATTATGAGAGATATAGGGATATAGGGGTAAATTTATGTAATTTTCCAAAAACCTGAGGGTACTTTGGTGTAATTATGAGAGTTATAGGGATATAAGGGTAAACTATGTAATTTTCCAAAACCTGAGGGTACTTTGGTGTAATTATGAGAGATATAGGGTTATAAGGGTAAATTATGTAATTTTCCAAACCTGAGGGTATTTTTGTGTAATTATGAGAGTTATACGGTTATAAAGGTAAATTATGTAATTTTCCAAAACCTGAGGGTATTTTGGTATGATTATAAAGTTATAGAGTCATGGGGGTACATTATATAGTTTCCCAAAATCTAGGAGGGTATCACAAGTAAAAGTATGTGTTTACTAATCGGATGTTATTTCTAGGCAGTCATGCATACTAACATTTGTTTAAAATACATGCAGGAAATGACAGAAATAAAAGAACAAATAAATACACGAAAGAAGACATACCAGAGATCGACGACGAATCTCGTGAGAAACAGGCTCCATCAAGAGCCAAGGAATGTCCGGAACTGGAGCAGCCCGGGTCGCATCTCGGTAAACCACAGCCCGACCACGGTCCACCCCATCCTCACCATACCAGTCGAGGTCCTCCCAATCGTCGTGATGAGGACTACACCGAAGGACGCCCTGAGCGTCGGTAAAAGTAACCTCGTCCTGGTCACCCTCCAGTCTATCAGGCTGAGCAGGATCCATCTATATATGAGTAAATAAATGAGAAAAGTCGAAAAAGCGGCAGGGCTTCCGCGCTCGGGAGAAGAGAGAAAGAGAGAAAAAAAGAGCTAAAGAGAGAAAGAGGAAGGAGAGAATGAGGTGGAATGAGCTCAGCAGGAGGCTTATATAGTGGAACACATTGTCGCGCGACAAACAGGGTCATTGTCGCGCGACAAAGAGCCCTCTCCCGAGGTGTTGCGCGACAATCACCTATCTCCCCTGATTTTTTTGACCTTTGTCTCATTTTATCTCTTGCAGGAGGACTTCCGAGAAGCAGTTTTCGAAAAAAATTGCCAAAAACCGCGCACCCAGGATGAGAACACGAGGAAGGACTTCCAAATCATCTCTCCAAAAATGCGTGAACGAAATACAAAACGGTTAAAGTAGTCTCTGATCTACCAGAAAGGACTAAGACCATCAAATGAGAAAAAGCAGAATAGCAAGATAAGGCGGGAATAAAAAAAATTAAAAGAGTGGAAAAGAGAAGAAACCCGCATGAGGGCCCAAAGCGAGCGAGAGAAACAGAAATGTGGAGTGGCAGGGAGAGCCACACCAAAAGTGATAGCTAAGCCAAAACCGGCTCAGGGCTTCGTTTTGGGTGAGTAAGGCTCCTGATCACGACAAAGGGATGAAAAGACTCCTGGTCAAAAACAGAGAAGGCCAGGAAAAGTCTTTCCCAAAAGAGGGAGAAATAAGGGCATCGAAAAACAGAATACGATGTGGGCCCACCAAAAGAGAAAACTAAGAAAAGATCAGAGATCAGAGATTGAACTTTCAAACAAATTTTCTTTTTAGCACGATACAGAAGAGATGGTTTGGAAAAAACCTCGGACCATCGCTCTGCGGAGAGTAAAAGAAATCTGAAAACTGCCTCTGAGAGAAGCATCTTCACTCGAGGAAGACATGAGAAACAAAGTTCAGAAAGATACAGGGAAGCGGACATCCAGATTTTGACCCCGAGGAGCTCTTTTCACTTTCGCAAAACTTCTCTCTCTCTCACTCTAGCAGTCTAAGAGAGACAATCAAAATCACTGGATTACAACACAAGCCCTCTCCAGAAGCAAACCAAGAACACAAGCCCTCTCCGGAGGCAAACCACAACACAAACCCTCGAAAGAGGCAAGGAGGTATCGGAAGCCCTTGCCAGAGGCAAAAAGTTACTCATCAAAAGCCCTCCCAGAGGCAATTTTCCTTTCTTATTTTTCAGGTCAAAGAAGCCCTCCCAGAGAGGCACACGGTAGTCCTCCCACCTGAGGCGAAGCCCTCCCAGAGAGGCACACGGTAGTCCTCCCACCTGAGGCGAGAAGATCAAAGCCCTCCCAGAGAGGCACACGGTAGCCCTCCCACCTGAGGCGAAGCCCTCCCAGAGAGGCACACGGTAGTCCTCCCACCTGAGGCGAGAAGATCAAAGCCCTCCCAGAGAGGCACATGGTAGTCCTCCCATCTGAGGCAAGTAGAGCAAATGAAAGCCCTCGAAAGAGGCAATGAGGTAACAAAAACCCTCTCCGGAGGCAAAACCAAACACAAGCCCTCTCCGGAGGCATTCACGAATACTTTCTGCATACACACACTCCTTTAGAGTTCATGCGGGGGCCAAGGATCATGGTCTCTTCCAGTCGCCTCAATTCCTTGTAAGCAAGGAGCTTGAGTCGAGAGGGTCTGTAGACACCCCGATCCGTGACCCCCGCAAGAACCCTAAATGACCTACGAGAACTACTGATTTGGAGTCCGGGACCCACCCGAGCACCCGAAACTACCCCGAGGGGGTTTGTTGCGCGACAGACCTATTTTCATGAAGGATTGTCGCATGACATATCACATTGTCGCGCGACAATCCCTGATATGTCGCGCGACAATCCTGCTATGTCGCGCGACAATCCCTCTCTGCACCCGACCAACCACTTTTTGACACATCACAGTGTCAGAACCCATCACTTCAGCCGTTTGTCGCGCGACATACAGGTATGTCGCGCGACAAATAGGCACAGTGAATTAGGAATGTCGCACGACAAACGGATATGTCGCGCGACACTTGCCTTTTTTGGGGAAATGTCGCGCGACAATCTTCCCCGAGCAGTATAAATAGGCCAACACCCCCAAGGGTTGAGGAGGGAACTTGAATCTGGAAATTCTGAGTTTTAGTCTGATTTCATTATCAAGCATTCTATATTATCGTCTTATCTCTGGAGAATTATCGGATCTATTCCCGACACTCGACGTGTCCTGTCTCTGGAATCGAATTCTCGGAAATATCTGAAGAAGGAAAAGATTATTATCGCCGGAAATCTCTCCGCTGGATTATATTTTCTTTCTTATTATTATTATTCTCGTCGGGAAGGTAAAGAAAGTCTCTTCTAGTATTTAAACATTAAATATCTGTGTACTTGTTTTATTTCCGTCGTTTTGTCCACGTTTTATTTGAATAAACTTATTGCCAAGTTACAAATAGTCTATCGTTTTCAAAACAAAAGGCCCTGATAAAACTATTTGTAAAACCAGAAGAGTAAGTACATTACTATCCGGATAAAATCCTGTTTTCAAACCCGGACCGGTAAAACTTACTTAGGAATTAAATACCCGATATATCCTATCTGTTTCATAGATTGTGATACGTCCAGTAAAACTCCCCTCAAGAGTTCCAATTCCATATCGAAAATTAGTTCTATTATAAGATCCGCACTTTTACAAAACTCGAGAAAACCGTCATTATCCGAGAAATAATACGGGAAACTCCATTTCTAAAGAAAACAACTCTCGTCACTTGTATTTGCATTTCTCAAAACGAAACATCGGATCTTGGAACACAAAGGTTTTCTATCCCTTTCCCGTTTTTCCCAGAAATTAGGGTTTTCGCTCAGAAAGTAGTAGGCTATCAGTAAAAGCATCCAAGTTTTTCAACATAGAATAAACATATAAAGACCACTAGAGACCGAAAGGGCGGAATGGGTGCTTAACACCTTCCCAAACCGTAATATAGTTTCCGAACCCTATAGAATCCTGGTTTCGTAGACAAACGTGTAAAGAAAGGCTTAAAAACCTTTCCTCTTACACAACCATTTTGTACGTTTTCCCGTAAAACGTACTGGAGACTCTGAACAAACCCCTTTGCATCTAGAAATAGAACATAGGGACACCTGATATGAATCAAAAGAGACACTCCAGCAAATGGAACGACGGAATCTGTTCCGACGTTTCAGACGCCCAACCAAACGGGGACGAGACCCGGGGGGGTCGCATTTGCGGATTCTCACACTTATTGACTTTGGTGTCCAGGCCCACCATAAAGTTGTCAGCCTTATTTTTTATTTGTAGATTTCTTTCTTCAGTTCTTTCATAGCAACCCTTTTATTCCTAAGGGCCTTGACTTACTAAGTCTCTTGCTCGGCAAAATGTTGGACAGTTTACAAAAAGGAAATTAGTTAATAAAAAAAGGAATATTCAAGGAATATAAAGGAAAGGGAAAAATCTTATTACAACTAAATATTGGAAGCTATCCGTCCTCAGATCAAAAGTCTTCATAGCTTCAAGGGCAGCCTCATCCTTTGGGAGGGTGATGTTGGTTGCCAAGCCAAACGCAACGCTTCTGCTCTCCAAGTTAGAATCATCCACTGTCCATAGTCTATCTTCAACTAGTATATATGCCCTTGGAGAGAAAATGGCAGACGGCTCGTCGTCTAGCTAGGGAGAGTCTCCAACTTCATGGACTACAGTTGGAGGAGTGTAAGTTTGTTGATTAACCTCCTCGGTCACCATAATTATGACCATATGAGGGACGGAAATCGGAGGATTTGAATCAGCATAAACCCCCAATTCTTTATTACCCTCATAAGGAAGAGGTGCCTTCAACAGTTGGGATAGCCCTATGTTTTTGCGTGGAAAGCTTGCCGAGCTCTCGGATGCACCAACGTCAGACTCACCCTTGTGCTTCCTCATTAGAGCATCAGCTATGGTTAGATGAAGCTTTCATTTTCCTTCAAAAAGTTGAGAAGCTAAAGCTTTCCTTTTAACCCTAATCCTCTTTCTCCTCTCTTGGATGGTCATAGATACGCAAACAAAGCTTCAACTTATGGATCTTCCTGGACCGGAGAATTGCCCTTATTTTCTCGATTAGAGATGAGGACTGCTTCACCCCTAAATGGGTAAATTGGCCAAGTAGTAGGTACGTCGGCTAAAGTAACTTGGTCAACAGAAGGTTCTTGGATTGTAAGTGTTATTGATCTACTTAATTGGCAATAATAGAAGTTACAGGAGCAGCCTTTTTTCTTTTTCTTAAAGAACCCTTAGCCTCATTTTCCCCATCAGAAGGTTAACCTTGAGCTCGGTGAGCTTCTTTTAAGGCATCATCTTTTAAATTATGTTATTCAAAATGTTAAGCTTTTTGAACAACTTGTACCTGATCGTCCAATCAGGTTTTATTCCTCCAACCCAACTATAAATGAAGTCATCTTTATAAATGAAGTATATCTGGGAGTATAACCGAGTAAATTGTGTGCTAGTCTGGGATGATTGATTGGGGGAGGATCTCCAATGCCCTTATAATTGGAGATGGTGTTCAATTGATCCATATGGATAAAGTCATATATGGGTTGGCAAAACCCTTAATGGCACCTCCTTCTACAAAGATTTCAAACAAAATGATTAACTCGGTAAACAAGAATAAAAAAATAAAAAAAAATTCCTTTTTACAAATGAACTAAGTTACAGACCATATGAGCTTAATTGCTTATGGTGTGGGATGGAAGAGCATTGTCAAGAAGAACATGCATTGCTTCAACCTAGCTCTTAAATTAAAAAGAAAATAGAGAAAATTCTCAAAATATATGATTTATTGATAAAAGATTGATTATTACATCAAAAGGGCATTGCTTATTTATACTACTAGAATCTTATACATACCATAAATAATTAGGACTGCTAGGCTACTCCAAATAAATCCTTAACATAAGGAAAACTCAAATTACCAAAAATAAGAACATACCAAAACCCAATAGTCTAAACTTACTAAATTTTAAATAATTTAATAAAGTAATTATTGCCCTTAAGATAATAAAATAAAAATACACAAATAATCAATAATAAATTAAAATGGTCTTGACGCGTTCTGCGTCAGCTTAGAGACAGGTTTGTTCACAGGATCACGTTTCATGTCCCCTTGAATGACCACTATGTCATATACATTCATTTATCAAAAGATGCCAATGATTTAACAAAGGTAGGGGGAATTGACCTTAACCTTCAAGTTCCATCTCCTATCATTCTAATTTTGATTAAGGCTGTAGCAGTATTTTATGCCATATACATCAAGTGACGAACCATAGCGCCTGTTCAACTCGACTATGCCTAAAACAATCCTAACATTATTTGGAATTAATTGGCCTAGATGAAATCTAGTAGCCCTCATAAATTCTACCAACAGTGGATTAAATAGGATCTTTAAGCCAAGCTGCCTAAAAAAAGAAATAAAAATTCGGTAAGTTCCAGGTTTGATGAGTACATCATTTTCATAAGGATTCTCACTAAATTTACACTTATACCAAATTTCCCCCTTGGGAATATGTGCCTCACCAAATTCACAACTCCTCTCATTAGTTCTAAGTGCATACCTAACCGTAACTAAAAGTTGGGTTTAGGGTTTGGACTTTACGGATCAAAAAAGGAAATTCTTAAGAAAATTATGAAGAACAATATGAATACTATGAAAAAATCCTGAAAAGATTAAGGGTCTAGAAGAGAAAAACTCACATAATGGAAGGGAATTTAGTGCAGTGTACCGGGAAAGGTCTTAAATAAGTGATTTTATTGTCGAAAAGCCTAAATATATGAAGATTTGAAGGACTTTCAAAGAATATCTAAAGATGAATAGTTGTAAAAAACGAAAGAAGAAGATAACGAGCAGAAGAGAAAGATTGAAGGGCTATTTATATGCCTTTGGTTTGTTTTCCCTTTCTCTCTAGACGATGGTTTCCGCCTCCGGAATTGCCGCCTTATCATTACAGTGCATTAAATGCATGTCCAATCTATCCCACATCGAAATAAAAAGTATGCCGACCAGTAGATTCATGACACCTTGGTAATCCCTAGCCACACAATGAGGGTTCCAAGAAAAGAATGAACTAAAAAGGAAAAATGAGAAGTGAGCATAAATTTTTCTAAATGCGGGAATAAAATGCCGAGATGATAAGGCATCAAGAATCCACTAATTGGCCAAGTTGACCAAGCATTTGAGCTCACTCAATTAGTTGAGCTCCCATGCTTGGGGGGCAATTAAGGAAACTCAAAAAAGAACAAAGCACAACCCAAATCAGATAGGAATGAGTTGGGCCATTGGCCGAAGTGGTGCATCATGCTAAGAGAAGATTAATAGCGGAGATGGACATACTGATGTATTATTATTGCTAAGATGGTCGTGATGATATAAAAATGATACTTTTGTATTCTAGGATATAGCCACCTGTAAAGTGCTGGAATAATATCCAAGTTTTACCTTTTTTAGTCTTTTACTGTTTACCTTAATGGAGCATTTGTAGCCCTAAGTCCATGTTTATAAATAGAAAGGGGAAAGCTCATTACAAGTGTCTTGAATTTTAGGCAAGTAATCCTTAAGAGAAAAGGCTTGTAGCTTACTTTTATTGTTCTCTAACTTACTGCCTTTAAGCCAATATACATACACACAAAGGATGACGTACTACCGAAATAACATAAGTGCTACTTAAGGAACCTACGGACAAACCAAATCTTAGTCTTATCTGTAGGTCGAAAAATACCCTAGAGGGGGGTGAATAGGGTTTTTGAACTTAATCGATTTTTTAAAAAAACGTTTTAAAAATATTTGAAATCTATATAAAGCAATCAAGAAAAATACTCAAGCAATCCCAAGCACAAAGAAAATATAGCAATTAATAAGAAAGCTAGAGATAGAAAGATTAAACCGATAGAAGTTGAAGACTTTTTGTTCGCACGGTCTGGCTTGTTAGCCCCTTCTTCCGTGCTCGGATAGTTCCTCAAGAATTTCTACTAATACTGATCTTCTTCTGGGTGAAGATCAAACCTTTACAAGTGAACACACTCTACAAATGTTGATTTCTCTCAACACTCACACAAGAATAACCATTTGTTATTTTAAGAGATAAACCTCTCTTAATGTTTGAAAAATAAGATTTTGGTGACAAACACCAATGTACAATAGCTCTCAACTGTATGAAGATTATAATTTAAGCTCACACTAGGAGATATCAAATTTGATCAACAATTTATAGCTCAAAATAATGATGATTGATCAAAGCAATGTTCTTGAATCTTTGAGTATTGAATATAGATGAAGATAATAATGTTAGAATGATTCAAGAGAGTTTGAATATGTCTTAGATAGTGTATATATAATCTAGGACAACATATGACCGTTTGGAGGGAGTTGGTGGAGGTTTGGTACAAAAAATGCTAAAAAATAAGAAATCCAACGATTAGTTTTTAGACCATCAGTCGACTGATGGGCCCCACTAGTTTGCTGACAAAAAGTCCAAAAATCTAATTTTTCACACTTTTACAAATTAGTTCAAAAATCAATTTTGAAGCTTGGGGAATGTTAAATATGAGATCCTAAGACTTCTATAAAGTGAAGAGCTCAAAAATAAGGTCCTTAGAATTTAAAATAAATTTATTTCAAAAATGGTTTTTCCCTACAAAGAGGTTTTTGAAGGAATCTTGATTCAAACTTTGATTTGATCAAACTAAAAATGTTAAAACATTGTATGAGCTATTATGATGATCAAATAAGAAACTTTATACAAATTCTAAAGTACTCACTCAAATATTAAATAAACGAGTCTTTGAAAACTTTAAAAAGTTTCTTCAATTCTTCACTTGCTTTGGTCTATGATCCTCATTGATATGAAATGGTGAATAAGCTTTGATCAAGTTGATATGTAGTGTGAGATAAATGAGATTTGTAAGCTTTGTGGAAGAGTGATCTTGATTCCGGCTTGTCAGTTTTGTTGGTCGGAAAACAACCCTAGAGGGGGGTGAATAGCGTTTTAAAAATTTAATGCGAAATTAAAACGTTTTTAAAATATTTAAGCAAAGCAACTTAGCTAAGCAACAATATTAAGAAAATAATTAATTTCAAATAATCAATCCCAAGACAAGCAAATAAAAAATCTCAAAATACAAACAATAATATAGCAATAAAAAGAGAGCTTGAGTTTAGAGAGATTAAACCAATTTGAAACTCAAGACTTTTTGTCCTCACGGTTCAGTTTCTTTAACCATACGTCCGCGCTCGGTTAGTTCCCTGAGAATTTTCAATATTCAATCTTCTTCGGGTGAAAGATCAAACCTCAATACAAATGTTGTTATGCACACAACACTCACAATGTAGTTATACACACTACACTTCTCACAAGATATGCTCTCTTACTTTACAACGAGACAAACTCTCTTTTGAAATGAAGAATGAATTGTTTGTGGTGATATACACCAATAAAATAAATCTCAAGTGTATTTGAAGATTACAAATGAAGCTCACACTAGAGTTATCAAGATTGATCAAAAATATATAGCTCAAAAGATGAAAGATTGATCAAAATGTGTTCTTGAATCTTTGTATATTTGAATATATGAATAATAGAGTATTAGAATGATTCAAGGTGTGTTGAAACATGTCTAGGACCTCATATTTAAAGCTTGCAAAATCATATGGCCATTGGGGATGATTAAGAAAGGTTTTGGCTCCAAGATATACATTTTCAAACTTTCCAACAGCCAGTTTTGACAAAAAATTCAAATTTGTTTTGTTAATTTCTCCCAATTAGACCGTTTGATCATGCTTAAATTTTATTAAAAAGTGCCAAGAGATGTTGTCTGACTACTGTAAAAATTTCAAAATGATCGGATTCCAGAAAGGGCTCCATCTTATCGTTAGATCAAAACTGGGCAAAAATTGAGCGAATTTTAAATATAAAATTAAAATATTTTTGCAATTTAACAATTTAGTTCCAAATACAATTCTAATTATTTGTGAACCTTAAAGATATGTTGCTAAGATACCTATTTTTATTATAGCTTAAAATATGATCATTTAAAATTAATATGAATTTATTTTGAAACTCGGTCTTTCTAAAATGATGTTTTTCAAATAAATTCAATTTCAAACTTGTTTGAATCAATCTTTAAAATATGTATGAATATATTTGAACTATAAGGATTTGATCAATAAAGTAACTTTACATAAATCTTAAGCACTCACTCAATTATTAAATTAACGAGTTTTCGAATACTTTGATTTGTTTCTTCGGATTGATCTTCATTTGAAACTTTTTTCTCGAAACTTTTCATATAGTCTTTTGATCATTTGTGCTTCATGATTTACATTGAGAGATTTGATCTTCCTTGTCTTGTCCAATGATCGAATAGTTAAAGAGTGATCATTGTCATGTTTTTCTTGAATTTTTCAGCTAAATGAACTGTATACTTATATCAAGAAACATGTTAAATTACACATGATTAATTTATTGTTATTATCAAAATAAGATTAAGACCTTAGGTCAACAATCTCCTCCTTTTTGATGATGATAATAAATTAATGTGTGTTTACAATAACAAGCATAAATAGCATATAAATAGCAAAATGACAATTAAAAAATATTGCAAATATTTGAGATAGTTTTAAAACCAAAACTAATATATATATATATATATTTTATAAATAAACCTTTCAAAAGTGTAAATGTAGATCTTACCACAACACCAACACCATACACACATTTTATTTCAAAAGTGTAAATGTAGATCTTACCACAACACCAACACCATACACACATTTTTTTCCCCTATGGCAACATCAAAAAAGGGATCTAGGCCATGCGAAGGCGATGGATTCTAGATACACGCGGGGGGCGCTGTATATTTTGACTTTTTTTTTAATCAAACTAGATATCACAAGCTCTAGTCATACCAAGTTCACGACAGATAGTACAAAAACGATCGTCCAGGAGTGGTTTAGTGAAAATATCCTCAAATTGCGATTCGGTGCTAACGAATTCAATATCAACATCACCTTTTTGCACATGATCACGAATGAAATGATGTCTTATCTCAATGTGCTTAGTACGTGAGTGTTGTATGGGGTTCTTGGTCAAGCTAATAGCACTTGTGTTATCACATTTAATGGGAATGTGGCTAAGACTAATTCCAAAGTCTTCTAGTTGTTGTTTAATATATAAAGTTTGTGCACAACAACTTCTGGCCGCCACGTATTCGGCTTCGGCCGTTGAAAGGGTCACCGAATTTTGTTTCTTACTTGACCAAGATACTAGTGCGTGTCCTAAAAAATGACATGTGCCACTAGTGCTTTTTCTATCGATTTTACAACCCGCAAAATTCGCATCGGAATAACTTATTAGGTCAAATGTGTTTTCTCTTGGATACCACAAACCCAAAGAACTAGTGCTGGAAAGATAACGGAATATACGTTTTACGGCGTGTAAGTGGGATTCTTTTGGATTCGCTTGAAATCGTGCGCATAGACAAACACTAAACATGATGTCCGGCCTAAAAGTCGTCAAATAAAGTAAGCTACCAATCATACCTCGATACTTCTTGATGTCGACACTTTTACCACTTTCGTTTTTGTCAAGTTTCAATGTTGAACTCATAGGCGTACTCATTGATTTAGCGCCTTCCATGTCGAACTTCTTCAAGAGTTCCTTCACATATTTCTCTTGATTGACAAAGATTCCATCTTTGCATTGCTTTATTTGCAATCCGAGAAAATAATTCATCTCTCCCATCATGCTTATTTCAAATTCCTTTTACATACAAGTAGAAAATTCTTTGCAAAGATTGTCGTTAGTAGAACCAAAAATAATATCATCAACATAAATTTGTACAAGTAGCATATCATTAGCATGATTCTTAATGAATAAAGTAGTATTTATTTTGACTCTAACAAATCCATTATTAAGCAAAAATGAACTTAATCTATCATACCATGCTCTAGGTGCTTGTTTCAAGCCATATAATGCTTTAGACAATTTAAATACGTAATCCGGATGCGTATAATTTTCAAATCCGGAAGGTTGTTTCACATAAACTTCATCTTCAATAAATCCATTCAAGAAAGCACTTTTCACATCCATTTGATATAGTTTAAAATTTTTAAAGCAGGAGTAAGCAAGTAGCATGCGAATAGCTTCTAAACGTGCAACGAGTGCATATGTTTCTTCATAATCAATGCCCTCCTCTTGATTGTATCATTGGGCAACGAGCCTAGCTTTATTTCTAACGATTACACCACTTTCATCCTTTTTATTCCGAAATACCCATTTAGTGCCTATAATAGTATGATCATTTGGTTTGGAAACAAGTGTCCACACTTTATTTCTCTCAAATTGATTGAGCTCTTCTTGTATAGCCATCATCTAAGATTCATCTTATTCGGCTTCATTTATGTTTTTAGGCTCATATTGAGAAACAAATGCCACATTATTGCAAACATTTCTTAAGAATGATCTAGTCATGACTTTACTAGATGGCTCTCCAATAATTTGATCAATAGGGTGGTTGGACACAAATTTCTAACTCTTAGGTAAATCATTCGAGTTTTGCTCGGCCTTACTTTCTATCTCCTTAGAAAAAGTTTGAGCACTCGATGGTTCTTCCTTAGATGTATCATTAATTTGAATATCCAAAATTTTTTAGATAATTTCAACATCATCATCGGAATGCACTATGGGTGTAAAAGGATTAGATTCATCAAAAACAACATGCATAGATTCTTGAACAACTAAACTTTTCTTATTATAAACACGATAAGCTTTACTATTAGTAGCATATCCAAGAAATATTCCTTCGTCGGATTTAGTATCAAATTTTCCTAAATGATCACGATCATTTAAAATAAAATATTTACAACCAAAAACCTTAAAATATGCAATATTAGGTTTCTTGTCATTCCATAATTTGTAAGGTGTTTTATATAACTTTTTACGAATAATAACACGATTAGTTACATAGCATGCGGTATTAACGACTTTTGCCTAGAAATATTCCGGTAAAGAATGTTCATGTAACATGGTTTTAGACATCTCTTGAAGAGATCTATTTTTTCTTTCAACTACACCATTTTGTTGAGGAGTTCTAGGTGCCAAAAAGTTATGATTAATACCATGCTCATCACAAAAATTTTCAATATCAATATTATCAAATTCTCTACATCTATCACTTCTAACATGTATAATAGAAGCACCCTTTTCATTTTGAACTTTTCTACAGAATTTAGCAAATACATGAGGTGTTTCACTTTTATGTGCAAGAAAGAATACTCAAGTAAATTTAGAAAAATCATCAACAATCACAAAGGCATACAATTTACCACATAAACTAGCAACCGAATTAGGTCCAAATAAATCTAAATGTAACATATCAAGTGGTCTAGTAGTAGTAATATCTTTCTTAGATTTAAAGGAAGATTTGTGTTGTTTACCAAGTTGACATGCATCACAGATTTTATCTTTAACAAATTTAGTTTTAGGCAATCCTTTAACTAATTCCTTTTTAGATAATTTATTAATTAAATCCATATTAGCATGACCTAATCTTCTATGCCATAACCAAGAAGTATCATTTAACGCAGATAAACATTTAACATCTTGTTGAAACAAATCATCAAGTTCAAGAGTATATACGTTATTAGATCTATAAGCAACAAACAAGATATAATTATCACTAATATTTTTAACAATGCAACATTTGGATTTAAAAATAACTTCATAACCTTTATCACACAATTGACTAATACTAAGCAAGTTATGTTTTAAACCGTCAACAAGTAAAACGTTATCAATATAAGAAGATTTATTACCAACTTTACTTATACCAATGATTTTGTCTTTGGCATTGTCTCCAAATGTGACATTGCCTCCTTGTTTAGGAGTGAGACTCAAGAAATTTCTTTTTTCTCCCGTCATGTGTTTCGAGCATCCACTATCCAAGAACCACTTTATTTTGCTAGCTTTTGCTCTCATACAAACCTACATCAAAATCTTAAGTAACTTCTCTTTTGGTACCCAAAATAATTTGGGTCCTTTGGGGTTAGCGTACATAGTGGTTCCTTTAGGAATCCAAGCAAGTTTGTTTTTAGCAAAATTCTTTTCTTTGTAATAACAAGAATATGCATTATGAGTGTTTCTTCCACAAAATGAGCAAAGATTAGTGGGATTATGCGGTGTGTATGTTTTGAAGAAATTTTTATAATCCTTTTTGTTATAGATTTTATTGTAACCCAAACCGGCTTTATCAAAGAAACACCTTTGTATTCCCAATAGTTTATCCAAGTTATCTTTTCCATTTGTGAACTTGGTTAAACTATTAGTTAAATCCTTTACTTTTTCTTTCAAATCCTCATTTTCTAGTGCAAGTCAGTTTGAAGTATCCTTTTCTTTTTCCTTTTTCAAATAATTGATTTCCTTTTTAAAATCATTTTTTTCATTTTCTAAAGTTTCGCATTTGGCAGAAGTAATGAAATTTTCTTTCTTGAGACTTGCATATTTTTTTTGAGAGAATTTCAAATTTAATATGTAATTCTTCAAATATGGTAAATAGTTCATCATATTCATTATGCACACTTTCATTATTATCAAAATTATCATTAAATGAGCTATAGTTAGAGTTTACCTCCTCTTCATTTGCCATAAGACAAAGGCTAGCCTTTTCTTCATTGCTAGAATCGGCATTCGATTCTCCTTCTTCGGAATAGCTCCATGTTCCTTTTAGTGCATGCTTCACTTCTTTGAATACTTTATCTTGTTTATCCCTTTTCTCCTTCTTTCTAACTGGACAATTTTGCTTGATATGACCGAATTCATGGCAATGATAACACTTTTTGATTTCTTCATTTTCTCCTCTTTGTTGATTTGATCGATCGCTGTTTCTTCTAGAGGATGGTGGATATTTGTTATCCTTTCCTTGAGAATTTTTCTTTTTAGCTATAAATTTTATAAATTTTCTAAATAGAAGCGCCATATCTTCATCACCATCCATTGATACATCATTGTCTTCATGTTGGATAGTTTTTAGAGCTAAAGTTTTATTTGATTTTGTATCCTCTTCTTCTTCTCTTTGAAGTTCCTTCTCATGAGTTTTTAGAGATCCCAAAAGCTCGACCATGCTAAGTGTTTTGAGATTCTTTGCTTCTTGAATCGCCGTCACTTTTGGATGCCACTTCTTTGGAAGAATCCTAAGAATTTTTCTTATCTTATCTTCATTAGAATAAACTTTTTCAAGAAGATCCAAATCATTAGTAACAATAGAAAATCTACTATACATGGAAGCAAGAGATTTATTAGGCTCCATTTTAAATAATTCTTAATCATGAACAAGCATATTTAATGTTATCGTCTTTAACTTGAGTGGTTCCTTCGTAGGTAACCTCAAGTTTATCCCAAATTTCTTTAGCCATTTTGCAACTAGAAATTTTGTTATATTCATCCATGCTTAATGCACAATTTAAAGCATTTAAGGCTTTAGCATTATATTGAATTTTCTTAATATCATTTTCATCATACTCGAACATTTTTTTAGGAACAATTTTTTCACTATCATCTCTTTTGGTAATTTCATAGGGTCCTTCAAGTACAACTTTTCATTGTTCAAAATTATTATATTGTAAAAATATACTCATTCTACTTTTTCAATAGTAATAATTTTTACCATCAAATAGAGGTGGTCTATGGGTGGTGGAGAGACCTTCGGAAAAAACCGGTTCCTTGATATATAGACATGATTGTAAACTCTAAGATTGTTAAATCACAATAAGAGTATAACCTCTGATACCAATTGTTGCATGGAAAACAACCCTAGAGGGGGGTGAATAGGGTTTTAAAAATCTAATGCGGAATTAAAACGTTTTTAAAATATTTAAGTAAAGCAACTTAGCTAAGCAACAATATCAAGAAAATAATCAATTTCAAATAATCAATCCCAAGACAAGCAAATAAACAATCTCAAAATAAAAGCAATAATATAGCAATAAAAAGAGAGCTTGAGTTTAGAGAGATTAAACCAATTTGAAACTCAAGACTTTTTGTCCTCACGGTTTAGTTTCTTCAACCATACGTCCGCGCTCGGTTAGTTCTCCGAGAATTTTCACTATTCAATTTTCTTCGGGTGAAGATCAAACCTCAATACAAATGTTGTTATGCACGCAACACTCACAATGTAGTTATACACACTACACTTCTCACAAAATATGCTCTCTTGCTTTACAAAGAGACAAACTCTCTTTTAAAATGAAGAATGAATTGTTTGTGGTGATATACACCTATACAATAACTCTCAAATGTATTTGAAGATTACAAATGAAGCTCACACTAGAGTTATCAAGATTGATCAAAAATATATAGCTCAAAAGATGAAAGATTGATCAAAATGTGTTCTTGAATCTTTGTATATTTGAATATATGAATAATAGAGTATTATAATGATTCAAGGTATGTTAAAACATGTCTAGAACCTCATATTTATAGCTTGCAAAATCATCTGGCCGTTGGGGATGATTAAGAAAGGTTTTGGCTCAAAGGTATACATTTTCAAACTTTCCAACAGCCAGTTTTGACAAAAAATTCAAATTGGTTTTGTTAATTTCTCCCAATTAGACCGTTGGATCATGCTCAAATTTTACTCAAAAGTGACAAGAGATGTTGTCTAACTACTGTAAAAATTTCAAAATGATCGGAGTCCATGAAGGTCTCCATCTTACCGTTAGATCAAAAGTAGGCAAAAATTGAGCGAATTTTAAATGTAAAATAAAAATATTTTTGCAATTTAACAATTTAGTTCCAAATACAATTCTAATTATTTGTGAACCTCAAAGATATGTTGCTAAGATACTTATTTTTATTATAGCTTAAAATATAATCATTTAAAATTAATATGAATTTATTTTGAAACTCGATCTTTGTAAAATAATGTTTTTCAAATAAATTCAATTTCAAGCTTGTTTGCATCAATCTTTAAAATATCTATGAATATATTTGAGCTATAAGGATTTGATCAATAAAGTAACTTTACATAAATCTTAAGCACTCACTCAATTATTAAATTAACGAGTCTTCGAATACTTTGATTTGTTTCTTCGGATTGATCTTCATTTGAAACTTTTTTCTTGAAGCTTTTCATATAGTCTTTTGATCATTTGTGCTTCATGATTTGCATTGAGAGATTTGATCTTCCTTGTCTTGTCCAATGATCGAATAGTGAAAGAGTGATCCTTGTCATGTTTTTCTTGAATTTTTCAGATAAATAAATTGTATACTTATATCAAGAAACATGTTAAATTACACATGATTAATTTATTTTTATTATCAAAATAAGATTAAGACCTTAGGTCAACAAGTTTTGTCCACGTGTAAACAAATATTTGTGGCTATAACTTAAAACAACAACTTAGTTAGATTACACAAGATTAATGTTATTGTTATTATCAAAATAAAATTAGTGACTTTAAGATCAACATCATCTACTTACTATTTCTCTCACCATAATTTAATTGGGGTTAGTCTAAATCATATGTGGGGAGACCAAAAATTTTTGCACTGAAAATATATAACCAATTGTCAAGTATAAAATTTATTTAACATATTAAGACTTAGACTCATTATTTTAATTAGGCAAGGGGATGCTTAATGGGTATAAGGTGTTGACGTCCTAGTAGCATAAAATTTCTTCATATGGGATATACGTATAATTAAGAAGTTGCAAAAAAATTAAATTGAACTCTCAATTTAAAGTGAATAGGTTAATTAGAAAAAAAATAAATAGTTTTTTATTATTATTATTATTATTATTATTATTATTATTATTATTATTATTATTATTATTATTATTATTATTATTATATAATGTAGTAAGAAAAATTAATCAAAAAAGAAAAAAATTTAACCATGTGCATCAATGATGTCAAAATTAAATAGTTTGATAGATTTATTGTTGGATTTCTTATCTTATATACTGGGTACATTTGATATTGATAACGTGAAAAATAATTGAGTTAATTAATCCATCAATTATTTTACATAAACAACAACAGAAAATCTATTTTGAAGGTGATCCTAAACTACATAAAAATGAAAATATAAAACTAAACTTAAGTTTCTTCACAAAAATTAATTCCGTCACAATTAAGTTTCTTCGGCTGAGGTGGTCATGCTGACGTGATTTGGCTCTTTTAATCTAGTTTGAATAGGGATAAAGTTAAGTAAATAATGTGAATGGGGCTCTTAAGTGCAAGATTGATACCCAAGTTTCACCATTTTTAGTCTTTTATTATTAATCCTAAATATTTATTATAAACCCCCAAATCATGTACCTAAAAACACCCAATTAACAGAGGGCCAAAAATTGTCTAAACTGTTATTACTAGAGAGAGAAAGTAAGGTAGCAGCCACCTTGAATCCTACTCGTAATCACTTCTTCTATTGCTTTGAGCTAATATCATAAATACACATAGGGTGGACGTACTGCCAGACTTAATCATATACGCGAAAACACTCAATAGAGGGCCAAAAATTCAAAGTCAGAACTATTATTGCTAGAGAGAGAAAGTAAGGTAGGAGCCACCTTGAGTCCTACTTGTAATCATATCTTTTATTGCTCAGAGCAAATATAACAAATACACATAGGGTGGACGTACTGTCAGACCGATAGCCTAATTGGCCTGAAGAATCATCCTTCAAACATATTTCGGTCTTTTTCTACTTTTTGCAATTGTTGAACTTGTGAATATGTGCTTAAATCTTATCTAGTGAGGAGACCTGGTATCTTTTTAGCATCCACAATATAAAACTTGAAATAAGTCCATATGATATAAAATATTGAGAATTTAATTTGGGCGTTCATAAATGCACCCAAAATCAGTCTTTTCAACCCACTAAAATTCAAAATTAAGTCAAACCTAATCTAAAAATTAGCATAAAATACTTTCTTCTCACCTCAATTTCTATCATAAGAAAAAATCGTCGCTATTAACATCTTTTTGCATGATTTTTTTTTCTCCATCGTCCCTTTTCTTGAAAAAACAAAACACCAACACAACTATGAAGTAGTCATTTTACAATGCAAATATGAAAAATTGAGAGGTGGAGAGCCAACCAATTACAAGGTGCAAACGTACATATTTTTATTTCTGGTCGAATTTTTTGGTTATTTTTGACTTGTAATGATTAATCTTTTGATCTTCTTTTTGTAGTGTGCCTGATTTTGGTTTTTTAGATATTGTATGGCCTTAGGATTTTAGTGTTTTGTTCTTGTGTATTTATATCCTTTTAAACATAGCATATTTAATTATCCTATCTATATTTGTTTAAGATTCTCTAAATCATTGGTTTTAATTTTGTGTGGGTTTTATTGCTATGTTCTGCAAATGATAATTATATATATATATATATATATCTTATTCTGAAGCATTTACTATCAACCAATTACTCTTAGAAATAATTTCTATAATCAGCATAACTCAAAATTTTTATTTGTATGATATATATGTATATATACGCACACACAACAAATTGATCTTCTAATGTTTTTGTTGTAGGGAATTAAGACTTACATTTACTTATTTGTTAAAAAAAATGTGTAGAAAAAAAAATAAAAAAATAAATAATAACCATTTGAGAGTAATGAATAGTAAAAGATTACACGAAATGTCATATAATTGTTAAAACTGTATTTATCACAATTAAGAATTACATTTTCAGAGGTAATTTTTAGTCAGAATTTTTAATGAAATTTATTAAGAACAAATTAAATTTTGTTCATCTGTCTTATATTAATGCAAAATTTAATATTGTTTAATATTTTTACTTTTATTGACGAAACATTGTAATCCCTATATTATTTCAATAAACACGCCCCACCACTAAGGTGAAGGTCAAGATTTTTTTAAAGAAGTAATAAAGTGATAAAAAAATATTCTTAAACTGGAATGAAAAGATTAATTTTTTTAGTGCATTTAAAAACACTTTTTAATTTTCATCATAATAGATATATTAAGTTGTAAAGATTATCCAAAGCTTTATGATCCGACTACAAAAAAGTCCGCTGCTGCCTTTCAATCCGATGGATCAACCGTAATTGGCTGGTAAAATGCCTAAGCTAGTCAAAGCAAATCAATTAAATCTATGAAACAATGTGTGTTTGACCATATCTTTTGGTGTTTGACCAACGGGCCAACCCCCGGGGTTATGACTAACATTAGTACTTTTGCTTACTTCCTCAAGGACAAGGTCGGTCCTCAGTTTTGAGAGGCTCTAGACAAATTTTAGTTTTGGGTTCTTTTGTATATTTATGTAACATAATTAAATCAATAAATTTCAATAAATATATACAAATTATGATATTTGAAAAGTAACAAAAATAGTAACTAAGGTTGTGTTTGGTTGCTCACTATTTTTTTTTTCCCCAAAATTTTAAAAACTCAACTCAAAACTAACTCTACTTTCACACTTTCCAAAATTTATTTTACTATACTTTCTCTCTAATTTTTTTTTTTAAAACACCATAACTTTAAATCCAAAAATCAAAAAATAATAAAAAATATATATTTTAAACCTACTCATCGAGATCTATAAAATAAGATCCATTGTGACTATTTTTCAAAAATTTTTATACGTTTTTTTCATTGGTTGAAAAAAAGTCAAACAAAACAAAATTCACTTTTCAACATAAAAACTCTAACTCAAATCATTCAACCAAACACCAAATTTTTAAAAACTTATCTAGAAAATTTGTCTAGAAACATTAACCAAACACAACCTTATTGTGCATTAAATTGTATTTGAGTTAATTACAGTGGAGTACTTGAAACAAAATAATCATTTTATATAATAAAGGAGAAGAGTTTTTGAATCCTAAAATTTATAATAAAAGATTGTATGATTCAAATTTTAAGATATTTTTTTGAAAAGTGAATAGTGTATTTGATACTCGTTTACTACTAATTTACTCATATTTGATTCAAACAATCGATTTTAGTTATAAAAATGTTATTTTATTAATGTACTTTCAGTTATGAATATTGAATTATAATTCGTCAAAATTCCTTCATTTGTAAAAAAAATAAAAATGTATCATGTTAAAAAAATTTACCTAAATTATAGGGTAGAGATGCACTCGATTTATTTTCTGAATATTAAATAGAGCTTCACAAAACTTCCTTTGTTTTAAAATAATATAATTACAAATATTATGTGACAAAATAAAATTTTTGAGCCAAATATCAAAGATTTTCGGTGGTTGAAATTTCGCTTACACTATTTAATGTAGTGAGAAAGACCAGGCCCGTGCAAAAATTTGGTTGGGACAAGGCGAATTTTGAAAATGGACTCCATTAAAAATATAAATATAAAATTAAAGTTAAAATACTCAACTAAATATTTAAAATAAAATTTAATAATTTGTAATTTCCAGTGTTAAAAGGGTTATAATACATAGGTTTTTGTTATTTAAATTAGCCCTTTTTCCGTATAAATGTTGAGCTTCAATAATATATAAATTTATACTTTATACTTCTATATAATATGATATATATATACATAAACAAAAAAAAATTGAAAACCCCTAAAAAGTTAAATTTTTTGTTAATATATATAGTTTAAATTAGTACTTGTTTGGTTGAGATTTTAAAACATATTTTTTAGATAAGTTTTTGGAAAGTGTAAAAGTAGGTTGAAAAGTGAATTTAATTTTTGTTGGAGGTTTTTTCAACCAATTCAAAAAAACTCATGAAAAAAATTCAAAAAATAGTTACAATGAATCCAATTTTATAGATCTCGATAAGTAGATTACAAATATTATTTTTTTATCTAATTCTGATTTTTGAATTTAAAGTTATGATATTTTAAAAAATTTATGAAAGAAAAAAATAAAGTGAAGTGAATTTTCAAAAATTTGAAGTAAAGCTGACTTTTTGGTAAAAAAAAAAAAAAAAAAAACTGATTTTAAAATATCAACCAAACACCAAGTTTTCATACTCTCAAGTCGGCCATAAAAAACATCAAAGTAAAAAGAAAGAAATCAAAAGAATCTACATCCCATCCCCACCTAACATTAAATCTGCCCTAATTGATTCCGCACCACACAAAATTAAGAAAATTATCATATATATCCCCACTTATATTTCTCACACCAAGCACAATATTAAGATATAAACCAAGTAACTTTAGAGGAGCCGGTTATTATTGACCATTTTTCTTTGAAAAACATAAGTACAACGGTGCAAGTAAACACATTTACATGGAGTATTAGGATAATAAAAAAAGGGTAATTTTTTTTTATCTCATGCACATGTTTAAATCACAAGAATATTGCTTCCCTTTTTCTTCTCTTTGTGACCGACCATTATATGTATCTTTGTATTGCTTATATCAAAAAAAAATTTTAAAAAATGAAGAACAATTAAAAAAAAATTAAACACACCCTAAAAATTTGTTCCTTGGGCTGGGGGGACCCCTTTCATCATGCATTGTCACAAATATTATTACGATCCAAACACTTAAATCACATATATTGTGAAATGTATTCGGACTACCCCACGAGATATATAATCTTTGAGAGCATGCCAAAAACCATAGTATAAATGGGGTGATTTTATTTCCACCTCTAATAATATTTGGTTTCACTTTCATCTTTTATTTGATCTTTGAGCACCGAATAAGGGCATATTGTTTGGTTCTTAAAAACTGAGTATAAGCTTATTACTCAGTGCTTAGGGGCCGTACTAGGCATTTTCAAATTTATACTTGACTCTCAAGGACCGAATAACAAACTCTTACTCGGTGTTCAAGGATCGAATAAAAAGTGGGAGTAAAACTAAGCATTATTAAGGGTAAAAATAAAATCACTCTACAAATAATATCACGTGAATTTGTTAGCCTCGATATGGATGGTCTACTTTTGACTTATAAAGTTGTGAAAAGATTAGTCGAGATATATGTAAGTTGACTTGATGACCCTTACGATTAAAAGACAAGGGAAAAATGTGTTCCACTTTTTCCATTTTCTATGTTACTTAAATACATCTGTTGTAATGATGACATAATGTAATAGATTAAACCATAACAGTTGAATAATGAAATAAATAGTTCAAATCATTTCAATAGATCTTCTGTAATTATTTAGGTCACTTGCAATCAGGAAAATCTCAACTTTTATGCCAAAAATCCAAAGAAACGATATTAAATGTACGGGTGTTAAATCACATTATTGTTACATGACCATGTGCACCGCATAAGTATTAAGGTTGTTTTAGCTTGATTTGAGTAGCAGTGCGTACGGGGAAAGGATAAAAATGTTGCTAAAATAGTAAGTCGGTGCTAAACTTATATTCGATTTGACAAACGATTTGGCCAGGCAATACACTATATATCGTCCAGCTGACAAGCTGTCGGCGATATACATTATATCGTCTGGCATACTTTTTTTGAAACCCAAGAACGTCATTTAAATACATTGCTAACCAATGGGAAACAAAATAAATTTAGCTTGGACGATAAACAGATTATACTGTCACCTTCTTCTTCTTTTTTTTCCAAATAATCATTTGAACGACACTTTGACTATTGTCTCCAAAAAAAAAAAATTATTTGTATTTTACCAGTTATTGAGACGCTACTCTTTAAGTATCATATAAGCTATATTTAATAGTTCTGTTATTTACACTCTCAAATGTATCATAAACAATTCTTTTAGAATTTAACTAAAAAACATTTTAACAACCCTCTTCATTGCTTGATATTAGGCGTGCACTTAGCAAAACACTCTCTCTATTTGAGCTGAATTTATGTGAGTTTATTCACTTCTCATTAAACGGGCCTTATTTGAAAAGTACTCCTACACTTCATTGCTTGATGTTAGGGGAGTTCTTACCAACAAGTTCTTTCCAAATGAGCCGAGTATATGCGACTGCATTCACCTCTCAATAAATAGGCATTAAGGGGTGCTAGTGACAATAAATTTACCTTAAAAATGTATTTGTGACAATAAGATATTTTTGACAATTGTAAAAAATAAAAATAATACCACCTATATTTAACTTTTCGTAGTGCAAAATTTTCAACTTAAAAACCAAACTCACCATATATATTTATCATTTTAACTTATGCGATGAAAATGACTTAGCAAATATCTACTATGATTATAAGAATGTGAAGATTTTATCTTCAATAAAAAATTATTACCAAGACACTCACACTCTGGTCATGATTTCTCCGTTTAAGATAACAAATTTTTTTTTTTTATTTCAACTAAAAACACAAAATTCTAAGGTTAAAAAGGTGAAAAGCCAATGGAGTAATTGTGCAATAAAATTAGGCGCAACAGTTGATCCAACCAACCCACAAGTAAAAGATTTACTGGTCCGTTGTCAAATTGTGGTCAAATCTAATATTTACATGCTCTGTAGTATTTATGCTTCGACAAACTATACCCACTCTCTTATGCGCGCGTATTCTTCACGCACAACACATATGTTGCAATCTGTTACTTGTTTGTTGTTTCAAGCAAGGTGTGAAAATGACTCAAATTAATCATCAATGTATCAAATTAATATCTAGATTCATTTTTTGAAACATAATCAAAGTATGAAAAGCATAGTAAAACATAAAATTAACCTAATTTTTTTACGAATGGGTAGGTTTCAACAACCACATGTAAATACATAAAAGATTTGGTACCACATGCATATTTATCAAACTTATGACATATCTGTTACGAGAATAAGAAGGATGCCAAAAGCAATTTGAGAAGATTTGAGAGGAGTTAAAGCGCTGACCACTAATAACTTCACTCATACAAAGAACATGGATGATTCTAGAGGGATTTAATATTAAAATTTAAAAAAGTGACTCAAATGACACAGTATCAATACATTTGTTGATATATAAGGTATACACTTTTATAGCCACTAACTAATATACTAATATTACATAATTTGAACCACATTTTTTTAATTTCAATCGCAAGTCCTTCTAAAATTATTGCGACAGAGAGACTTAACATTAAAATTCAAAAAAGTGACTTAAATGATACAATATCAATGCATTTGTTGATATATAAGGTACACACTTTTATAGCCACTAACTAATGTACTGATATTATATAATTTGAACCACGTTTTTTTAATTTCAGTCGCGAGTCCCGCTAAAATTATTGCGACAGAGACATATCACATATACACTAGATTCAAGAGTGGTGCCCACGTGTTTGGGAAGGAGCGTGAACACCAAGTACATCATTGATCAAGAAGAGTGCTGTATGGAACTTTTGAAATTCTCTTTACCTATCAATCTATACATCTAATGGGATGAAATGATGGTGGTAGTGAGGAGTAAAGAAGGGGAATGGCGTTGGCAAAATGGCAAACACACGGCAAGCCTTTTTTCTACACACCCCATCAATTGTTTCTTTTGAAAATCAATACACTACTCTTTTGGAAGAAAAGAAAAGAAAATATTTGTATCTATAAAGTTAAAAAGGGTGAAACTGGAATCTGACAAAGCAATATCTAATTTAGTTCAACTCAAAAATTTCTAGGGTAAATTATATTTAAAACAAAAAAAATAGTATGATCTAGTAAACTTCAACCTACCCCTTTGTCTAATATATAATAAGTCTATTTTTAACTATATTTGAAGGGTGTGCTTTGAAAATCACAAGAATATTACCACTTCTAAAAAAAACATGTTATTACCGCTTGATAAAATAGCATTTGACGCGAGAATGTTATTTTGAAAATTTACGCATAATATCAAGAAATATTATTGCATGTGCTGCTGATTCTAGTTATTATTATTATTACCTACTTCTTCTTTTCCATATATTTCATAGTATCATATGGGTTGTCTTTAAAGAATGCCCATTCCGAGACTCCATCTCCCCCCACCCCCTCTCCCTTTCTCTCTCTCTCTCTCTACACTTTCTCTATAAATAAAGGGTGCTGAGTTTCTTTAATTCATATCTCATTTTGAATCATATAGTGAGCAGCAAGCAAAGGGAAGGATGAGTGAGTATGGTGGTTCTCTATCTAGCTCCAAATGGGTGAGTGCCTCTTGTTGGAGAAGCAGGGCACGTGCAAGTCCCCCTCACTCACGTGACCAGCTGCATGGTGACATGTGACTCTGCACGTGCTCCCCTTCTCCAACATGGGATCCTCACTCTTTCTTCAGCTCCCATTCTCATTTTGCAGCACATTGGTTTTGTTGGGTTTTTTTCCGCTGCGGTGCGTGCATGCAAGGTAAAAACTACACTCGGTTGTTGAGTAAAATTACTCTCCGGTAGTCTGGTTCCGCATCTCTTTATTACCTTTCAGTCTAATTTTATCTAATAAACTTAAGTTTGAGTGTTAAACAGATAAATTGTTTTACGAAATTAGACAAAAATCATATATATAATGAGTATATCATTTCTAAATTATTTTATTTATGCCTTAGATTTTGTTATTATTATTAATTTTCCTTTTGAACATGGTTCAAAAGTTTGCACTATTATAATGAGTTCCTTTTTGAGATATTTTGTTTTTTAATCTTATTAATTTTAAAGTTCAGATATTATATATGAAATCTAAAAAATGTTCTAAAACTTGTAGCTCTCAAATAAATTTAAATTATACGGTTAGATTATTATAATTTAAGAGAGAAAGTGACGTGAGGTAGATATGTATTAAAAAAAATTTACTTTTGAAGTACATATGTCCCATTCCTTTTTAAATTTATAAATAAATTCTTCAATTATATTGATGGCTACATGAAACAATAACAATTATTATTTTAATTTTGAAAGTTTAACTTCGCTTTTAATTCTTCTTTTAAAACCCACCTACCTTTTAACAGCCTAATGTATCAGCATGTGAAATATAAAAATAAGCACGAAAAAATATGTACTTACCTAATAAAAAATCTAGATTTGTTGACCATCTTCTCAGCAGCAGTGAAATAATTTTATTTTTTTCTTTTTAGTGGAATTGGTTAAGAAACCATTATTTATTGATACTTGTTAAGGCACTCAATTATTAATCATTAATATCGCATGCATTGCTCAAAATTATTGTACTCTTATTTTACATGAAAATTGACCCCAGTTAAGCCTACTTAATGTTTTTTAAGAATTTTAATTACTAGAGTTTATTGCGCATTTTACCTTGTTAAATGTTTATTATACACGTATATGTATGACAGATTATAAAGTTAGTGGGATCAAAAGACCCCATAACTACCTCTTAATCACGCCCATGCTTTCAAGGAGAGTTACAGTGACCCACATTATGACCCATGCTTCCAAGGAGAGTTACGGTGACCCACATTCTTATCGGTTGATATTTATTGATATTCTTTGCTACAAAATCATTTGAAATAAATTTTTTGGCGAAGGGCAACACTTCTTCTGGTAAAAACTCAACCAATTATAAAATAAATTATCGTCACCCTACATGAATGACGGTAAAAAATTAGGATTCCACAATAAATAACACCCATATATCATTAATTTTGTTAGTTTAACAACATTTCTAGTATCATCCAATCATTCATAGTCAAATGTGGCCAAGAATGTCAAGTGATAATTTTGAAAAAGATACGCTGCTCGTGATAATATTCGGATAATGTTACGAACTGATTGAGTAGATAATTTTTTTAGGTAGATATTAAATAATTTATTATATTTAAATATTATAAATATACTATACTAGAATTCAGTACATTCTTTGCTTTATTAAAAGGTTGTGCACATTTTCTACCATAGACCATAGTAAAACATTCCTAACTTAGTAGCTACATGTTGGTTTCAGACGTACACAGCAAATTATTCTCCTTATATAGCAAAACAAAAAAAAAAGTAAAATAAAAAAATATTTCATCCATCTTAATATATTGAGTTCCAATTTAACTTTTGAACTTTATGAAAACATGTTATTTTTCAATATAATAAAATTATAAAATAATGGTACATTATTGACTATGTATTAGAACGAAAGTGGAACTTTTAATATAAGAAATTTCGAAAGAGAAATAGACTCTTTATTATAAATGGCATGATTACTATTTAGTTATCCTCTTGTCGTTAAAGTGGATCACTCGCCGCTGATCAGGACTTTAGTGACACTTAAATTATCCACATGTCTTTTTCGGCGACAAATTGTTGCTAAAAATCATCCTCGTGCGAACTGTTTGTAGACGATCTGATTTAACTATGGAGATATATACACACAATTGTCTTCGGTTATATGCATGTGTTTGCAAATTGAGACTTTTTATTTTTATTTTCTAAAGAAGACAAAAATTGTTCGGAATTTGTAAAGACGAAAGAGAGGAGGTAGAAAAAAGTTTGAATTTAAACGCGAGTCAAGTTCAAGTGAGATTATTCTCATGGGTTCAATGGCGGTTCAGTCGGAGTAGGATCTTTCGATCAATATTATATTGCCGTTCGAGCTCCGAGCATTCTCATAGGGCTTGGGTTCGTTTTGCTATTAACTTTGGGTTCATAGAGTGCAGTTGCTTTTAACGAGCTAGGTATTTTGTTGCAAGATATTGTTCTTCTTTGTAGATTGTAGATGTTAGTTTCAGTTTTCCCCTAGACCGTGAAATAAAATTGCTAATAGTTTGGCCCGTCATGATTTTGTTTCAGGAGTTTTGGAAATCTGGGACTCTTTATTTCGAGAATAGTTTTCCTTGTCATTTCGGATTTATGCTAACGCATTGTGCCCCTATAATGCTTTTTAGACTCTAGAGTATAATTGCTCTTGGCCAGTCATGGTTTTGTTTCGAGAGTTTCGGAGACCTGGGACTCTTTGTTTTGAGAATAGTTTAATTTTCCTTGTCATTTCGGATTTATGCTAATGCATTTTGCCTCCATAATGCTTTCACTCTCATAACCAATTAATTTAGATAATGTTTAAATCACTGTCATTAGTGTTGGGAGGCTTTATCTGTCCGTGCTCTTCGTATAATGTTTTTCTCTTTTGCTTTATGGAGTGTAATTTTGTAAATTGATATTTATTTTATTGAAAAATGTTGTTAGTTAGACTTGAACACATGACTTTAAATACAAAGAAACCCCAAGAATTAGCTCCGCCGTTTGGGACTTTGGGTTTCATCTTAGGATGCGTTTGACGCGTAAGATAAGATGGTGGGATAGAATAACTCTATCTTATCTTATATTTGGTATTCGTTGAGATTGGATATCGGAGCGGATTATTTATCATACTAAAACTTTTTATCTCATCAAAAGAGGGATTAATGAATCCCACGTAAGACGTGAGATTGTTTTCCTAGCCTATGCAAATAAAATTAACTAATCTTATTCGATTCTTTAATTTGGCGCGTAAAACACACCCTCAGATGTCACCTGTTCGAGTTTAAACAATAATAAAGTAACAATATATTGACGTAATTTACTGTGTTGTAGGATACTAGTGCCATTTATTTTTACACCTAGCCTTTTAATTGGTTGTCCCATTCTTGGATGCTCTTTAAGTCACTACACTCTACGTGTTTGGAAGCTCTATACAATAATTCACAATGGGAGACTTGTAAATAGTTTGAATTTTATTTATGCTCCTACTGTGCTTTGGTAAACAATCATAGTGGCTTCGTACGTGTGAAAGTTTATATATATATATATATATATATATCTATTAATATATAAGCAATATACTGATACATCTAATAGTCGATTACGGAAAGAGGAAATAAGGAAATAAGGTTTCTGTAGATTAAACCTGAACGAGAGATGAGAAATCTCAGCCCCATTTCCGCTATATATTCGAGCACCCCAAATATACGTACTTGTACATATTATATAAATGAATGTAGTGTAATTTATTTGCTCCGATAAAACACACACACACTCTCTCTCTCTATATATATATATCTATTATATTAAAAGGGAAGTGACATGGTTCGGAGAAAATATTCAAAACAATCATTTAGATGTATATTAACAGGAATGTGTGATAACATGTGTCGTTGTATCTTAAAAGGAATGTGTGATAAAAATAATCGATTAGATGTATCATACCAAGAATTTTGTGTTTTCCAATAATCCAATTGTGCCCCTTTTATTAATTATTATAATATTAAATCCTTATCAATAATTATAATATTAGATTTGTGCCCCTCTTATTAACTAGTATAATATTAAATCCTTATCAATAATTATAATATTAGATCGGAAAAACATTTGTAACTAATTAGACTTGAACCTGTAACCTCGATCAAGATTGAAAATAAGTTGTACAATCAAGAAACAATCAAAATTTCTAGGTTTCACTCTTCTCGTTTTAAGTTAAAACATATATAAAAATAATGAATGAACACGCATTGCGTGTGCGTCCCGTAACCAACTACCTCCACTAGCTTATTTATATGAATTGAAACAATACGTAATGTTTCTATAATCATCCATATCAACTGTTAAGATATACTTTGGGGCAATAAGGTAGCATGAAGTCCAATTTTTGACATCTCTCAATAGGGACATTTTATGATTGCGAATGTTTTGACTAATGAAATAGACCCTAAATCCATGAGAACAATTAAAGTATGTTTAAAATACTGTTTCACCAAAAAAAAATTAATAATAATAATTATGCTTCAAACCTAAATGATCCCTCTATCCAACATTTACGTATGCATGTTGTATTGAAATTAATGCGAATTGTGATTTTTTTTAGGTGAGTGATTCAAATTAAATCATAAACTTTTTATCTAGATCCAAAACAAGTAAATATGGTCCCACTTCTTTTATAAAAATTGGGAAGATATAGAGTTTTCTCAAATGAAAAATCAATAATTAAGTTGGACCGTACCGTTAATTAAACATTCATGATATGATATATAATATTGAAATGTTGCGAGTTCTATTTGAATATAGTTTTTCTCCTAAATCATCGGTAATCAATTAAGGGTACTGGTACATTTGATTGCTCAGATCAACGGGTAAAAAATTTTAGTTGTAAACAAGAAGTCTCATGTTAATTACGAGTCATGGCGCCCCGACTCCCTATCTCCCTCCTTCTAGATTCGAACACCAGGATGTTCACTTGTACTCAAAAGAAAACAAAATTAAGGGCATTACTATTAACACTCAAAATTAAATAAACGCTATAAAAAATATTCTCAATGCAAAGTGATCCCAAAGATACATGTTAAATTTCCCAAAAAATTTTGGAGTACTAGAGTACCGTTAATAATCATACTTCAAATAAAAGGATGGCATATTGTATAAATCTTAATAATTGTACCAACAAGCTTTAGTTCAAATACTATCACGGTCCATTTCTCTCACAAGTGAGTATAGTTTGAATTCTTATACGGGCAGTTAATTAATCACTTAAGATATATATGGTGAAGAGTATTCATCAGTGACTATAGCGAATCTAGAGTGAAAACTTGTCTTTTTAAGCAATGCTCGAAGACGATGAAAATGCAGACTCGAATATGTTGTAATTCACCTTTCCTCTAAATCGGCCCTTTATTATTCTTATAAACCGGAAGATGAGTACTCTCAATCATGCTCCCTTCAAAACACGCAATTTGAATAATTATAAATTTATTTTTCATTTAAATCTTAACATAATTGTGGATAAACGTGTATAAATTTTCATGCATAAATTTAATTAGAATATTTGGGCTAACATGATTTTACATTACTTTTAAGTAATGGCATAAAAATAATCACCAACTTTGGTCCATAGCATTAGCAAAATGGCAGAGAGCACAAAGTTGGAAAGCTTTGAGCTACCAATGCAATCATCAATTGTAAATAAATGGAGTGCCACATATGATATATAGACTGTTAAGAATAGATAAAGAGAATTCTTATATATGTATTAGATTGATTATGTGATATAAACCATTGCAATGAAAAGGGTTTTATATACGCATGTATAAGACATAAATAAGGAATCCAAAATCGCTTAAATGTGGAATATAGGATCAAGGGGATTTTGTGAAGATTGAGATTTGATTATATCAATTATATACCTAAGACATTTTGTATGTTAACATCCCCTGCAAACTCAAGGTGGAACCATCTTGAGTTTTGAAATGAATTCTTGAAGTGGTAACTATATATTAAGAGGCAACTGGAGGTGAGGCTGAAGTAGTTGTTGGTGATGGTAGCTCGGAGCGATGGTTCCCTAGGATGAGGGTTAGGTCTGGTACGGTGTTGTCGATGAGCTCGATGACTTGTCCAGCACAGAGGTGATCAATAACTTGTCTGGCACAATGATGGTTTAGCACAGAGGTGATCGATTACTTGTTTGGCACAATGATAGTTTGGCATAGAGGTTCTCTAGTTGATAACAAACTCGGTTTGACAAACATGGTTTTGGCAGCGGTGTTGAACATATGGTGATGATTTGGAGGTCCGGAAGGCGACTAAATACATCACTTGCCAGCAACGGCGAAGCAAGATTAAGACCTTAGAATGGGAGGATCTTAACCCTCTAATGCAATGTTAAAAATAAAGAAAGAGAATTCTTGTGTATTAAATTGATTATGTGATATAAACTATTACAATGAAGAGGGCCTTATCTCAGCATGTATGAGATATAAATAACGAACGCAGAATCGCCCAAATGTGGAATATAAGATCAAGGGGATTTTGAGAGGGTTGATATTTAATTATATTAATTATATACATAATTTAAGATATTTATATATGTCAACATAGACAACGAGTTAGAAAACCCATTTTCAATGAAAACATGAATAAGGACCATGTAAGTAATGTTGCAAAAAGAAGGGAATACATTATGAGAGTGACCTCTACATTTAGAGAGTCTCTTAGACAATGTCTAAATGTAACGTCATTATTTTTACTTTAATATTTCATTTCTTTTTAATTTTAAAAAAAAACTTTAACTTTTAATTTATAATTTTATTTTCAATAAAATTTACATTTTTAAAAAATATTCTACCAAGATCTATCAAATAAAATCCAAATCTTTATAATTTTTTATTAAAAAAAGTTGATGAATAATATCAATAGCAATTTATTGACAATATCATTGGAGATGATTTTTTTTTAAAACTTGACCAAGAGGAAGATTGTTAGTCCTAGGTATGAATTATGTCTTTAGAGATGCTTAACTTACATGTCCACTTTTTTAATAGGTCAAATTCATATTAGCATTAGAGATACTTTTATTTTTGAGAGAGACGGTTCCTTACCAATCTATGATTTATACTCACCACCAAAGTAGACTAAATAACTATAAGAAATAATTATCTCCAATTAATTGTATAGTTGATGGGACTTAACCAAATTCCATTATTAATCACTATTTTTAATATAAACATAATATGTCCAATCATGTGGACTACACATGAATTATTTAATTAATTCTTGTCAAGGACTAGAATAAACTTTATTAGGAAATGGTAATCATGAACAATGTATATGGGGTAATCTTCTTGTCTCCACTATACATTCTTTAAAAGGGTTTGAAGTTGTTCCTCCTGATGATGGAGTTTAAACTTGCATCTAATCGGGTTTATGCTTGCAATCAGAGCTGCTTCATGGGGAGGCAGCCAAGACAAATGCTTAGGGCTCTACATGGAGAGAGGGCACCAAAAAAAATAAAAAATAAAAAATTTTTTAGGTATTTAATTGTAAGGAAGCAAATTTGAGGTGGCATTTTGAAAAGTAGGATAAATTAAATTGAGGAAATAAATACTGAGAGTTGTTTCTCTCTTTTTTTCTCCTCACTTATGGCTTCCCCTTCTTTTCCTTTCTCTTTTCCGCTGCTGTGCCTTTCTTTTCTTTCTCTCTTTTTTTTTCTCGTTTCCCCCCCTCTCTCTCTCTCTCTCTCTCTCTAACTCCACCACAGCTCCTCTCCACCTCCTCAGCTCCGTTTTTCCCCTCCTCCTCAGCTCCGTTAGAAGCCTGCGAGCTCCAAGCCTCTGAAAGGGCACCAACTCACCAACCAATGTTAAGATTCTTAAGCCCTAATTTTTTGATTTTTCGTTTTCTCTTTTCCAGTGCTTCCATATTTTTTTATTTTTGATTATTTAGCAATTAGCATGATATTGATTTGTTGAATGTTTATTGTTGATTATTTATTGATTTTATTCCATATTTCTTGATTTATGATTATTTAGGATAATATTTATTTAATGATTTATGATTATTTAGGATTTAGGATTTATGATTTAGAATTTAGGGACAACTAAAAAAAAGGTCTTATTAGAGAAAAGATTTTTACACTAAAGCCAAGGAATATTTTTTTTGTAAATAAAGGGCCTATTTTTTATTTTATTGGTAATATGACATGTGTCTTTTTTTTTCATTGTAAAATAATATCCCAACCTTAAAACAAACTAAAAAAATACCAATATGTATTAAAATATGGACTGTAATATGAACTTTGCACTCCATATTTCACTGCAATATGAACTTTGCACTCCATATTTCACTGCAATATGAACTTTACAGTTCATATTTCACTGCAATGTGAACTTTGCAGTCGATATTTTTGGTGTAAAGTTCATATTGCAGTCCATATATTTACTGCAATGTGAACTTTATAGTCCATATTTTTAGTGCAAAGTTCATATTGCAATCCATATTTCACTGCAATATGAACTTTGCAATTGATATTTTACTGCAATATGAACTTTGCAGTCCACATTTTTTGTGCAAATTTCATAAAGAGAGGTAATTTAGGTAATACATAACATGCTTTTATTAATTAAATAATATTTAAATTTATTCAAATACATTCATTTAAAATATAAAACAAAATAGGCCTCTTATACTAATTACCAATTAAAAATAGGCCCTTCATTCAAAAAAATATTATTCATTGGATTTTTGGTAAAAATCAATGTGTAATAAGCCCTTCTACCTAATTTCTAGTAGAATTTATGATTTATGATATTTCTTGAAGACTAGCACAAGTATTAAAGTATACAAAATTACACTTTAGAATTTATGAATATTTGGCCCTAATTTTATATTGTTAGATTTAGTTATTTACACTTTACTTGTTAAATATTTATTTTATTTTTGATTAGTCGTACAATATTAGGTGTATTTATTGTACGAAAAATAGGATATTAGATAGTACTTGGATGGTTTTGTATATTTTTGTTACAAACTCGAAGATTTATCTATCAATTTTATGTTAATTGTTGTCTTTATTATTATTATTATTATTATTATTATTATTATTATTATTATTATTATTATTATTATTATTATTATTATTATTATTATTATTATTATTATTATTTTATTTTGTTAATTGATTGGTTCTAGTTTTTGGAGTTTTTTGGTTTCAAATATATAAATATTATGATTTTAATATTGTTTTGTTGAAGAAGAAGACAATAATACGGGACCCCAATTTTCGTGAATATTAAATTTCGCTTATGGCCTCATTTTCCCTCAAACTGGCCCTGCTTGTAATTCCACCGCTCTCAAGCTCTTTTTAAAAACTTACTTCTACTATGAACTCGATATAGTTCATGAGGAATATCTCATTTGTAATAATGCGATGAAACTCAATCGCCAAATTAATTTCAAACCAAAGACCTCTCCCCATAATTTTGAATATATAACTTATTTATATCGTCAAGGGTGGATTTAGGGAAGATTAGGTTGGGCAGTAGCCCAATCACAAATTTTTTCTTAAATGTTAATTAGAATACTGATATAAAAGGTCCAACTCAATATTAAATAAAGTTCATTATTCACATGAACACCAAAATTGCACAATTAGTTTATAACCCAAGTGGTAATAACTTGTAGACCAAAAAAAAAAAAGTTTGTAATAACTTTGTGTGTTAAATGAGATGAGATGAGATGAGATGTTGTGGGTTCCGTCCTATCCCCCGTGACCTATTTTATAAACCCTTTTGGTTTTTATTTATGATTAACTTTAAATATTATTATAAGTTAAATTTGTGACTAATTTAAATATAGATTAAGTTTGAATTACTGTTAAGTTTAAATGTTGAATTTATTATATATTGTTGAAAGTTTTCATGATAAATTTTGATTTACTATTTATTTATATATCCTACAGTAATATTTGTTACTTAAATTACTATTCACAAAACAACAATAAAGAATCATTTTAGTGAAGTAAGCCTAATACTTCAAAATGAAATTTTACTTTCGTACTAAAAAAAAAAAATTTAGTTATAAAATATTTATTACTTTTTAGTACTTGCAACAATAATTTTTTTATTAGACCATCTCCATTGCAATTGCTAAAAAGTTAAATATCCATTTTGTTGACTTGAAAGTCACTAATCTTGTTTTGATAATAACAATAAAGTTAATCATGTGTAATTTAACTCAACTAAGTTAAATTACACATGATTAACTTTATTGTTATTATCAAAACAAGATTAGTGACTTTCAAGTCAACACATTTTTGCATGCCTCATTGCATAAGGTAAAAGTCTAAAAGTGGATGAAAAAAAGATAAAAGAAAGGTAAATTTAGAAGCTAACAATATTATACACTACCGGATAAATGATGCATCGGGGCATAATTATCACTCTTCCACGACACATAATGTGTTGTGTAGGTGAAAAAAAGCTATCCCACGACACATCATGTATTATGAGAATGGAGTCTTAATTTAATTGCAACCACCCATAGTTTACCTACACAGAAAGAGAAAGAGAAAAAGGTTTGTGAGCTAGGGAATAACTTTATAGAGGGAGGAGGCTGATGGTGGTGGGGACCAAAGCAATGTGTGAGGGAGGTATATGGCTTATGGTTGTTGTCTATCATAAAAACCGGGAAGGGAGAGAGATAATGTTCTAGTGAGCTGCAGTAGAGGTGAGAATGGAGGGGATAGGATAGAGAGAGAGACTTGGTCTAACATATGATCGATGTTTTGTGGCACACATTAAAATTTCTCTCGGGGGATTGATTTTTACCTTTTTTCCACTACAAATTTTTTTATATTAATAGGTTAAGTACCCACCTTTACCCTACATTTTTAATTAATGCAATTAAAATGGTCTTAGCCCTTAAACTCAAACCCTTTAATTTAATTTTTACGTACTATTTTACGTCAACCAAAATTTCAACGGGAATTCTAGATTCACCGTTGATCCTCTTCCTTGTACTGGCTCTCCGATCTGCACCTTAATTTTTGAAAAATGTATATTTTTACTAGTAGTTTTGAGAGAAAAATAGTTTAACATGTATTACATAAAACTGCATCCATCTTATTCTAAGGAAAAAATTTCACTTTGCTCCTCTTATTATATATACATTGTGTCAAGTTCATTTATGGTATTTTATAAATATTTTTTATCCAACTTATTATTAATCTTGATGACTCTTGATAACTCCACCACTTTCGCTCTTCCATATGTGCACCCACCTCTTCTAAATCACTTATTTAATTAAATTACAAAAAATCAGTAACACATATAATTAAAAGAGACAAAAACACATTTTTTTTTATAATTTAACTATTAAATAATAATATATATATCATTATAATTATTATATTAAATATTATATACGGTCTAAACTTGACACACAAAACCCAAAAGGGATGACAGGATGCTTAACTGTCCATGCATGCATGTCTAGGCATCTCTTTCTCTACTCTCTCTCTCCCTCTCTCTCTTTCTCTCTGTAATTTTCTCTGAGAGAGATCTAGCTATATATATGTATATGTACATCCTACTCCCGGATAGTACGGGCTACTCAACTTCAAGATCGAGTACACGCATTTTGCAGATTTCTCGTTTTGAGAGCAGTTAACTTGATTTGGCAGTAACTTAATTTGTACTTTACCTTTTTGTTTATTATTATTATTATTATTTTTACATGCAAAGTGTTGCTTTTCCAATGGGCAATGGCATTGCCAAAATTAAGTGAGGTCTGCCAAAATTAAGTGAGGTCAGCTTTTTTCTTTCTTGGAAATTGAAATGAAGAGGGGATAGAAATTAACTCTGCAGGCTCACTTAAAATTGCAAGCAATATTGGGGCTGATGGATGGATGGATGGCGTAAACCAAAAAGAAAAGGAAAATGAGGGTGAGAAAGAGGAGACAAAGAAAGGAATATGGGTTTTTGACACGCAATATATTCACGTTTCTCTAGGTTAATTTCAGAAATTTTTATCCGAAGATGTTAGAAATTAAAAGAGTAGAAATACTGACATGTATTTAAAAGGTATACGATAAGTATATGATAAGCATATTTTAATATATTTTTATTTAAGAATTTGTGCGCTATTTAATATATATTTAAGTTAATTTTATTAAATGGTTAACATGTATTTTTTAGATACGCGTTAATATAACTTTTAAAAAAAACCCGTAAACAACATAAAAATTGTTTCAAAAGTTGTAAATTAAATCAAATAAATTTCAATCACACTTCTACAAAAATTGGAAGAGGGAAAGAGAAAAAGACAGTAATTAATTAATTAATTAAATATTACTTTTGGATTATACTTTATACACTTATTTTGATTTTTTTTTTTGGCCATTGCCACATAGGTATCTCCACACCGCAATTGGGATGGGACTAATCCCTGCCTGTTGTGGCCTACCACCGCGTACCACAACTGCAGAAACGACACCGGCATGCACTTAGTCCAAAGAGAGTAGCATTGTTTGTAAAGAAATATGATTTACCCAATGAAAATGTACCAAATCAAAATTTTTATGCAAACTAAATTTGAACCATATATCCATATTAACATTTGGAAGAGAGAAAGTGGTAAATGATAAAAGCTAGTTAATTAAAACTTATCTTTTGATTGTATATATTGCTTGAAATTTGTCTGGAATGAGTAGCATTGTGGGTTATTTATTTATTTTTATTTTTTTTCACTTGAAAACACTCACAATCCTTCCATTAGTTCTCGGTTACAGACCTAAATAGAATAAATTATATCGTACTTATTTTTATTCTTTTGAACCTCGTCAGACCATTTCCACCCCGAATTAAATATCAACAGGGTAAACACCCACTTTTTATGGTCCGTCGCAATAAAAAAAGTGCTAAACGTGAAAGTTAAAAGTTATACCACAAGTCAAAAGGCTGAGTTTTATACACTACCTAATATATAATGTCTTGGGGCTGTATCAATGGTCTTTCACGGCACACCATGTATCGGGGTTGTATCAATGGTCCTTTACATAGAGGTGTTTTCAGTTTTAATTGGTAAAAACTTAAGGTACCCCAAACCTAAATCAAATATAAAAATTCAGTTTTAATTCGGTTCGGTTCGGTTTCGGTTTCTAAATCTTCGAAACACAAACTCGAATCAAACTTTTCGGTTCGGTTTTATTCGGTTTTGACATATATATTTTTTTTCATTTTTTCTAAATCAATTTAATATAACAATATAATATTAATTATAATGTAAGAATGGTTCATGTTCAAATTAAAGTCATACTTTTTAAAAAACAAGGAGCAAATGTATAGATACTATGTTTTTTATTTAGTTACTATTTTATTTGTACATTTAAATAAAATGATGAATTATCTTGCTATCATATATGTGATAAAAAAATCTTAGCATTGTGTAGTTAATTCAATAATAAGGGCACGCGCTAATGACTTTTTTTTAATATTATCACAATATGTAATTTATAAGGAGCATATTCTTATAAAATGCCATTTTTTGTATTATAATATAATTAACGTGTGCCTTTAGAGTATATATTAACATATTTTTTTCTTATACATAATTCGGTTCGATTCGGTTTAGTTCTGTTTTAAACTAGCTTGCCTCAAACCTGAACCAAACTTTTCGATTTCGCTTTGGTTTTCTCGTTTTCGATTTCATTTTTTTTCGGTTCAGGGTTTTACAGATCGGTTTGATCCGTTCGATCGGTTTTTAGATTGGCATTAACACCCCTACTTTCACGACACATGATGTGTCATGAGAGATAAAATTTTCAACTCTATCTCCTGACACGTGATGTGTTGTGTGATAATTTTTGATTGGTGGAGCTCTCTCATGACACATGATGTGTCGTATAGGGTCCGACACATCATGTCATGGTAGAACTTATACCCCCACCCGACATGTGATATGTCATGAGTTTGTTTTTATATCTTCTTTTGGTGCATATTTTTTTTATATTGATAAGTTAAATACTCCACTTTTATATTACACTATTACCCTACCTATTAGAAATGGTTTAAGAATGTTCTAACATAACCAGGGATGGGACCTAGTGAAAGATAAGGTGGACAACATTTGTTCACCTGAATTCGCAGAAATGTTTTTATTTTTTCTAGTATCTTTTACAAATAATTTAGCAATAGTAATATAGACTTTTGAGTTAATTTTGCCTACTTTATTTTGCGCAACAAATTATACTTCATTTGCCAATCCTTATTGTAGATTATTTTAACTTTATAGCTAAGGTGATATTTTAACACTTCAAAATGAGATAATTTGTATCATTTTTCTTGATACAAGCTTTCACTGATTAGGTGTTATTTATTTGAAATACTATAATATCAAGTCACATACGTACGATCATAATAAATTTTTGCACCCTTTACTGTCTCTGTCATTGTCTAAAACGATTTGATAATGCAATATAAGTATAATATATTTATCATAAATATTATGTTGTGAAAAAGATGATGGATATGATAATGTTAAGTTTCAAAAGTTTCTTCATCATTCGGCCTATTATATTCGATTAGTTTCAATATATACAAATAATTCTTGCCCTTCAGGATTTTCTTTTCACATCAAATGGTCGAGAGTAATTTATTTGAGATCTAAACAGATAATGCTAATGTATCATATATAACAATTGGGTACTCACCTAAAATGATGAACGTACTCAAATTATTAGTTAAGTTCCGTGCACCTACATATATAAAGTAACGAACTTCCTATTACATTAATGATGTGGAAGACGTGGGTTGGACACAGCAGACGATGTTCTCGTATGCTTGCATCTTTCTAGAAATACCATACACATTTAGTAATAGGAGAAAAAGCAAGAGCTGTAGCTCAAGGGCATTGGAACTCAAGTGTAGGGCCATAGGCTGAGGCTTGGGACTTGGTTTTTCATGAAAGTCTTAGGTTTGAATTATTGGATAAACAATTTTTTGGACCAAGCTACGAGCAACGTTTGGTAAATCTCTTAATCTTATCATAGATACTTCTTCTTTTATCGAATTACAAAGAATATTAGTCTGTGATGCACGCAAAATAGATCAAAACACCCAACCACACTGTTCAATAATAATAAAAAAAGATAATTCAAGGCCATTGGTACCACCTTTCATTTGGGAGGAAGTCACTTAAATTTATCTTTCTTTCTTTTTTAGGTATAATCTACTATTGTAACTAGGAACAAATCTATTCATCTTCTAAGAGAAAAAAGTAAAAGAAATAGACGAAAAGCTAAAGGAGAAAGAAATTAAAGAATGATGTGCTAATATGAAGGATGTTCATAGGTAGAGCGGCCCAATCCTGCCTAAATTATCAAGGCCTAAGCTAAGGATCTAAGCCTAACAAACAACCCATTTAGAAATTTGCACCTTCTAAAAGTTTCTTTTACAATTGTTTCAAAGGACATTTACCTTTTCTTTTCCTTTTCCTTTTCCATTTTTTTCAAAAGGGCACTCTGTTTTATTTCTTCAAAAATACTTTTCTTTCATTTATTTTAACATATTTAATTTTTTGCAAAAATATATTTAACCATCGTGGGCCCTTCGTGGCCACCTAATGCCACTGTTACTATTCGCTGCTGTGGATTTGGTGACTTTGTTAGAGTTTTAATAGTTGTCGTTTGAATTACGTCGTTCGGCGTCAATAATAATTGGTGAGGCCTGGGGACCACCTATAGAGGTATGAAAATAAAAATTAGTTAAAGGGACTATTTAAGGGTATAATTTACTTTTCAAAATACAAATTTATTTTAATAATGAATAAACATTGAAAAATGACCTTATGACTAAACAAATTATTACAAAAGCACTTCACATGTTACGGAAAATTAAAGTGTCTTCTCTTCAATTGTGGCGGATTCGGGTTCAAGTGTATTAGCAAAGTGTGGGTGGTTCGAGTTTCCAATGCAAAACATGTCCTGAGTTAATTATTAATAAACTACCATCCTTATAATAAACTGTAATTAATTATTAATTATTAATTAGTTAATTATTAAATCAGCCGGAAGACTTTCCCTTCCAGACGAGTGCCAAATTGGGCCTAATAAAAGTTGGCCTTTCGAATTTTCTTTTACAAATAAAACCATGACGACTAGGGCCGGATTCTGTCGGTTTGGGTAAAAATTGGGTCAAAATGTCAAAAATGGGGCAACCCTGATTGACTAAAAGTTTCGAATGAATTGTTCTTATTTTGAGCATAACTTTTTACTTGAAATTCCGATTGATGCATCATTTTTTTCTAATTAAAGCTAACTCGGAGTTCTATAATTTTTATCTCTAGAGGTTTTTCAAATTCCCCATAGATCAATGCCAGAAACTCGTCAAAGATAGCAGTCTGCCAAAACACATTATGTTGCATTATGATACGATCAGATTTTACCAATCGTCTTACGTCGCATACAGTTTTGACCCACGAGAAGTGTAAATTGAGTTTCAGTCAAAAAATTAAAGTTGTAGAATTTATCAAAATCTAACTAATGACGCAACGGAGCTAGAGCCATTTGGATGTCGTATGACGAAGTTATGACCTTTCAAAGTTGGGAAAAACTCATTTTGCCAACAAGATCAATTTTCACCATTGGTTAACAAAATTCAACCACGATTTTCTGAAATGCATTTTAACCATACATGTATGCGTAATATCATTAATGTGACATGTAAGAAATGTTGAATCCATAAAGATGCTCAGAATAAAAAATGGTTATCCGAAACAAGGTTAGTGATAGAAATGTGACTAATGAGCGACTTGGCATCAAAAACTCATTCAGACAATCCGAATTGCATTGTGACTATACATGCATGTGTATTATAAATAATAAGACCTATGGAAGCTGCACGTATTATAAAAGTATGCTCATACTTGAATCTGACCACTCCAAGCTACAAAGGATAATAAATCACGCTTACGAATGGTAACATCTTAATACTCAATCATGCCATTCAATACATGGTGCAACTATGCACTTAAGTCCAATCAAACTAATTGGATGTGTAGTAGGTGTTCGAAACATAAAAATCATCATGGGTCTAGAATTCACTACCCAAAGTGCAACTAGCATGAGGATTTACCGGGCGGTGGAAGGCGTTACAAAGTAGTCAAGATCCAACTTTGATTCATGGATCTGATAAATCTAAATCTCCAGGAATTAGTACCCAAATTTCCACAGGTACTCCGACTACTGTTCCTTTGATTACTGATTTGCCTATAATTTTTGTCCCCAATGTACCATCATATTTGGATATTTCTATGACCATTAAAAAATCAACCCAAATCTGTACAAAAGTTTTGAGATATCCTATTGCAAAATATTTTTCTTATAAAAAACTCTCTCATTCTTATAGAGCATATACCTCAAAAATCTTAAACATGTTTGTTTTAAAAAATATTCAGGAAGCTTTGAATGATCTGGACAATGGCAGTTATATATGGAAGAAATGAAAGCTATGAGGAGTGGTACTTGGAGATAGTGGCCTTACCTAAAGAAAATAACCGGTAGGACGTAAGTGGGTTTTTTACTATGAAATACAGAGGTGATGGTAGTATAGAAAGATATAAGCTAGATTAGTTGATAAATGTTTTACTCTAACCTATGGGATTGATTACATGGAAATTTTTGCCACTGTAGCTAAGATAAATGCAATTCGAGTTTTGTTGTCTTTAGCTATTAATTTTGATTGGCCTTTACTCAATTAGATGTAAAAAAAATCTTTTTCTAAATCGAAATCTAGAAGAAGAAATCTTCATGTTCTAAAACAGTCTCCTAGAGCCAGATTTGAGCCTTTTGGGAAAACTGTGAAGGGTTATGGCTTATATTAAAGTTAGCCTGATCATACAATATAAAGTTTTACAAGCATAGCAAATAAGGCAAGGTTGCAATTCTAATTGTTTATGTAGATGACATAATTTTGACATATGATAACATTGAAGAACTAGGAGAGATAAAAACAAAGTTGGCAACTGCATTTGAGATCAAGGACTTGGGCACACTGAAATACTTTCTTGGAATAAAGTTTGCTAGATCTAATGAAGGTTCTTTGTTAACCAATGAAATTATACACTTGATTTACTTGGTGAAACAACTTTACTCAAGTGTAAACCAGCTAAAATGCCTATTGAACTTAACCACACGTTACAACTTGTCAAGGCCAAGGAAGTACTGAACAGAGAACAATACCAAAGACTCGTTGGAAGGCTGATTTACCTTTCCCACACATATCTAGACATAACTTTTGTTATAAGCTTGGTCAACCAATTTACGCACACACCTGGGCTAGAACATTTTGATACTATAATCCTACAATACTTGAAGGGAACTCCTGGAAAAGTGTTGTTATTCAAAAGACGTGGCCACCTATAAGTTGAAGCATATATTGATGCAGATTGACAAGAAGTGTTATTGATAGGCGTTCTACCTCTGAGTCCTATACATTCATTAAAGGCAAACTTGTCACTTGGCAAAGCAAAAAACAAAACGTGGTTGCCAGGTGTAATGCTGAAGCTGAATTTAAATTAATAGCTCATGGAATTTGTGAAGTTTTGTGGATTAAGGGAATATTATAAGAACTAAAAATCTTCAATCCATCTCCTATGAAGATTTACTGCGATAATAAAGCAGTTATATCTATTGCTCATAATCCAATTTTCCATGATATAATGAAGCATATGAAAGTTAATAAGCATTTTATCAAGGAAAAACTTGAAAGCAGACTGATTTGTATGCCTTACATCCCTACTGTAGAGCAAGTTTCCAATGTTCTCACTAAAGGACTACCTCAGAGACAGTTTGACAAGTTAATCAGCAAGCTAGCCATGGAAGACATTTTTAAAATAGCTTGAAAGTGAGTGCTGGAATATTTGTTGATTTATTACTAAATATTAAGAGATTGTGTGAGTAAGATTTGATAATCTATATTAGGAAAACAATGTACATAGCTAGGAGATATTCTATACACACTGCAATTACTCTTTTCTAGGATACCAGTTAGTGATTTGTAGTTCTATAATTAGGGAGATTTTCCTATATTAGTTTCCCACAGTCGTGTATAATTTTGTCATTCCCTATGATGAAATATAAGTGACAATTACACAATTATTAGAATTCTCATGTGCTCAAAACCTTTTTATTTGATACACGGCGATGTTTGGAGACCTTAAGTCACCACAATGTTTGCCAAAACCTTATATGCCCTTTAATACCATATAAATAAGGTAAGGACAGGAGAATTCTGAATAATTGTGTAATTGTCGCTTATATTTCATCATTGGGAATGAAATATTATATACATGACCATGGGAAACTAATCTAAGAAAGTCTCCCTAATTACAAAACTACAATCAGCATCCAGTATCCTAGAAAAAGTAATTACAGTGTGTATAGAATATCTCCTACCTATGTCCATAATATCTCCCAGCTGTTTACAATGTTTTACTAATATAGAAAACCAAATCTTCATCACACAATATCCTAATATTCAGCAATAAATCAGCAAATATTCTAACAGTAACATACACTATTTCAACAACCAGCATATATAAGTTACTATACCTTAGTTACCATACCGTTTAAATTGTCATTGTGATGCCCTTATTATAGATTGTTGACATAAGGTGTGGCCCAGCTCTGATGCAATTCGGGCACGAGAAGTGTTAAACTTGTTCAATTTTTGTACAAATAATCGTGCCACCATTCAAGTAAAAAGAAAAGCAGGCGACGCAAGTATAACAGATTTGTACAAAAACTTAGTAACCCTGCCATTTTCCTTCCATCGTTGGTTTTGAGCATGTGTTACATAAGCAGCACCCTACTTTTTATCCTTATGTGTATAATTACCTCAATCATAGAGTAATCATAGAGAACAAGCTATTTAATCCCGGGGAACGTATTGCCATTGGAGCTTCTGGTGGGAAAGATTCCACGGTGCTTGCTTATGGCCTGGATCTCTTCCTCTTTGTCAGGTGAAGAAGGGATCACAGGGTACAGGGACGACTCACTTGAAACTGTCAAAAGAAATGAAATTCAATATGGGCTGTGATAAGTGCCCAAAATTGTTATTTTAACCCGCAAATAATAATTTGTTAGAATATAATTAATGCTTAAATTATGGAGGAATAATATTTATTTTATCTTTTTGTAAGGAAGAAGAAAATTATAATAAAAAGCCTAAAAGGTGGAAGAAGTTTATTGAAGATCAGAAAGGAAGATAAATAAAAAAGAATATTCCAATTCAATATTCTCTCATAATTCGAATACAACTCATTTTTCTCGCTCTTAATTACAATCCTAATTAAACTCAAATTTGTTATTTCTTCTACAATTCTAGTTTCCTAAACATTGTAAACTTCTATCTCTCATTCCTATATATAGATCCATTCTCTACACCTAAAAAGATAGAAGAAAAAAATAGAAAAAAATATATAAAATAGATAGGGAAAATAGATAGAATATAGATATTGTTAGAGAGTTCTAGAGAGAGAAAATCCTCCATATACTAGTTGCCGTGCGGCCGAAGTATTAAAGGAAAAGAAGTGGACAGCGTAAAACTGTGCCATATAGGCTAGTTCGAGCATCACAAACAGGAACGCTTTCTAGCTTTCTAATTTTTTATAGTTTGTAGTTAAGTACTTCAATTTTAAATTTTAATGATAAATTATTATTTTGTTTTAATGTGTTATTTATTTAATATGCTTGGCTAAATTATCCCCCAAAGGGGAGGGATGAAACTGCTATGGATGTAATGGGCTTAATTTAATTCTAGTTAATTTTTAATTATTTGTCCTGAATTAAAATATACTTTGAAATTACCTTTACTATAACGTGTGTTTTCTTTCTAGTACTTTAATTGTTTTTAAAATAAAGAAAGGATCTCTTGTGATCACCAATTTGGGGATACAGGCGATGCCTATTTTTATTTACATTAGTTTTAAAGAAAGAATTATGGTGATTTTGAATTTGTTTGTATACTAGGGATGAATGTTAAAAATATAATTAGACCATGGTGGTGGATTCTTTTTCCTTGGGATTTCCTATTATTGATTACTTACTTGCTTAATTTAATTTAATTATTTTAGTTTAATTAGTTTAGTTTCTTAGTTAAATTAATTTCAAAAAAATCAAAAATTTAAAACTGTTTTAATCTAAATTCCTAGAATATTGGATTTTTACAAGCTTTCCTACTTTAAAGGTATTAATTTGGATTTGGATTGACTCTTATTTATTCCCTATACTAGTTTAATTATTTGACACAAAAGTTGGGTTTTATTGTATTTAAGTGAGGAATTAGGCAACGACAAATTATTTATAAAAATTTTCCATGGATTGACTCCTACTTATTTGCTATACTAGTTTAATTATTTGACACAAAAGTAAAATTTTATTGTATTTAAATGAAGAATTAGGCAACTACAAATTATTTATAAAAATTTCCCTTAAATCAGGCCGCCACTAAAAGTTGTTTCGTATAAGGAGCTCTATGGGTGGACAATGGACGAGATGGTGAAGATGATAGGTTTAAAGAACAATTGCACATTTTGTGGTGTATTCCACCGCCAGGGCCTTGATCTTGGTGCTGCCTTATTGAAAGTAGACAAGCTGGTCAAGGGACATAAATGTAGATGATATTGCTGAAACAGTTCTCCTTAACATTACAAGATGACATTGCTAGGTTGAGCAGATGCACATCTATAACCACAGGTGAAGATGGACCAATCCCCAGATGCAAGCCTTTCAACTACACAAATGAGAAGGAGACTGTCATGTATGCATACTTCAATACTTACCATGGCTTTGCTCAGGAGTTCATTAAGGATTTAGAAAGGATGAGACCCAGAGCTATACTTGACATCATTAAATTAGCTGAGGATTTCAGGATTGCCACGTCTACAAAAATGCCCAAGCAGGGAACATGTCAGCGCTGTGGCTATATTTCTAGCCAGAAATGGTGTAAAGCTGGTGTTTTGTTGGAGGGACTGAATTGGGGTTTGCCAAAGCTGGGCATTGGGAGAAGCCGGCGACCAAATAGTGAACGTAATAAAGATTTGAAACAAACAGGAAAGAAGAATGTACAGAGCTAAGAATGTGGAACTTTGGACTTCTGATTTTACAACTGAAAGCCTATTATAATCTCAGGGAGAATAAATGGCAGCTCCACAGCGCCAGTAAATTTTGGTTGATCGTCTTAATTGTCGTGAGAACTGATTTGGGATTAAAATTATTTCCCTGCGAATTAATGGATTTAGTGACAGTGGCAATTGCGGAGAATGTAGTTGCAGCCATGGTGAGGATGGTTGCCTCGAGAATCTGTCCTCTTCCAAAACAAATAAAAATTAGGCTATGTATGAGCGTTTGGTGCTTGTATGATTATAGTTCCCTTCTACATTTTTATGTTTATGTTAATTAAGTCATTTCTTCTTTAAAAAAAAAAAAGAAGGTATTCTTTTCCTCAAATGTAAGCCTCAAATATTCTCATAGTTCAAAGTATTCTTTTCCTCAAATGGAGGCCTCAAATATTCTCATCTTTCAAACACAAAGTAGAATCAAAGCAAAAAAACAAAAGAAAAAAAGGATACAAGGATAAGAGAGAAATAGGGGAGATTTGGCTTTTGAATTTGTTCAAGTATTATTGTTCATTATTATTACTGAAGGATAAATCATGTACCACCGGCGCAGGCGTGATCAGGAGACCGGAAGTAGCCGGTGGGATAGTGAGGAGGAGGATGAGGATGAGGGAGGTCCTTTTGACATTATCACGACCAAGAGTGCTGCAGTGGAAAGACTAAAAAGATGGAGAGTACGCAATTTCTTGCTAGGATGTTTGTTCATATGTTGTTAGAGCAAATACAATTTTGTCACGATAATGTATAGTACTCCCTCTGTCTTAGTCCCACCTCGGCTTTTGTTCTTTTTAATAAACACTAATTTCAAACTAGTCAATGTTTAAGAACACAACTTATTTATTTTCCACTGGGAGATTGGTACATTTCGATTATGTACTTGTTTTCTATTGGGAAATTCCGTACATAATTGCGTCCCAAAAAGGAACTAGACTATCAATGCAAGACGAAGGGAGTATATGTGACAGCATGTAGTGTAGTACTTCTTCTCGCATCACAATCTGATAGCGTATCTGCTTCAATATTTTGGTGTATATACCTTATGTTTTACCTAATTGGATTGTGTTTTTAGCAATCCGCGCTTGTGCTAAATTCTTCTCGTCGATTTCGATACACGTTGGACTTGAAAAATGAAGAAGAAAAGAATCAAATGATAGCATGGATTAGAAGGCAAGCGGCAGACATAAAAGTAATATATCATCCCATTCTTGATTTTGTTAATGTAATTTCATTCATTTTATCTATCACTAATCAATGATTCTTGCTTTATCAGGCTGCCCTTCAACGTAAATATGTTGCGGAAGCAGGACAAGCAGAAGCAGTTGAATCAAAGCGTAATTCTTTTTCCACTTTGTAGTGTTAATCTTTTTTATTGTTATCTAAATACTGTGAGCACAATTTGCATTTCAAGCTTAAATAGTCCGATGTACGTAGGCATTTATAGGCCGGAGGATGAGACAATGTTACTCCGATTTCAGGATAATATTTCACTTCCATTTCTGATGGACAAATTCATTAGGCTTCTACTTTGAATCTTATTTTTGTCATTGAGAGTAGTGTTATGGGAGCTTGGGTTAGTTTTCTTGCATCTTGTAAGTACCTGAAAATTCCGAAAACCTTTTGCAGCTCCAATTCCTGAAGATGGTTACGGTATTGGTCCAAAACAACTTGCTTCATTAATGAGGGATCATGATTTTCCTGCTCTGCAACTTCATGGAGGGGCACGTCTATTATATAACATAATTTGGTTTCATATCTGTATCTTTAATTAATTTTTCGTGCACTTCCACGTTATCACTTTATTTAATTTTTTGTTTTTGGTGCTCTTCTTTTACATCAGGTTAAAGGATTGGCAGTCATGTTAAAGACAAATGAAGAAAAGGGAATCGAAGAAGAGGAGGCCGATTTATCACACCGGTGGAATGTGTTTGGGTCAAACACATATCCTCGAAAGAAAGGACATGGTTTTTGGGTATAAGATTCAATGTTTGTGAATTGTGACATTCTTGTTTTTGCATTCCTTTTTTCTCTCTTGTTCAGAATATAAAATTAGAGATAACAGTTAAGCTGCTACTTTACTTTTATGCGACTGTCTTAGAGGTTCCTTTTGGATGCTTTCCGAGATTGTACCTTGATAACCTTGATGGTAGCCGCAGCTGCTTCTTTGGCACTAGGCATGAAAACAAAGGTGAGCTATAGATAATTTATTGCAAAGGTGTATATTGAAGTAGCACATTATATTTATTTTAAAGTTTTATACTCAGCAGAAATAAACAAAACAAACAACGCTCTTCTTTTGCCGTGTTTTTCGCTACATTTCTTCTTGCCCATCTTTGTCGAAATTTATCTGCCCGCTTACGTAGATTTTTTTTTTTGTACTCTTACTTGTTATGGTTGATTCCAAAACCCCAGAGGATGCCATTTCTCAGATTCACCTACACAGAGGGTTACTAGTACCCTGCTGAAAGGCTGGACCTTTTTGGCCTAGCAATGCTCTTTCCAACTATATGTTGGAGGCAAAGAAGAAACAGGTTGGCTCTTGGCACACGTTACCAAACCTGCGAAGACCGATCCCAAATATTCAACTTGGGATATGGATGCTGCAACATCCTCGGTTGGTTCTTCAGTTCTATGGAAGAGCGCATCTTCATGTATGGTGAATCTGTTCCTCATTCATGGGAAGGCCTTAATCGTATGTGGCTAATTCCCCCAATGTTGAGTGCATATTTGAACTAGGATATTTCACATGCTTCTCAAGAAAAGCTCAACCTTTCGATATCTGAGTTCTTTGGGTACCTTTAAACTAGGTGGGAAGAACTTGCCCAGTATGAGCCTCTCCATGACATGTATGATTGGTTGCCTATTTCCTTGCTAAGCGATTGGATTGCCAGCATACTTACCCGTAATACTTACCAGTTTCTTACGGGTTCACGACCTGAGCATGAAATCATAGATTCTGAAAACATCTCCTATATCTGTCCTGTAGGACATTTATGCCATTGTTGATCATGAAAAGCACAAACGCAAGATCCCTTGTTGCTTCCTCAGCCTAGTCCTATTCCCAGGCAATCACTTGATCAAATGACCTCAATAATTAATTCCATGCAATCCGAGGGAAACCAGTCTACAGCTACTGTGGTGCTGTTGGGCATCGAAAGGAACCCTTTTCAAGCATCTAAAGCATCAAAGCAACGGATAAAGCAGGTTGGCCATTGCAGACTCCAGGCCTTTATACCTGTTCTCTTCATATTTCGGGGACAATATTTCAGGAGTCCACCTAGCTATATCCTGTTTCGTTTCGAGTAGATTCAAGAACAATATGGAGACCTTCTCCCAGGGGTGGACCAATGTCGAGAGGACGCGGGGGTTGGGGCGGAGGGGGGGTGTTATATATGATATTAGTTTATTTAGACATGTGATATCTGTGCTACTGACATACATAGTTACAGGAGAAATCCTGGGTCCGCCCCAGCTTGCTACCTTATTCCCACAGCCACCATTGCTACACGTGCATCCTTTGCTCTTCATGTTAAAGCATTTAAACCAACTTGGTTTTAGCCTCTCGGCTAATGATCGTATATGTTTGATTGTTGAGTGTTCTCTTTTCACCACTCCAAGTGTTTCCCCTAACCATACTGTGTGTCTTGCGAATGGTTCCGTTACTAGTATTTGTAGCAAGGGGACTGTCTCATTTCCACTTAGCCCCACCTTATCCTTTGTTCTCCATGCATCTAAATTTCCTATTCATCTTTTATCTATCAGTAAATTTGCCAATTCATTTAATTATGCCATAATATTCTATCCCCATTCTTGTGTCTTGTGGAACCTACTTTCAAAGAGGATTTTTGGCAGGGGGTATGAGCATTATGGTCTCTAATACTTCAGCGAGCCTCCTTCACCACCTTTTCAAAAAGAAATCCTACCCTTCTTTACTCAATTTTTTCAAATGATTTAAACCCAAGACAATATCATTGATCGAAATATTCGACCTGATAATGGGAGGAAGTATATGTCTAATGAGTTTTATCCCAATTCAATTGATGGGGTATCCTTCATCAGCTTTACTTGTCATATAATCCCGAACAATGAAGTGGCGGACTATGAAGCATAGACCCGACACGCGAAACGCGTTTCGACAACACATGACATGCATTTCAACACGACACGCGACATGCAATTTTTCCAAAATGTAAGACACAACACGTGTGGGGGGACAGGTTCTTAATTAATTAATTATATATATGCAATAAACATTATAAATATTTAAGAATTCAATAAAATGAAATTAGATTGCATTAATAATCCAAATACTCAAAACATGATAACTAAATTATTTCATAATTAAATCATCAAAAAGCATACATAGACTAAATTGTTCCATAGAATAATTGAAAATAAAAGGGGAATGGAAAAAGTGGCTTAGTTGCCTTCCTCAGTTGATGTTGCAGTGAAGAAATACTAGTAGTAGTAGCCATCTAAATTAATTATCAAGTATTACAGACTATTATTAAATCTATTAGAAACCATCTCTCCCCAAAGCTTAAGTTGTTAGGAGAAGGAACCATAACAAATATCATACCCTCCCTCATGTGCGACCCCATACTCGCTTGTGGAGAGCAAACAAATTTCGAATTTCGAATTAACAAATGGGGAATGGAGGTATCAATGCTTAAACCTTAGACCTCCCAGAAAACCACCCTCCCTCATGTGCGACCCCATACTCGCTTGTGGAGAGCAAACAAATTTCGAATTTCGAATTAACAAATGGGGAATGGAGGTATCGGGAATGGAATTTCGAATTTCAGATTAACAAATGAGGAATTGAGGTGCCAAGGCTTGAACCTTGGACCTCTCAGAAAACCAATCTCTGATACTATGTTACAAACCATCTCTCCCAAAAGCTTAAGCTGTTAGGAGAAGGAACCATAATGAATATCATGCGGGTTCTCAGACCGTAGGCGTTCTATCTCTAGCTTATGTACTTTTTATGGGAATCGCCTAATTTCCTGGAACAATATATAAGAAAATTTGTAGTTTCCAAGTCGGCAGCAGAGGGAGGGTATAGGCTATGGCTCAAGGAATTATTGAAATTCTATCTCAGATCCTTGGTAGACGAATTAGACGTCAAAGAAGTGCAGTCTTCTGACATGTTTTGCGATAAAAGTTCAGAAATCATGCATGCTTCAGATTCTGTGCTTCATGAAAGAACCAAACATATAGAGATCAAAATTCAGTTTATCCAATAGAAAGTTCAGTCAGGAGTATGATCAAACCAAACTTTGTCCCTTCATCCTATGACTGTGCTTATCTTCTGATGGTAGCACTATACAATATTTGTTTTAAGAAACCTAATTCTACTGATCTAGCATCGTAATCTATATGTCCTAATTAAGTCATTGTTTTTTTCTTCGTCTATGCCTCTCTTTTAGCGGATAAACCAAATTCAACATAATCAATTTTAAATAATAAAATTTGTTCGCCATCGTGACTCCTGGGTTTTCAAACTTAATAATTTCCCCAAAAGAAAGCGGGACTCTTAACTTAGGACGTCCCAAAAACAAATAGTGGACTTTTTAATTCGGGACTGGGAGTTTTTGGTGTGTTTTTATTAATAGCTGCTCATTTATATACTGTGTTGTAGAATATTGTTGATGTCTTTTACTCTCTCTCTCTCTCAGTCTGTTAAAGAAGGATGGTACGATGGTGGAAGCATTGCATTGGCAGTCATTATTAGTAGTGTCATTACAGGTATTGACGCGATTTTATGTACTGGTGTTATGAGTTTTTTGTGCTAATTTATCCATATTTGTGTGATTTGAAGCAACTTTTAAAAGTATTGCGCCATATATAATGTCCTTCGGTTTTTTAGCTCAAGAAGAAAATTGTTTGGCAATCTATATACATTTAATTTTTGTGAATACTAAACGATTTAATACTTTTATGTTAGGTTCTCGATAATAAGAAGTATTATTAATTCAAGGAAATCTAAGTTTGATGTTTGAATGTTAGAACAAACAAAATATGTCACCCGATTGAGATTCATTTGCGACGAGCCTAAAGTCTATCGTTGCTATTGCCAGAATAATTATGGGTTCTGGAGCCAGAGCAATGTATTATTTTTGAAGCATAATGTACAAGAACATAATGTACTACTTGCTCTGGCAGTAGCCATTTTGGCAATAGCATCTCCCTATTTCTTGTTTATTAACTTAATAATCTACTGTTAAACCGTATGATGAATACATCAGGTTATTAACTCTCTTGATCTTTTGTTCTTTCGTGCTCTGCAGCAATAAGTGATTATAAACAATCCCTTCAGTTCCGAAGTTTAAACAAAGTGAAGCAGAATATTCATTTGGAGGTCATTAGAGGTGGTCGAAGAGTAGAGGTTTCAATATTCGATATTGTTGTTGGTGATGTTGTACCTCTCCAAATTGGCAATCTGGTGAATGCCTTATTCTTTGCACTCCCTCCATCCTTAAATATTTGACTTCACATTTTTTAAGAATGCACTAATTGCATCACAATCAATGACTTAGAACAAAACTTGTTTCCTATCATGAATTTTGGTTCATTGAATTATGTTGTGAAAAAGGAAATTGGACTCTTAATTTGGGACGAAGGGAGTATTTGGAAATACTTCCATTTAATTGCATGTACTGACTTCTACACTTAAAATATCGTCCCAAGGTTCCCGCTGATGGAATTTTGATCTTTGGACACCGTATTAGTATTGATGAATCTAGTATAACTCGGGAGAATAAGCTTGTAAGTTCTTATATACGTATTCCTGTTGTGTTTCTTGGCAAACACAATCTCCAAATTTTATTGACTCAAAACTATTTTTTCTCAGGTTCACAAAAATTCAAGAACGCCATTTCTAATGGGTGGATGCATTGTAGCAGATGGTTATGGCACTATGCTGGTAATGTTATGATGCTATTACCTTTTGTCAGAAATCAACTTTTTATTATTTCTGGCAATAGATTGGTTTATGCAATTTATTGTAGTTATGGTATTGTTTTATCGTCTTTGGTCAAAAACATACCATAGATGTGGATCTTAATAATTGAGTCATTCTTTATTTATTAAATTATTTTCTTTGTTTCCTATCCTAAATTGTTACCTTAGGTTTATCTTCTGTCCTACTTTGGGGTTCTTTGTAATCACACAATTATAACAACAATTATCGATATAATTGCATATTCTGAAATTCCACTCCTTTTATTGTGCTTCTTCGATTTTTCCCTATTGCTCTTTTTGGGATTGTGATTGGGATGTTATTTATCAAATAGAGGCTTTTAAGACAGAGCTAGCGCGATTTTGTTCCTTGTTTGGTTAATGGGCCATTTTGGAACTCTTGGAAGGAACGGTAAACTTTCATTATGCAACTTTCACTTTTTTGTTTACTATGTGCCTGTCAACTCCATGTTATCTATCATGGACCTTGCATTTTTTTTGCTTTGTGTTCTTGGGAATTCTCGAGTAAGATAATGATAGTAGGATGTGGAGGTTGTATGGAGAGGTACTCTTTTATGCTTGTTATTTCCAAAATCTAATTGATAATTCAAATCCAATGGGCTCTTTTCCGTCAGAAATCGGGCAGCTGATATTTCCTCTAAATTACAATTCTTTGGATTGCTGTTTGGCTGTTAGCTCATGGAAGAGTTCATAATGTGATTTGGTACAAATGACAGACCGTATTGGTGTTTATCATCGAATTGGTGCGTCTTATGCAAAGAAAAAAAATGGAAAATTTAAACCATCTGCTTCTAAATTGTCAATACTAGTGACTTTTGTGGTGTAAATTACTTAAGGAACTTGGTGTACTGATTACTCTTCCAAGGAGAGGGGTTGTTCTCGTACAATGGGATGCATTACGTCGCTATGGTTTGGGTAACATTGTTGGAAAGAAAAGCGCGAATCTTTTAGAAGAAAACATAGGAAAATGAACGGGTTTTAGAGGGAATAAAATTTTATGGCATGCTAATGGGCTTCGACTTCAAAGGATTACAAGCAGATGTCTTTATCAAACCTCCTTTTGAACTCAAAGGCTGCTTTGCTATGAATATTTTTTTACTGCAATTTCGAGTAGGGTTATAGTTATTATGTCGGTAGTATTGTTAATATGGTTGATTATGCGGTCATGTTATATTTAGTCTTCATGATTGTAGTGTTGGGTGGTGTGTATATTATGTATGTTCAGCAGACTGTACCTTCTAGATAAAAAGAAAAACGAAATAAAGAGACTTCTTTTAAAGGACAAACTTTTGATGCATACTCCCCCTCAACCTGAAAACCGAGAGGAGGGTGTATATAGATTGTCTCAAGCAATTCTAGATCAATTAATCGTGGGAATACATGAATTAAAACAAGATTTACTGCTTAAATTAAAATTTCAAGAATAGCTTACCCTATTTCAGAGACCATATGAGTGGACCAACAACGTATATCATGCTTTCCCACACTCCCCTTTGCTGACTAACTCTACTTTACATTTTTATATCATATTCAGGTCACAAGCGTTGGACTAAATACACGATGGGGAAAGCTAATGGCTACTACCTTAGATGATAATGGCGAAGAAACACCATTACAGGTTATTGTTCCAACTATGCTGCGTTTTACATATCAACCAATAGTGCTTACTTCTAAATTCAGAGACTTCATGACTTATCGATATTAAGAACCCTGTTAGTGTGCAGTCCGCTACACTAATTTTCTATTGTTAATGTGGACGAAATCAATTTAAATAATATTCTGATCTGTAATTTATTCTACTTTTATTGTATTATGAGCTGTTAGGATAGCTGTCAGAAAATCTTTCCTTAGGAGTCATATATTATGGTGTTAATAGCCCATGATTTTAGGCGCTTAATTGTAGGTTTTCTTTCCTTATTGTAATCTATTTATATGTCCTTTCTCTATTGTTTCAATATACAGAAAATATTATCTAAATTCTCATGGTATCAGAGCTAAAGGGCTAATATGTATCTTCCATGGCTGACTCTGCCATTCTCGAAGTTACTCACAGCAACAAAGCTGTGTCGTGGTGTGGTCACTGCTATCGTCATGGCCATAGCCGAGAGATTTGTTGGCAGATTCATGAAAAGCCAACTAGTTTGGTCCCTCACCGACAGTTCGAAGGAATAGATGGCAGATGGTCCAATAGGAGAGCTTATTAATCTAGTAGTGACAAGGCTGCTATTCCTCCTTCCATTAGAGTCTCACCTCAAGTGCAAGTGGAACATTTATGTCGCATTTTCAATCGGTCTTCCCCACAAATCTCATCATCCTCTAGTACTAATCTAGGATCATGTTCTATTGCTCAATCTGGTAAATTTCACTCAGCCTTAAACTCTTTTGTTAGTCCAGAACTTTGGATCATTGATTCAGGCGCCTCCGATCACATGACAGGTTACCATAATCTTTTTTCCTCATATACTCCGTGTAAGAATAGGGCCTCCGTTAATATTGCAGATGGTTCTTTGTCTTCTATTGCAGGAATAGGGACCATTAGATTATCTCAGGATCTTACCCTTAAATCTGTCCTTCATGTTCCGTCATTAAAATGCAATTTAATTTATGTTAGCAAAGTTACTCATGACAATAATTGTGTTGCTAAATTCATGTCTTCTTCATGTTTTTTTCAGGAACTATCATCGGGGAGGACAATTGGCAGTGCTAGGGTTCATGACGGACTTTATTTCTTTGAAGACACAAATAAAAGGGGTCGACAAACTCCTGTGTCGGGTGTTGCTTCTGTTTCTGTTTCTAGCTCTAGGGAAATTATGTTATGGCACTATAGACTTGGTCATCCCAACTTTTCTTATTTGAAACGTTTGTTACCTTCTTTATTTGATAATAAAAGTTCAGTTTCTCTTCAATGTGAGATATGTCAGCTTACTAAACACACCCGCACTTTTTTTTCTCCTAGACCATATACACCATCCACTCATTTCTCCTTGATCCATAGTGACATTTGGGGGCCATCTAAAGTCACAACTTCCAATGGGAAGCGTTGGTTTATTACATTCATTGATGATCACACACGAATCACTTGGGTGTATCTTCTCCGAGAAAAATCAGAAACCTGCCAAGTATTTAAAAATTTCAGGAACATGATTTATACCCAATTTCAAACCAATATCCGTGTGCTTAGAACTGATAATGGAAAAGAATATTTTCACTCAATCCTGGGTGACTATCTGTTGCAAAATGGAATTATTCATCAAAGTTCGTGTGTTGATACTCCTCAACAAAACGGAGTCTCAGAAAGAAAGAATCGCCATTTGTTGGAGGTTGCCCGTGCCCTTATGTTTACTATGAATGTCCTAAAATATTTGTGGGGTGATGCCATCTTAACAGCTACCTATCTCATAAGCCGCCTACCTAATCGGACTCTTCACTTTGATTCTCCTTTATCCGTCCTTACAAAAAAATATCCTCACATTTCCAAAAATGATCTTCCATTGAAAACCTTTGGGTGTACTGCCTTTGTTCACATACATGCTGACAACCGAAGTAAACTTGATCCTCGAGCTCTCAAAACCATTTTTCTTGGCTATTCCCCAACCCAAAAAGGTTATCGTTGCTACTATCCCGAAAACAAGAAAACTTATGTTTCTTGTGATGTTACCTTTTTTAAAAACACTCCATACTACACTCCAACTTCGCTTCCGGGGGAGAATAGTAACCGAGAAGCTCATTGTCGTTGGGACACACTACCCACTGTGCCTAATATATCACTTCCTGCACCACCTGAACCAATAGCCACCATGCCTAGCAGTCCATTTCCTATTCCACCTGAACCAACAAAAGTTGTCCCAGACACAATCCAAATCAATACTTCACCAAGTCAACAACAAGGTAACATGCCAGAAAATAATATTCCAGTACTAGAAACAGGGGCAGAAACAACAGAAACAACTCTACCTAATCAGCAAGAGTTACATGTTTATTCTAGAAGAAAAATTACCCAAGGGAATAAACAAGTCATGAATCCAACTCACAGTCAAGAGGCCGAGCCGATGGTAGAACCTCATCTTCCAAGTGTGTCAGGTAATCCCAAAAATAATCCAAGTTCTATTCTTGATCTTGATGCACCAATAGCAATTAGAAAGGGTATTAGGTCTTGTACTCAACATCCCATTTCCAAGTTTATTTCGTATTCAAATTTATCATCTTCTTTTCGTGCTTTCACCTCTAGTGTATCTAGTATTGTTATTCCCAGGTCAATTGAGGAGGCCCTAAATGTTCCTGAATGGAAAACTGCAGTACTGGAAGAAATGCGTGCCCTTAAACAAAACAACACACGGAGTTTGGTGGAGTTGCCAAAAGGCAAGAATGTTGTAGGATGCAAATGGGTATTCACAATAAAATATAAGGCTGATGGCTCTATTGAACGGTACAAAGCACGGTTGGTGGCCAAAGGTTTTACTCAAACCTACGGGATTGACTACAAAGAAACTTTTGCTCCTGTAGCCAAGCTTAATACTATTCAGATTTTACTCTCTTTGGCAGCAAACGCTGACTGGCCTTTGCATCAACTTGATGTGAAAAATGCATTTTTAAATGGAGACCTTCAAGAAGAAGTTTACATGAGTCAACCACCAGGTTTTGAAGGAAAATTGGGAAGTAAAACTGTTTGTAAGCTCAACAAATCTCTCTACGGTTTAAAACAATCCCCACGTGCTTGGTTTGACCGTTTTTCAAAAGTAATTAAGAAGCTTGGTTATATTCAAGGGCAAACTGATCATACAATGTTTGTCAAACACTCTGAAGGTGAGAAGATAACTATTCTGATTGTGTATGTTGATGATATTATTGTTACTGGGAATAACATTGAGGAAATAGAGAGAATTAAACAAATGATGGCAAAGGAATTTGAAGTCAAAGACCTTGGGGCTTTAAGGTACTTTCTGGGAATGGAGTTCGCTAGGAGTAAGAAAGGTATTTCAGTTTCTCAAAGGAAATACACTTTAGATCTCTTAGAAGAAACTAGCATGTTGGGATGTAAACCAAGTAAAACTCCAATTGAACTAGGTAATAAAGCAAAAATGTTCGAAGGAGATCCTGTCGACAAAGGAAGTTATCAACGTCTTGTTGGGAAGCTTATTTATCTCTCGCATACAAGACCTGACATAGCCTTTGCTGTGAGCCTAGTAAGCCAGTATATGCATGCACCGTGTCAAGGTCATCTTGATGCTGTGTATAGAATCTTGAGGTATTTGAAGCAAACGCCTGGAAAGGGACTGTTTTTTGCTAAAACGGATGATCAAAAAATTAGAGCTTTCACTGACGCAGATTGGGCTGGTTCTATTGAAGACAGGAAGTCTACATCTGGTTATTGTACCTTATTATGGGGAAATTTGGTGACATGGCGCAGTAAAAAACAGACTGTTGTCGCAAGAAGCAGTGCAGAAGCTGAATTTAGGGCTTTGGCTCCTGGAGTTTGTGAGCTTATCTGGATAAGAAGAGTGATGGAAGAGCTGAAGATCAAATATGAAGAACCTATGCACCTCTACTGCGATAACAAGTCCACCATTAGCATAGCTCACAATCATGTCCATCACGATAGAACCAAACATGTGGATGTAGATCGACATTTTATCAAGGAAAAGATTGATACGGGTATGATCAGCATTGAATATATATCTACTTCCCAACAACTGGCTGATATACTCACAAAAGGACTAACATAACAAGCATTTGATTTCCTTGTGAGCAAGCTTGGTCTCATCAACATCTACAGCCAAGCTTGAGGGGGAGTGTGGACGAAATCAATTTAAATAATATTCTGATCTGTAATTTATTCTGCTTTTATTGTATTATGAGCTGTTAGGATAGCTGTCAGAAAATCTTTCCTTAGGAGTCATATATTATGGTGTTAATAGCCCATGATTTTAGGCGCTTAATTGTAGGTTTTCTTTCCTTATTGTAATCTATTTATATGTCCTTTCTCTATTGTTTCAATATACAGAAAATATTATCTAAATTCTCAGTTAAGGACAAAAAAAGTGCACAATCATATGATTTGACAGTAATATGCTTGCGATTGGGGAATTAAAATGCTTTTGCTGCTGTGTAAAATGCATGTGCTACTTTGTAACCTGTGAAAAGATAAACTAACAAACGTCTGTGAACCACAGCTTGAAAGGAAAACATGCGGCTGTGTCTTTGGCAATAACATGTGATTTATTTTTGATCGGTACACTTAAATGGAGTTGCAACATATGTCGGTATAATCGGGCTTGGATTAGCTTTTGTTGTTTTGTTTGTTCTTATGGTCAGGTAATTCCAAACTTAGTTGATGAATGTGCTCTCTTTCTCACCCCCTCTCTCACACACACAAAAATGGTCAGTGAATTGTGCTACTTATACACCGAGTATCTATAGATATTTTACAGGGCATACCACTAATCCCGATGGAAGCGTTCAATTTAGACCTGGAAAGACTAAAATTGCTGAGTCAATGGATGGAGCTGTCAAAATCTTCACAGTTGTTGTATGTTCTTTTTAGTTGCTAATTTCATGTTTTTTAAGGTTTCTTTTTTCTTTTTGAGTTTCCGTCAATTACCAGATGAACTTTTAGGTCACCATCGTCATTGTTGCAGTTCCAGAAGGGCTTCCTTTAGCTATTATCCTAACGTAAGTGCGAGGTCTTGTTTTCAAATTTTTTTTGTGTCACCATCTTAAATTGTACACTAACTTACATACTCGTGAGTTTATAGTAGTTTTAGTTGGTGGCCTCAAATTGAATAATTTTCTTTCACTTTTACCTCTTCGCAAACCAACTATGCATCAAAGTTTTTCATTGTGTGCTCATAATGTTTTAGAAAAGTTATAGAAATTTTGAAATAGTTCTCTCTTATACAAAGCAGTTAGATTTTGGTCCTAATAAAATTTTTTATAGAGGAAGGTCGTGTACCGTGTAACATAGACAATAATTACCGTAACAGTTCATGATTATCGTGTAGAATAGATATCCTAGAGTTAATAATTGTGAATTGTTTGTAAAAATGTGTGTGTTTACTGCATATTTTCGTGATTCAATTGTTGATCATTGTTTTCTGTAAGTATTTGATCATCTCCGAATGGATTGTAACTGTGCAATGAGCTGAATGTAACAATGTGATGGACTAATTGTAGTAATGTAATGAACTGATAATAAAAGTGAGTAGGTCGATAAATTGATTAGATATTTTGTTATTATTTATTTATGAGGGTGTATCATAGGAAGTGCATTCGTAACATTTAAATAGTTTTATTACAAATCAATATTGGACCATGTTATAAAGTCTTTTAAGGCGCGGAATGGGTTCAAAACAACTTCTCTGAAAGATAATTTTTTGGAATTGGCGTGAAAAGATAATTTTAAGTCTTTTAAGTCTCTTAGTTATACTCTTTTTCTGTTATACTTTAGTAATTCTATGCGTATCTTACAGGCTCGCTTACTCGACAAGAAACATGATCGCAGAGAAGGCCTTGGTAATATGAATATTTTTCTCTATATATATACATCTGAAATTCTCTCTCTGTCTTTTAAGGCTTAGTAATTATTCAAGTGTAGGTGTTAAGGCTTTCTGCTTGTGAAATCATGGGCTCTGCAACTACCATCTGTACTCATAAAACTGGAATCCTAACTTCAAATTTGGTGGGTCATCACGCTGTTTATTTCACAATAGTTTTTTCTTCTTTGATACCATCTACTATTGCAGCTGCTGCTTGTACTCCTATTTCCAGCTCATGTATAATATATTTTCCCATGGTTGAAAGTTGAAGCTAATTGGGTGTTTATTGAAAGATGGTAATGATTTCTTAAGCTCTAAAGACGATTTCAGATCATTTGATTTCGACAATTTGTATTTGTATTTGGAAACTGTTAAATAGTGTGTATAGATATATATTAGGTGTACATTCCTAAGTTAAATAGTTTCCTAGTTTAATAGCGATTCCTCTTGTATAAATAGAAGCTCTCATTATTGTAAATCAATATAACAATTTCTCATTATTCTCTCACATGGTATCAAAGGTATTAGTGAGAAAAAAACCCTATTACAATCTCTGTTTGTTGTGTTTTTCGTTCCAGCATTCATCCCTCCAAACCCTAGCCGCCAACAACCAAGGAGTCGTTCAAAACCCTAGTTGTTTCGCGTGTATCCTACCTCTTTCACATCACACCACCTACACAGAGGTGGTTGGAATTCCCAGACGAGTCCACGCCGAAAAACTCACCGGAAAATTCCGTCCCACGCGCCACTGCCATCCTGCGCGTGAGATCCACACGCCACTGCTTCCAGACGCGCGTGTAGGCGCGTGAACAGTTGATTCTCGTCTGAAATTTCCAGATCCCCTTTTTGGCTCGAACCCTACTATTTTTCAGTATTTTCCTGGTATTTTTTTGGCCTTTAAATTCTTACTTGTGTTCATTCTTAATGAGTAATCCTAATAATATGTTGTTTAGCAAATCTTTCCTAAGTTTTGCAACTACTCCTATCATATGTTCTGAAAAATTGAAGGGCCCAGTAATTATATGTCATGGTCTGCCTCTGTTGAATTGTGGTTTATGGGCCAGGGTTATGAAGAATACTTAGTAAAACGTGTTACCGATATTGTTGAAAAAGAACAGTCGCAATGGAAACAAATTGATGCATTTTTATGCAATGTTCTATGGCAATCTATTGATCAAAGTCTTGTCGGCCAATACCGACCTTATCGCACTTGTTATGAGGTGTGGCAAAAGGCTAAGAAACTTTATTCAAATTACATAAATCGTCTTTATACTGTTGTTTCTCATATGAAGACGATTAAGAAACAGGATCATGATATGCAAGAATACCTAGGCCAAATCGAGACTCTTCGACAGGAATTTAATGAGTTAATGCCCCTCTCAACTGATGTTACGCAACAAGAAGTAGATTGTGGAAAGTTTTTTATGGTTCTTGTACTAGCAGGGTTGCCTACTGAACTTGATTCAGTTCGCAATCAAATTCTGGCGAATCCTGGGGTTCCTACTATGGATACGATCTTTGAGTAGTAGATTCGTATTTCTGCACCTCTAAGCATCCCAAGCAATTCTACAACTTCCATTGATTCTGCTATACTTGCCTCTCAAGTGACTCCTCGACGGGATGGTAAAGGCGGGCAGCGAGGTCGAACTCGCCCTAAATGTACTCATTGCAATAATCAGGGCCATACAGTAGATCGTTGCTACAAGCTTCATGGCTATCCGCCTAAGGTTGCCAACATTTCACAATATGATCCATTCTCTGGGGATACACCTGGGACTATGACTGTACCTGCTGCTGAGTATGCTGCATTTCAGAAATTTAAGGAGAATAACCAATCGTCAGCCATAGCCTCAACCAGTCAAACTGGTAATCATATTGCTTGCATCTCTCAATCATCCTCTCTTGGGCCATGGGTACTTGATTATGGTGCTTCCGATCATATGTTTGGTAATAAGGATTTGTTCTCTCGTATTACTTATTCTGGTACTTTATCTATTGTTACCTTAGCTGATGGTTCACAAACTAAAGTTAGAAGAATTGGACAAGCTACTCCCTTGCCTTCTCTATCTTTAGATTATGTTCTCTTCATACCAAATTGTCCTTTTAATTTAATTTCCATTAGCAAATTAACCCAAACATTGCCCTATTCTGTTACCTTCGTTGCTAATTCGGTTCTTGTGCAGGATCGGAACACCGGGAAGACGATTGGAGTAGGATGTGAGTACCGCGGGTTATACTACCTTTCCCCACCACCACCCCTTGTAGCCTGTGTTGCCGTTGATCCACTTGCCATCCTCCATCACCGTTTGGGACATCCTAGCCTACAGCGATAAGACATTTCTATTTCCATCTGGTTAAGAGCCATGAGCCATGAAAAATAGTTCCTACCTTTTTGGACGTCTCAAACTAAGAGCATCGTTTTCTTTTTCAGAACATAATCAATGTACCAAACACAATAGTACACAAGTCTTAATACTTTCTTTTTTTTTACCCAAGGATTATGTTTATGTTATTGTTTTTCTTAAGAAGATCAAATGTCAAAGTGGGTCATTAATTTGAGATGAAGGGAGTAATGAAAAGTCATATAAAAGCTTTCACATTTCTAAGCTAATGGGTTGTATGAAACTAACCATTTTCGTGAATCAGGAAAGATTTTCCCTTTACTTGCCGTCGTTTGTGTTGTGTGTGTGTGTGTGTGCATGCATTCAATAGTGCATATTATTATTTTGTGCTGGGATGGATGAGAAAGATTATTGTGAAGTATTCAGTTTTCTGATTATCTCAAATTTATTTGTTTTACAGATGACTGTAGTTGAGGTGTTCATTTGTGGGGAGAAAATTGTGTCCCCCAACAATAGGTCGTTAATACCTCCGGCCGTTACTTCTCTCCTTATGGAAGGAATTGCACATAATACAACTGGCTGTGTATCTATGCCGGAGGTAGGTGAAAGAAATAAGCCTCTCTTTTTTTTTTTTCTGGGTGCGGCTTGCGAGTAGCTTATTCTGACTTGGGTTGAATATTCTTTTCTGATATTAGAAATTACGTTGGGAGAACTACAGAAATGCATTGTTCTACGCTGACCAAATATTCCTACATTGATGTTTGCTGATATGTTATTGAATTCCGTTGTTTAAGGATTATCATGCCTATTTCAAAGGTGCCAAAAGCATTACAAAAGTTTCAAATATATAGTGATTTCTAAATCTTGTCAATACACCAAATCATTTCGATTATCATTGCCCAAGTTTTGGGCTTTTGGCCTTCTATTGCTCTTTGGTAGAAAATAGTGAGTCCATTTTCCATCAAGCACGCCAGGCAGGGGGCTAAAATAAACAGTATTATCGAAGATGTTGTCAATCTGATCTTTGCTTTATGATACTGTGTATTGATGTTCCGTCAACTAGGATGATGTAATGCGATAACCAGGAAGCTATCTTTATTGCCAGCAGCCCTAATGGCCGGGGTCGGGTTTTTATAATTGGACTGGATATGTGTTTTAAATTACGAACCGTTTCGGGTTCCGGAAAATTTAGCCTATTTGACCCGACCCGACCCAACCCGACTTAAATATAATATATATATATATATATATTCCCTTAAATATCCTTGTAATAGCATATAATTGCAACATGGTTGGGTGGGGTCCACATGGAGTGGGACTGGTTCGGTTTTCAAAAGTAAACTTGCTTCGGGCTGGTTTGGGTCCGCCTCGGGAAGGCCATAGTTTTAGGCCGGCCATAGTTCAGGTTCGGCCAAAACCAACCCATTGCCATCTCATGAGCGAACAAAACACATCGAGTTTGGTTCTAAATTGCCATTCTATTCAAGATCTTGTTATGCGAAAGCAGATTGTCACTCCTTATTATTGGGATCAACTAGGTCATATTTTCACTAGGCCATTAACTCGGCCTACCTTTAGGTGTTTATGTTCCAATTCGGTGTATATAGATCTCACACAACCCGCTTAAGGGGGAGTTTAGAGTTCTTCCAAGTCGGTTCTTACTTTATGGAGTTTAGTTTTACTGTTACCATGTGTCTATAAATTTGTATTAGACTATTAGTATATATTCTACGTACGATGCTTTACAACCTATTTTTAGAATCCATGCTCTTCCTACCCTATGAAATAAGATAGAAATGCTACTCGGGAAGAGCTTGTCAAACTTCCAACTCCATAAGCATAGGTTATGAACATACATGTCCAAATAGCATAGGAATGTACATCCATGTCCATATAGCATAGGTAATTGTACCAAAAATCTCACAAGGTTACAATGGAATGCATAATCATGCCAACATCATATCCTATACGGCATAATCATGCCAACATCATATTCTATATGGCATGCATGTACAATTTCTTTACAAAAGTATAAAACTTTGTATTGTAAGAATCTTCTTTCTTCATTGTACAAACTTTACCCATCTTCCGGTGAACACATTAAAGAAAAATGCATTGGTTACTAAACATTTATGTCAGTCTTTATTACCACAAAATCATATTTTTTAACCATTTAGTTGTATTGCGGAAAATACGTGTAATTGTGGTCGAAACCCATTGTAAGAACTCCTAGTCATAAGTTTTAGTGAAGTTTAGAGTGTCACAGAGCCTTAGGAAGCTCCTAGATTGAGATTCCTAAATGAACAAAAGAATGTAGGACTCAATATATACAGAGGGCCTATGTCTTAGATCTGATAACTGATATGGCAAATCTTTTTCAACTCTAGTAAAAGACTAAATTGAAAATTTCGTTTAGAAATGATCATGATGGACTATGCAAATGGGGTAATAAAGATGAAATTGCTGGTCTTTCTTAATCATAAGTTCATAGCACTCCTATGATTACCTTTTGATGGTCTTTCTTACTCAAATATTATGAAATTGCTGTAAATCGCATTTCAAGTTGAAAGCACTCCTAACTAAAGAGTATATAGTATCTCTTTAGCTATTTTCCTCTGTTCATTTATATGATATTTTTTCCGGTTACTATCTTTGACAGCCTGGCAAAGATACATTGGTGTCTGGATCACCAACAGAGAAGGCCATTCTCCAGTGGGGTCTGGATGTAAGTCTTCTAATTAAATTTAGTCATTTCGTGGTTTCACTTTTGACTAGTTGATATTGATCATTTGTATATGTTTTGTAGCTTGGAATGAATTTTGATGCTGTCAGATCCAATTCTTCAGCTATTCATGCTTACCTTTTCAACCCGGTGGAAAAACGAGGAGATGTTGTGGTAAATCTGGTAATGGGCTACATATTGTTCCAAGTGTAATTTTTGTTTGATTAATATCATTTTCTGCCAACACAAGTGGGTAAGGATTTGAATATTTCGCTTTTCTGTTTATTGCAATGTTTGCATCTGTTTATTGCCTTGCTGTAATGTAGGATTTTTAACATACTCTACCTTGCGAGTCATTTTACGTTGTCACTCGTAACTGTACTACTTTGTTATACTTACAGCCCAATTCTGAAGCTCATATACATTGGAAAGGAGCTGCTGAAATTGTCCTAGCTAAATGCACAAGATATATTGATACTAACGGCTGCTGGGTGGCAATTAATGAAGACAAGGTCCTGAAAATTATTATGTTCCTCAAGTTAATTGCATTTGCTATTGAAGTTAATTGCATTTGATAGAGAAGTTACGAAGTCGATATAAATATTCTAGCTCAAGTGATTCAACAATCTATATTAGCAACCGTATAATATATATATTGTTGTTTTCTATAATATTTTAGTACAAGTTTTGCGGTTACTAAATCTACTTTGGTCTACATGTGACATTATTCAAAAATGCAATTCAAGATATGACTTCCGCAGGTTTGTGCTGCATTGCTTTCGCATTCAGATCATATCAAATGGAAAGCATTCCAACTGATGAGGAGAAATTGGCTAATTGGTGCTTGCCTGAGGATGACCTTGTTTTACTAGCTATCATTGGTATAAAGGTATGTGTCAATTATCATTGATTTAGAAATTTCTTTATATTTGCAAGTACTAGGTTTTTGATACATCTATTCTATATTGTTTCCCCTGTCTATATTTGGTAATGTAGGGTTTTTATGGCAGGATTTATGCTCAATGGGGTCCATTCGAGAGTTAAACGGATGAATTGTTTTATGAAAATAGGTGCTAGATGATCTTTATAATGAGTAGGTCATCTCCACAAAATTTCAATAGGAAATCCATATCCGAAGTGGATCTAGGAATTTGATATATATGTTCGTTTCATCCATTTGAATTTTAGATGATCACCTCACCCAATTCTAAATTGAATCTTCTGATGAAAGTATGTGGAAAACATCTCCACCAAGTTCCATGAAAAATTCATCCGTTTAGCCCTCGAAATGAATCACACTGAGGCAAATTGGGGAATAGGGTAATAGAGAGGAGCCAAATCCTTTATGCCAAGGGCTCACTATTGAAAATTGTAATTCCTGTTTCTGTTGTATGTATACATTTATAGCCATCCATTTAGCCCTTGTTTTTGTTTATCTGTAATTTCTTATTTTATTAATTTGGTTTCTTAATATTTGCACACACGCGCGTGCACACATATATAACATCTATATAAATTTCGTTGTAGAATCCTCTTCGGCCAGGTGTGAAAGATGCCATTCAACAATGTATGAACGCCGGTGTTAAGGTGTTTTCCCTCTTATGCTTTTTACTTTGTACATGGCATTGTGATTGATCATTAGCTTCTATAATGATTAAGTTATCAATTACAAATCTGTTGTTTGAAACGAAATATAATTTCTGAATTGCTACAAATTCATGTTAGCCTAATTTGCAGGGTAGTGAATGTGCTCTCTCCTCACTATTTGTTTTTAGGAAATTGTTCTAGCCTTGTAGTCAAGTGCAATTGTAATTGTAACGCCCCTGACCTCAGCCAAAGATACCACAATGGCGCAACGCCACAGGTTTAGCCCTACGATGAGGCAAAGCCTCAGCTTGAAAAATTCTTGTCAATTAAAAAGTTCCAAGAATTAATCATACCCGTAGAGTAAGTAAGAATGACTGTGTGATCGAAATCTCCAAATAATTCGATCTTAAAGTCGGTTGCTGAATATGCATGCATATATCCTTACAATTTATTGTAGAAAAAATTCATCTATTTACCTCTCTAAATGGACATCCCCTCTTTTGTTACATAGATGAAATCCATCTTTAGAGCCGAGCTGCATATATGTATACACGTGTGTGTTGTGTACTTGTGTAAGATGTATCTTAAATATATACATTCTGGTTTGCATAATTTATTATCTAATTAGATTGAACTTTTATTTGGTTGTTTTGGGTGGGGGTTCAATATTCAGGTACGTATGGTTAGGGGTGACAACCTTCAAACAGCAAGAGCAATAGCTTTAGAATATGGCATACTCAGGAGAGACGCAGATGCTACTGAGCCAAATATTATTGAAGGAAGAACATTCCATGCTTTGTTTAAAGCGGAAAGGAAGAAGATTGCTGAGAAGATATCGGTATGATCTAAGCGTTTTCTGATTGCGCACACGTACTTTTAAAGGAAAAATGATAATTGGTCACTTTTTTAGAACATTTTATCGGTATTGGGTTGTATATAGGTCATGGGATGATTGCTTGTCTCTTTCTCTCTCTAGAGTTTTGTCTCCCTAAAACTTTCTCTTGAACTCTCTCTAGAACTCTCTGTAATGACCTTGACAAAACTTTCTCTCTCTAAACTCTTTTGAGTGTTGATGATCCAAAATGAGATCCCAAAGGTCCTATTTATAGAGAAATTCTCACTGAAAAACACTTCAAAAGAGGCTGGTCGTAGCTACCTACAGCTAGCGGGTGTGGTTAGGAGGCTGCGGCTAGGGCTTGCAGTTGGCACCTGCGACTAGGGGGTGCGGCTGGCACCCAAAAACTGCCTAGGCATGCTCGAAAAAACTCAATTTTACCATGGAAATTGGTTCAGAAATTAATCAAAATTCTTGGTTTCTAACGGGGCGCTGCCCCGCACCCCGCAACCTGACTGGGCAGGTTGATCCCCATCATAGTAAGCGAAGTGGCAACATTAATCGTGGTAGATTCCCAACGAATTTAGGGATGTTGAATCTCAGACCAAAGTCGGAGCTTCTTTAATAGTCTTCTATACGCATGCTTAATGCAGAATGCTCGTTTTGTATAAAACTAGATTTACACGAGAGTCGTGGATTAGGGTGTTCATAGTGTGTAGCCTTTTGCAACCAGTCTCGCTTTGAATCTTTTGATTGTTCCATTTGTTTTAAATTTCACAGTATACACCCATTTGCAACCCACTTTCTTCTTTCCTGCTAGTATTTCGATTAGTTCCCATGTGTTATTTTTCAACAAAGACTTCATCTCCTCATCCATCGCTAATTTCCATTTAAGATTACATAAAGCTTCCTACACACTATTAGAAATAGATATAGGAGATAATTGATTCACAAAGGATTTGTTGGACGTAGTTAACCGATTATAAGACATAGTTACTCATAGGATATTTGGCTTTCCTTGTAAAGTCTGGATCATGTGTTGGTTTAAGTACACCTCTAGTTGTTCGATTAGGAAGCTGTTTTATAGGAATATGAGAAGATGATACCTGGGAGGACTCAGTTTCAGGGATATATAAAGTGGACGATTGTTTATTTGTGTTAGGCGATGACAACACAACTTCAGTCGGCAAGGTTGCTGGTGTTGCCATATCAGGAGATGGCTTTATTTCGGTTATCCTAGCTGCCAGTGGTAAGCTCGAAGTCAAAGTTGGGAACACCTCTATTGAATTTATCTCTTCCTCATTGGTTTTCCAAAATAATTGAACTTCCTTATAATGCTCCCCTTGAAGTTCAGCCCGGTGAAAGTATATAGTATTTTTGTCGAATGTCACATCTATGGTGACATATATTTTTTGTGTGGGATCATGATAACACCGATATCCCTTCTAGGAGGATGCATACCCTACAAATACGCATTTGAGAGGTTGAGGTTCGAGCTTATTCCGTTGTTCCTTTGGTAAATGGACAAATGTAACACATCCAAACACCCGGGGAGGAAGATTTGACACAGTAGGAGCCGAGGCAAACTTAGCTAAGACTTCAAAAGGTGTCTGAAAATTAAGTATAGCTGAGGGGATGCAGTTCACCAAATAAGCAGCCAAGGAGAGTGCTTCACCCCAATAAAATGCTAGGGCTTTCGCTCCGATTGGCCATGCCTGAACTATTTCTAACAAATGGCTATTCTTCCATTCATTAACTCCGATTTGTTGAGGGGTATAAGGGCATGTAGTTTAATAAATAATTCCATGGAGTTTAAAGTATGCCTATAACTTGGTACCCATATATTCACCACCATTATCATTTCAAGGAACTTGAATTGTAGCTTTATACTGTGTACTGATCTGTTTATGGAATCTCTGAAATAAATTGTGAACTTCACCCTTGGACTTCATGGGACATACCCATGTCATTCAAGTGTAATCGTCAATAAACGTAACAAACCACCATGTACCACGTAAAGATGAAATGTGAGATAGACCCCATACATCAGAATGAATAAGCATAAATGGAACTGAACTTTTATTTATTAAAGGTTAAAAAGAAGTACAATGAAAAATAGAAGAATTAATTTTATTAAATAACTAAGGAAATATTTTCTTTAAGCAACAAAATGAAGCATGACCTAACCGACGGGGCCATAACCAGAGTTCATCTGTAATCTTCTTCCCATGGGTACTAGTGTTCAAGGTCTCACGTAAGCAATCTATACTCTTTAACTCCAAGTAGTACAATTTTATGCGCCTAACACCATAACCAATCGTCCACTTCGTCTGAATATCCTTAAAAACACAATGAGAATGCTAGAAAATAACAACACAATGTAAATCATTAATTATTTGAGTAACATATAATAAATTATAATCTAAGAATGGTACTAGTACGACAAAGTTTAGGTCATGGTGTCTAATAAAGTAATTAATCCTTTTCACACAACAAGAACTGGGCACCATTGGCTGTGGAAACGAAAGTTTTAGATAATGGGGTAAGATAAGTAACTATTTTAGAATCAAACGTCATATGATCAGTGGCACTATAATCAATTACTCATGTATTCAAAACAGAGAGAAAATGTAAAACCTTACTAGATGTACATGTGGCGGTGATTAATCCTGAGGCCTGTTTATTACCTCTTTCTATTGTCTGACTTGTCTAGCGATTGCGAGAATCTTTCCACCAATTCAGATAGTTTATAATTTCATAGCAACCCTTTTTTGAATGTCCCTTTAGCCCACAAATAGAACATGGAAGGTGTTTTAAAGTCAAACCCTGAGCCATATAGTGGGATTCATTTGTTCGGTTCCCAGATCCAGTCCGTTTCTCCGAATTTCGCCAATTGGTAGTGGTGGTGGCTTGATTACGGGCTACAATAGCTGCAGTATCTGTCTTGGTAGTTATTGTTTAATGTCGATAGCTTCTTGACGAACCAAAGCATATACCTCTTTTAATTCAGGAACCAGATATTTTCGCAAAATCTTACCCTAGACCTGTTCAAGTTAATTATCTAATCCGGCAAGAAAAATAAGAACTTTTAACTGTTGAATTGAGTTCTTATAGGACTCCACATCATCAAGGCTTTCTATAACCACCTTATCACGGTGATCCAATTCGCTGAATATCTCCGTCAGCTCCTCATAAAACGTAACTCAGATAATGGTTCACCCTTTTTAGCAACAAAGGCCCGTTGGTTCAAAGAAAAAACTTGTAATTCATCAGCCCTGTCATAAAATGCCGTAGATAGTGATTTTTAAATTTTGCGCGCTATAGGAATACGAATGTAATGTTTCATGATTTCTGGTTTCATAGACATTAAGAGCCAGTGTTTCACTCTTTGATTATCAGGACACCACTTATCAAATTTTGGTATTGCTTTTTTTGGAATTAGGGTAGAGCCCAGAATGAATGATAATTTTTGTTTTTCCGCGATATGCATCTCCATTAGTTAAGACCATATATCATAGTTGGTTTAATCTAGTAAAATGCCGATGTTGAATGAGGAGCCCTCAATCTGAATAATGATGGGGAAATCCTTTGTTGATGATCTAGTTATGTTTATGGGGTTGAGAGCTATTGAAAAGTTATAATACTCGAAGATCGAAACAAAATTTAAAAATTTTGAGGCCGTAGTTGTGTTCAGAAGGTTGAAGATGATAGGAACCGGTCTGGTTCTCCTGAAACCAGTAAAGAAACTAGTGAACCAGATGGTTTAAGGTGTAAAGAACCGGTCTGGCTGAATAAGCTAAGGTTTCTGTGTCAACGGTCAACAATCAACGATGATCAATGGTGACATGGTGGTAGGGCTAATATGGCATGACACGTGTCTGTGGGGTGTAGCAAGTGGCGGTGAGGATGGGCTTTTTTATGTGGCGTGTGAAGGCGCGTGGGGTGTCAGAATTGGATGAATCGAATGGATTTAGAATCGTCTCTTGAAGACGAACAATATAATGTAATATTTTGTTTAGTAAGGTGTCGATACTGGATGGACGAAGGCCCAGAAGTTTCTAGTTGTGCGGGTGAAGATCCGGGTGTGATTCTAGTGATGGTATGGCTTATGTGATGAGATCTGGGTGCTGTTGAACTTTTTGATGTTGGCAGTATGTGTGTATAACAGTAGGGTCGAGGGGTGAGGTTGATGATAATGATGTATAGGGTTGCGTGAGGCTAGTGGTTGCGTGGTGAGGGCAGCTAGGGTTTATGGTGGGTCGTGTATCCCTCTAATACCATGTTGTCGTATAAAGGGGGAAAGAGATATATGAGTGAATAAGAATGATTGATTTATATGAAAGAATACAAGGTCCCTTATATAGGGATAAGACAAACAAAACATGGAAGCCACAATATATTCCATGATTCTAGGAATCATAGAGAGGTCAACTATACCATATAAATATATATATATATATATATCTACCATATCTATACATATCTTACTATATATTCTAATACTATAAAGCAAGTTGTCGATGTTCTCCCTAAAGGACTACCTCAGAGACAGTTCGACAAGATAATCAGCAAGCTGGCCATAGAAGACATCTTTAAACCAGCTTGAAAGGGATTGTTGGAATATTTGTTGATTTATTACTGAATATCGAGAGATTGTGTGAGTAAGATTTAGTAATCTATTTTAGGAAAACAATGTACATAGCTAGGAGATATTCTGTACACACTACAATTATTCTTTCTAGGATAATGGTTATTGATTGGTAGTTCTATAATTAGGGAGACTTTCCTATTTTAGTTTCCCACAGTCATGTGTATAACTTTGTCATTCCCTATGATAAAATATAAGAGACAATTACACAATTATTCAGAATTCTCCTGTGCTCGGAACCTTTTTATTTGATACACAACAATGTTTGGGGACATTAAGAGACAACAATGTTTGCCAAAACCTTATATGCCCTCTAATACCATATAAACAAGGCAAGGACAAGAGAATTCTGAATAATTGTGTAATTGTCGCTTATATTTCATCATTGGGATTGACAATATTATATATATGACCATGGGAAACTAATCCAGTAATGTCTCTCTAATTACAGAACTACAAATCAGTAACCAGTATCCTAGAAAAAAGTAATTACAGTGTGTATAGAATATCTCTTACCTGTTTACATAATATCTCATTTTTGTTTCCAATGTTTTCCTAATATAGAAAACCAAATCTTCCTGACACAATATCCTAATATTCAGCAATAAATTAGCAAATATTCCAATATTATCCTACCAATATATAATATTTCGAAAACCAACATATATAAGTTATTATACCTTAGTTACCATACACTTAAATTTGTCATTGTGATGCTCTTATTATAGATTGTGGACATAAGGTGTGGCCCAGCTCTGATGTAATTTGGGTATGAGTAGTATTAAACTTGTTCAATTTTTGTACAAATAAATGTGTCACCATTAAGGTAAAAAGAAAAGCAGGCAACGCAAGTATAACAAATTTGTACAAAAATTTAGTAACCCTGCCATTTTCCTTCCATCATTGGTTTTGAGCATGTGTTACACAAGCAGCACCCTACTTTTTATCCTTATCTGTATAATTACCTCAATCATAGGGTAATTGTAGAGAACCAGCTATTTAATCCTGGGGAACGTATTGCCATTGGAGCTTCTGGTGGGAAATATTCCACGGTGCTTGCTTATGTGATGTTAGAATTCAATCGTCCCCACAACTATGGCTTGGATCTTTTCCTCTTTGTCAGTTGAAGAAGGGATCACAAGGTACAGGGATGACTCACTTGAAACTGTCAAAAGAAATGAAATTCAATATGGGCTGCCACTAAAAGATGTTTCATATAAGTAGCTCTATGGGAGGACAACGGACGAAATAGTGAAGATGATAGGTTTAAAGAACAATTGCACATTTTGTGGTGTATTCCTCCACCAGGGCCTTGATCTTGGTGCTGCCTTATTGAAAGTAGACAAGCTAGTCACAAGACATAATGCGGATGATATTACTGAAATAATTCTCATTAACATATTACTAGGTGACATTCCTAGGTTGAGCAGATGAACATCTATAACCACAGGTGATGATGGACCTGCTAATATAATAGAAAAGAGAGAAATATTATTGAATTGTTGTGTATCATACAAAGGACCCTATTTATAGGGTTGAAAATAATAATAAAAATGGAAGCATAATATCCTAATTAATGACACAATCATTTAAATATGGATACAAGAAGTCAACTATATAACTATGGAATATATATGGTAACATCCCCTTTTAAACTCAAGGAGGTAAGTGAGAGACCATATTGAGTTTGTCAAGTAGATCCTAAAAGCCGCCTGGTGGATGAACTTTGGTGAAAAGGTCGGCTGGTTGATCTTCAGAAGGGATATAAATTAGACGAATTATTTTACTAGTCATATGTTGTCAAACAAAGTGACAGTTAATCTCGATGTGTTTGGTTCGCTCATGGAAAACATCGTTGTCGGCAATTTGAATAGCACCCCGATTATCACACAGGAGACTGGTCGGGTGTTGCTGATGTATGCCCATGTCCGAAAGAAGCCATCAAAGCTATATAAGTTCTTAAGTGGTACCTGCTAGAGCACGATATTCGGCTTCAGTACTAGAACGTAATATTAGGGATTGCTTCTTACTTCACCATGATACAAAGGAATCACCCAAGAAAATACAGTAACCCGTGGTCGAACGTCTATTAGTCGGATCTCTAGCCCAATTAGAATCGGAGTAAGCACATAGCTTAAGTGATGATGAAGACGAAAAATGAAGCCCATGGAACATAGTTCCTTTGATATACTAAAGAATATGGATTACAGCAAAGTGGGTAGATCGAGGTGCTAACATGAATGGACTGACAATATGCACGGCGTATGCAATGTCGGGGCGAGTAACTATAAGATAAACCAGACTTTCAACATCCATCTAAAATAGTTCCCATTTCTTAATAGCGGCAATGGCAAAAAGACAACAGATAGATGTTACCCGAGCAAAACTTTCTTCGTAATCAATGCCATATTCTTGATTGAAACCTTTTACCACAAGTCTGGCTTTGTAGCGATCAATAGACCCATCGGATTTTGTTTTGACTTTGTAGATCCATTTATACCCTATTACTGATTTTCCTGATAGAAGAGAAACTAACTCCCAAGTCTAAGCCTTTTCTAAGGCCTGTAATTCTTCAGACATAGCTTGCTGCTAAAGTGGGTGGTCAGAACTAGTCTCTTTATAAGAAGATGGCTCATGATGAGATAATATAGTGGAGTAACAATGATAATCACAAAGATGATGAGGAGGTTCTCTTACCCTGGTGGACTGGTGAGTAGGAATGGCTTGATGGACAGAATCGTTGGACAAAATAGGCTCATCAGTAAGTGCTGCCTCCCCCAAAAAATGCTCAAGACACCCATTGGAAATGAGGAGGGTACGAACAGTGTCAAGTATATGATGATGTTTGCATTCGGCACGTCCATTTTATTATGAAGTACCAGGATTTGAATATTGGAAGACAGTGCCCTGTTGACGAAGAAATTTAAGAAAGTTGGATTCTTTGTATTCTATGGCATTATCAGCGCGAAATATTTTGATAAGGCGAGAAAATTGAGTTTGAATCATGTTGGCAAAATTGTAATAGATCTGAGGTAGTTTAGAACGATTTTTCATAAGATATATCCCGATATAGCGAGTGCAGTCATCTAAGAAAATAACAAAATATCAAGACCCTTCATGGTGGTGTGGGGAGAGGGACCCCAAATATCATAATGAATAAGATCAAATGGGGTGTTAGAAAATGATTCGCTTTTATAGAATGATAAGGCGGGTACGTTGTTTTCCAATTAAACTGACAAGGTAAACAAGAGAATTTTTCTAATTTAACAGATTTTAATTTACCTGATAAAATAAGAGTTTGGATCATATCACTAGACACATGACCTAATTGAGAATGCCAAAGATTCATGGGAGAGGTTGAGAGAGTGGGAGTTGATAAAGTAGGTGTTGTGGGAGTGGGTACCGTAAGGGTGCGAAAATAAATGAGTTAAAACATGCGTCCAATTTTACGGCCGATCCCAATAATCTATCCTATCCACGAATCCTGTACATGACAGCCAGATGAGGAAAAATGATATTTAGTCCAAGATCACATAATTGACCGACAGAAATGAGATTTATAGTTAACTTTGGTACATGAAAGGTGTCAGGGGTGATAGTTTGGAAGTATGGACTATCCCTATGTGATTAACATGTAGTTATGAGCCATTACCAGTGTTAATAGGAGTAGTGTGTGGTGCAGCATGTTTAGAAGAGAATATGTTAGGGTCAGGAGTCATGTGATTGCAACAACCATAATCAAAATACCAAGAATTTCCTGAAGTAACAGACATAGCAGTAGCATGACCAGATAAAACCTGTTTAAGGAGAGTGGCAAGATCCTCATTTGTTACACTGGAGGAAATTTTTGGTGGTGGTTCTGTGGTAGCAATAGTGAAAGTTTTGCTATAGTATTTTCGTGCTGGATTCTTGTAACAATCAAACAAAAAATGCCTGGGAGCCTTTTTGTTACAATGCTTGCATATACGAACATGGCATTTCAGGAGACAATGGCTAGTTGCATGGCAGTAAGTACACTATGTGTTTGGAATCATTGGAAATAAGTGTTGGCTAGGGCTAATGTGGTAGACAACGATAATGTGGAATAAAGGAGGCTGATTCTAGAAATAATTGGAAGGTTTAGGGTCGATATGAGAATAATCGAAAATTTTGGTGTCAATATGGAAATAATAAGAAATTATCGGGTCAATATGAAAATAACAGAAAGGCTTGGTTGGGGCTGACGTGAACTGATGGTGCTGACCAGACTGATATGTGGCGTTGACTGGACTAACAGAGTAGGGTTTTTTTTTTTTGTTTAACGCAGGCGAGTTAAGATGGGCGGCAACCGCACTCGCGGCGCGTGAGTGTTGGTAGCGGGTTTTCTTGCGGTGGGGTTTGGTTTAAATGGAGATGATTGGTATATGGATCTTGAGCAATGAAGATAAAGAATAATGGTTTGGAGGTTCTGAAATCGAGGTGAAGTTCGACTGTGGCTATGGCTATGGCTATGAATATGTGTTATGAATTAAGGGGTGAAATGGTAAATTGGTTGATTGATTTTTCTAATTTTAATTTTTTTATTTTCTTGTTATCATTAGAAAAGACCAGAGTTACGTGGATTATTAGGGAGCATGTGAAGTGATGTGAGAGAGAGGGAGGAAGCTTGTTGACACGCCCCAATGTGTGGAGAAGCTTAACACCAAGAGGCATGGTGATGCGGTTCTTATTTGTTTGCAGTACTAATGGATTTCGGAAATCTACATAGGTACGCAAGGGCTCGTTCGGTGTCTTGTGCGCGTTCCGCTGCGTGTTGCTGCTGTTGTTAGGCTGGCCCGGATTCGGGAGAGTCTGAATGCCGGACACCGCGCGGGGTCGAGAGAATTATCCGCGCGGGGTCGAGAGAATTATCCCGTGACATTGTGCTCTACTCCGTATATAACCATTCTAATGCTCTATTGAATTTTAAGTAATGAAATTGTTAGCTTAATTGCTAAGAATAGGCTCTGAAGAGTAGACCCTTCAGAGAATTGTTTCAATTAGCATTTAAACCCTAAAAGCCATTACAATAGTGCTTGTAATTTGATTGGATGATATGGCAGGATAGTGGGTTTGGAGTTTAATGATTGTGGACGGTGATTTACCGGAATGGCTAAAGGAGGATCGTAATATCCTTTGATACCATATTAATATAATAGAAAAGATAGAAATATTATTGAATTAATGTATGTCATACAAAAACAAAAAAACAAAAAAACAAAAAAAAACCACCCTATTTATAAGGTTGAAAAAATAATAAACATAGAAGTATAATATCCAAATTAATGACACAATCACCTAAATATAGATACAAGAAGTCAATTATATAACTATGGATAAAAATATATATATGGTAACAGGACCAATCCCCAGATGCAAGCCTTTCCATGTAGGGTGATTTTATTTCTATCAATGATATCTTGCAGTTAATCCGCGTTATTAAGTTAATCCGCATTGTCTACTAAATTAATCCATGAATGTGGATAGACTGACAAAAAATATTATTGATTTAATTTTATAAATATTAGTTTATTAATGATTAATATTGAAAAATCCACTAGATTAATAAGTACATCCACTTTAATTAAATAAATAAAAATAGGGGCAATTAGTTTTAAGGATGAATATTCGTTTCTCTATCTATTTAATGACACAACTTTTATACTAATACTTTAAGGTCCAAAGTTTTGTTTAAAATACAAACTTTTATAGATAAATAATTAAAATTAAATTAATATAGCTACAAAACTAATTTATATTATTGTTATTCCTATAATATCACTATCATCTAATTGATTATTAAACTAATCTAAACTTTTAAAATCTGGCTAGAAACTAATATTTATAAAATCAAATTCAAAATTTAAATTTAAACAATCAAATAACTTCTAATAACTTAATCAATTACTAAAATATAGAAAATCAAATAATTCAAATTTCAAATTTCAACAATCAAAACAAATTAAACAACCTAATCAATTTGATTAGTAATTAACAAGGGTGATTTTATTTCTATCAGCGAAATTTGTTAATCTATCCCTCTTTTTGGGTTTTACTGAGATAATATGTATTGCCCACTAAGTTTAACCACGTTGTTAGATAAACTTACAAAAATCAATATTTGCATAATTTTTATGAAATAATGATTCTTTTTAATTCAATTGTAAATTATCTACTAAATTTTTACTTTTATCCACCGTCATATAATATATCAAAAAGTAAACATAAATTGTATAATAAAATGATATTTCTAATATATATAATTTATTGTTAATTATATCCACTTTTTTGACTCGATATTAGACTATAGTCTATGATTCACATTTGTTTTCATAATTGAGATTATACAATAATTCACATTAGTCTTGGAATAGTAATTAAACAGTAAGTATAATTTGAAACATTTGTAATACGTCTACAAAATTTAGTTCGTACCTAGAAGTAAATTAAAATTATAACTTTAATTACAGATTTATCATGGCAAACAAGAAAACAAACATATATTATAGTTGAATATTCTCCCTTTGACTTAAAATGATTGAAATTGAAGAAAACGATGTTTGTTGCCTCCGGCCAGTAATTCTTAATTAGTTTCTTAAGTTCTAATTCTGCTTTATTTTTATTTATTTAGAGCCCTCATTGTATAGAAAAAAGAAAAAGAAAATAGTAAACTCATTTGTTAAAAAAAATTATTAGTTAGTATTATGATGTAATAATATAAATTACTTCCGCCCAGTTTTGTAGTATTGTATATTTTTTATGAATAATGAATCTATAGTACTTGTATCAGTATATCTTTTAACAAATTAAGAAAATATATTATTAAGAAAGTATATCTAATTAGGAAACTAATTTTAAAAGTAAGGAAGTTTATTCTAATTAGGAAACTAATTTTAAAAGTAAATACATTTAACATTTAACAGGATTACTAATTGGTGGATATACTTCTCAATTTTTATAAGGAAGTTTTGAGAAGTTTATTTCAATATTAACATAAATCAAGGGTGGATTAACCGCAAAAATACGCGGATAGAAATAAAATAACCCTTCCATGTACACATGTGAGAAGGAGATTTTCATGGATGCATACTTCAAAAAGCTGGACTACTTCTCCACTTAATGTATTCATTCCCCAAATGCTTACCGCGGCTTTGGTCGGGAGTTCATTAACGATTTAGAAAGGATGAGAACCTGCTACTTGACATCATTAAATCAGGTGAGGATTTCAGGATTGCCATGTCTACAAAAATGCCTGAGCAGGGAAAATGTGAGCACTGTGGCTATATTTCTAGTCAGAAATGGTGTAAAGCCTGCGTTTTGTTGGAGGGACTGAATCGGGGTTTGCCAAAGCTCGGCATTGGGAGAAGCCGGGGACCAAATAGACAAATAGTGAACGGAATAAAGATTTGAAACAAACAGGAAAGAAGAATTTACAGAGCTAAGAATGTGGAACTCTGGACTTCTAATTTACCAACTCGTATTATAATCTCAGAGAGAATAAATGGTAGCTCCAAAGCGCAAGTAAATATTGGCTGATCGTCTTAATTAGGGGCGGAGCCAAGAGTCGGCTAGGGCGGGCTTCAGCCCGTCCCAAAAAAAAAAAAACTAATAATAAAAGTGACAATTAAAAAAAAGGTCTTATCAGAGAAAGATTTTCACACTAAAGCCGAGGAATAATTTTTTTGTAAATAAATGGATTATTTTTTATTTTATTGATAATATGACATGAGTCTTTTTTTTCATTGTAAAATGACATCCCAACCCTTAAAATAAACTAAAAAATACCAATATGCATTAAAATATGGACTACAATATGAACTTTGCGGTCTATATTTCACTGCAATATGAACTTTGCAATTCATATTTTACTGCAATATGAATTTTGCAATCCATATTTTTGGTGCAAAGTTCATATTGCAGTTCATATTTTACTGCAATGTCAACTTTGCAGTCCATATTTCTAGTGCAAAGTTCATATTGCAGTCCATATTTCACTGCAATATGAACTTTGCAATTCATATTTTACTGCAATATGAATTTTGCAGTCCATATTTTTTGTGCAAATTTCATAGAGAGGGGTAGTTTAGGTAATATATAACATGTTTTTATTAATTAAATGATATTTAAATTTATTCAAATACCTTTATTTAAAATATAAAACAAAATAGGCCTCTTACACTAATTACCAATTAAAAATAGGCCATTCATTCAAAAAAAATATTAGGGGCAATTAAAAAAAAGGGCTTATTAGAGAAAGATTTTCACACTAAGGCCAATGAATAATTTTTTTTTAAATAAAGGGCCTATTTTTTATTTTATTGATAATATGACATGTGTCTTTTTTTTTCATTATAAAATGACATCCCAACCCTTAAAATAAACTAAAAAAATATCAATATGCATTAAAATATGGACTGCAATATGAACTTTGCAGTCTATATTTCACTGCAATATGAACTTTGCAGTCCATATTTCACTGCAATGTGAACTTTGCAGTCCATATTTTTAGTGCAAAGTTCATATTGCAGTCCATATTTTACTGCAATGTGAACTTCGCAGTCCATATTTTTAGTGCAAAGTTCATATTGCAGTACATATTTCACTGCAATATGAACTTTGCAATCCATATTTTTTGTGAAAATTTCATAAAAAAGGGTAATTTAGGTAATACATAACATGTTTTTATTAATTAAATGATATTTAAATTTATTCAAATAGATTCATTTAAAATATAAAACAAAATAGGCATCTTACACTAATTACCAATTAAAAATAGGCCCTTCATTCAAATTATCAATTAAAAATAGGCCCTTCATTCAAAAAAATATTATTCATTGGATTTTTGGTAAAAATCAATGTATAATAAGCCCTTCTACCTAATTTCTAGAAAATATTATTCATTGGATTTTTGGTAAAAATCAATGTATAATAAGACCTTCTACCTGATTTCTAGATAATAAAATTATATGTATAATAGTATAGGGGTTTTTGTGTGAAAAATTAAAGTTTAAAGTTTGTTAAAGTAATAAATTAAAATCTTTAGAAAGTAAGTGTGAGTTGAAAATGTTTGCTGAAGATATTGATTTGGATTTGTTCATAAATAATTTTGATTCACAAAAGGATCGTAATATTCAACTTTATTAGTTTATATAATGTATTTTTTTGTATTACATGTGACTAAATATAGCAAAAAAACACCTTTTGTCCATTTTAAATCTCTAATTATGATATGCTATTATATAAGTGTTTAGTATTTGCATTTTTTTCATTCAAATAAGTACTTATTTTTTATTGTTTTTAAGTCAATATTTAGTAAATACTTTAAAATAACCTCCAAATATTTTTTTGGAGGCTGCCGCCCCCAAACTCCCGCATATTTTTTTTTAGCCTAGCCCGCCGTATAGAGAAATCCTGGCTACGCCACTGGTCTTAATTGTTTTGAGAACTGATCTAGGATTAAAATTATTTCCCTTCGAATTGATGGATTTAGTGATAGTGGCAATTGCGGAGAATGTAGTTGCAGCTATGGTGAGGATGGTTGCCTTGAGAATCTGTCCTCTTCCGAAAAAAAATAAAAAATTAGGCTATGTACGCGCGTTTGGTGCTTGTATGATTATAGTTCTCTTCTTCGTTTTTATATTTATGTTAATTAAGTCATTTCTTCTTTAAAAAAAAAAAAGGTATTCTTTTCCTCAAATGTAAGCCTCAAATATTCTCACAGTTCAAAGTATTCTTTTCCTCAAACGTAAGCCTCAAATATTCTCATAGTTCAAAGTATTCTTTTCCTCAAATGGAAGCCTCAAATATTCTCATCTTTCGAACACAAAGTAGAATCAAAGCAAAAAAACAAAAGAAAAAAAGGATAGAAGGATAAGAGAGAAATAGGGGAGATTTGGCGTTTGAATTTGTTTAAGTAATATTGTTTATTATTATTGCTGAAGGATAAATCATGTGCCACCGGCGCAAGCGTGATCAGGAGACTGGAAGTAGCCGGTGGGATGGCGAGGAGGAGGAGGAGGAGGGAAATCCTTTTGATATTACCAGGAACAATAGTGCTGCAGTGGAAAGACTAATAGCATGGAGAGTACGCAATTTCTTGCTAGGATGTTTGTTTTGTTTGTTTATATGTTGTTAGAGCAAATACAATTATGTCACGATAATGTATAGTACTCCCTCTGTCTTAGTCCCACCTCGGCTATGATACTTTTTAATAAACACTAGTTTCAAACTAGTCAATGTTTAATAACACAACTTATTTATTTTCTACTGGGAGATTGGTACATTTCGATTATGTACTTGTTTTTTATTGGGAAATTCCGTAAATAATTGTCCTAGAAAGGAACTGGACTAACAATGCAAGACAGAAGGGAGTATATGTGTAAGCATGTAGTGTAGTACTTTAATTGTTCTCGCATCAGTGCATCACAATCTGATAGCGTATCTGCTTCAATATTTTGGTGTATAATCTTATGTTTTACCTAATTGGATTATGTTCTTAGAGAGCGGCGCTTGTGCTAAATCGTTCTCGTCAATTTCGATACACGTTGGACTTGAAAAAGGACGAAGAAAAGAAACAAATAATAGCAAAGATTAGACAGCATGCGCAAATCATCAGAGTAATATATCATCCCATTCTTGATTTTGTTAGTGTAATTTCATTCATTTTATCTATCACTAGTCATTGATTCTTGCTTTATCAGGCTGCCCTTCTATTTGGTAATGCAGGACAAGGAGTTGAATCAAAAAGTAATTCTTTTTCCACTTTGTAGTGTTAATTTTTTTTATTGTTATCTAAATACTGTGAGCACAATTTGTATTTCAAGATTAAATAGTCCGATGTGCGGAGACATTTATAGGCAGGAGGATGAGACAATGTTACTCCGATTTCAGGATTATGTTTCACTTCCATTTCTGATGGACAAATTCATTAGGCTTCTACTTTGAATCTTTTTTTTTTTCATCGAGAGCGGTGTTATGGGAGCTTGGGGTTAGTTTTCTTGCATCTTGTAAGTACCTGAAAATTCCAAAAACCTTTTGCAGCTGCAATCCCTGAAAATGGTTACGGTATTGGTCCAAGACAACTTGCTTCATTAGTGACGAATGACGATTTTACTGCTCTGCAACTTCATGGAGGGGCACGTCTATTACATAACATAATTTGGTTTCATATCCGTATCTTTAATTAATTTTTCATGCACTTCCACGTTATCACTTATTTTTTATTTTTATTTTTTTGTTTTTGGTGCTCTTCTTTTACATCAGGTTAAAGGATTGGCAGTTATGTTAAAGACAAATGAAGAAAAGGGAATCGAAGAAGAGGAGGCCGATTTATCACACCGGCGGAATGTGTTTGGGTCGAACACATATCCTCGAAAGAAAGGACATGGTTTTGGGGTATAAGATTCAATGTTTGTGACATTCTTGTTTTTGCACTCCTTTTTTCCTTGTTCAAAATATAAAATTGCTTTTATAGAGAAAACAGTCGAGCTGCTACTTTACTTTTATGTTACTGTCTTTTAGAGGTTCCTTTTGGATGCTTTCCGAGATTATACATTGATAGTGTTGATGGTAGCCGCAGCTGCTTCTTTCGCACTAGGCATGAAGACAAAGGTAAGCTACAGATAATTTATTGCAAAGGTGTATAGAGAAGTAGCGTATTATATTTATTTTAAAATTTTGTACCCAGCAGAAACAAATGAAACAAATAATGTTTTGTTGAAATCAGCCCCTATCTATTCTGGATGTGACCCTTCTTTTGCCGTGTTTCCCTGCATTTCTTCTTGTCCGTCTTTGTCGAAATTTATCTGACCGCTTACGTAGAATTTGTTTTTAGAAACTCTTATTATAATTGATTCCAAAACTCCAAAGGATGCCATTTCTCAGCAGTCACCGCACAGAGGGTTACTATTGATAATTCAATATTATTTAGTTTAGTTATTTATTTATGTTATTTTATTTGTGGGTAGAATCCCACCTTGATAGGTATTTTAGGTAAGTTAAGATGTTATTCCCTATATAAAGTGCCTGGTATTCATTCTTTATTATGATGGAATAAAAAGATAATAGTTCTCTCTAATATATTCTATATGGTATCAGAGGAGGTTAGGAAAGAGGGTTAGGAACACCTTAGGCAGTTTATTCCTAGCCACCATCGCAGTATTTCGGCCAAAACCCTAGCCGCACGGTGTGCAATCTCAAACTCTAGTTGTGTGTATCGTTTTTTCATCACACCACCCACACAGAGGTGGTCGGAATCTTCAGGCAAACTCACGCCAGAAAAATCACCGGAAACCGGACCTTCACGCGCCTACACGCGCCATCAGACCCCTGCGCGTGGATCTCTCGCGCCGTCCACTGCAACCGCGCGTGACGGCGCGTCTCTGCTCCTATCATCACCAAAATTTCCAGAACCCATCGTCTCACGATTCCGCACCTTATTCTGGTCTTGGTTTGGTTAGTTTGATTCGGTTTGGTACTTTTCTGGTTAATCTGCTACTATTCTAGTTAGTTTTCTACTGTTCCATACTGTTCAGTTATGTCTGGTATTATTCAGTCCCTGTTTTTTGGTTTGGTTAGTTTGATTCTTTTACCATATGAACTATAAACTTGCTATGGTGGGTGCTAGTTGTCCGGGTCTCACAGATTCGTCTAGTGATTCCACCACAAGCCGGTCTTCTAAGTTCATAGATTCTATGTCGCAATTTGCTTCTATTTATTTGGTGAATGAAAATCTTGTGGCCAATATCAGTCACAAATTGAATGGAAGGAACTACCTCGAATTGGCACAATCAATGAGGCTGTTTATTGACGGCAAAAGAAAATTAGGTTATGTGAATGGTGAGGTGGTACCACCACCATCTAACAACCCAGGCTTTAAGTCGTGGTGCGAGGAGAATTCGATGGTTACCTCGTGGTTGATCAATTCCATGGAGGCTGGACTTGGTAAACCCTATATGTTCCCGTCGACTGCTCGAGATATCTGGCAAGCTGTTAATGAAACGTACTCGGATCTAGATAACTATTCTCAAATGTTCGAACTCAATAACCAGTTGTGGAAGATGCAACAAGGGGATCGTGGGGTTACAGCCTACTACCATGACATGATGGTCATATGGCAAGAGTTGGATTTGTTTGAAACCGAAGAGTGGAAAAACCCGAATGATAGTGCTCGTTACAAGAAGAAGGTTGAGCGAGGTCGTGTGTGTCTTCTTGGCTGGACTAAACAAGGACCTAGACGAAGTTCGGGGTCGTATTTTAGGCAGAATACCTTTGCCCACTATCAGAGAGGTATTTTTAGAGGTACGAAGAGAAGAGGCTCGACGATCTGTGATGTTGAAAGACGAACGTGAGCCTCATACAAATGGTGAGGGCTCTGCACTGGTAGCCCTTGATAAAGCCGTAGACAGTGATAAGTGGGGAGGAAAGCAGAGATTGTGGTGTGATCATTGCAAGTGGTCAGGTCATACTAGGAATAGTTGTTAGAAGCTTCATGGTAAACCAGCAAATTGGAAGAAGCGTGATAACAAAACAAGGGGAGGAACACGAGCATTCCAAGCAAGCAATGCAGATTCAGAGTAACCATCTTCCTCAGAACCACTTCCATTCACAAAGGAACAAATAGAGCATCTGTGTAAAATGGTTTAAGCTCATTCCTTATTAGGAAACTCTGGCTCCTCATGTTCCATAGCTCAGTCATGTAATAAGTTTATAGCTACAATTGCCTGCATCAAATCCTATAGCAACTGGATATTAGATTTAGGGGCCACTGACCACATGACCGGTATCTCGAAATTTTTTTCGTCATATACTCAGTGTGCAGGGAATCAAAAGGTTAAAATTGCTGATAATTCTTTCGTTGTGGTTGCCAGCAAAGGAACCATAATCGTCTCCCCGTCTTTTACTCTTAAAGATGTCTTATATGTCCCTAATCTATCGTATAATCTTATATTTGTTAGCAAATTAGCTCTTGATCTCAATTGTCAAGTTAACTTTTGGTCTTCTCATTGTGAATTTCAGGATTCAAATTCAGGGAAGACGATTGGGGTTGCTAAACAGGATACGGGTCTCTACTTCTTCAATAATGGGTCTACCTCTAGAAGGCAAGACCGGAAAACTTGTTTTAATTCTATTTATGTTTCTAGTGATAGTCAGATTTTGCTATGGCATTATAGGTTAGGACATCCAAACTTTCAGTATTTAAAACATTTGTTTCCCAAGTTATTAATGAATAAAAAATTGCTTAAATTTCGGTGTGAATCTTGTGAATTAGCAAAACATCAACGCACGGTTTTTCCGTCTCAACCATATAAGAAATCGCAACATTTCACCTTGATTCATAGTGATGTTTTGGGTCCCTCTAGAATGCCCACTTGGTCTGGCAAACGTTGGTTTGTGACTTTCATTGATGACCACATTAGAGTATGTTGGATCTTTCTCTTAAAAGAAAAATCAGAAGTTGGGAGTGTGTTTCAAAACTTTTACACCATGATGCACACATAGTTTCAAACCAAAATTAAAATTTTTCGGAGTGATAATGGGAAGGAATTTTTTAATAAGATGTTAGGGGATTTTTTTTGTCACAAATGGGATAATTCATTAAAGTTCTTGTAATTATACTCCTCAACAGAATGGAGTTGCCGAAAGAAAAAATAGACATCTACTTGAAGTTGCTCGAGCTTTAATTTTTCAAACTAAAGTTCCAAAATACCTTTGGGGAGATGCTATTTTGACAGCTACTTACCTTATTAACCGGCTTCCAACACGAATTTTGAAATTTAAAGCCCTTATCAAATTGCTTTATGACATATTTTCCAACACTCAGCTATTAGGGGATATTCCCTTAAAAATATTTCGCAGTGTTGCCTTTGTTCATAATCATGACCCAAAATATTCTAAACTTGATCCAAAGGCACACAAATGTATTTTTGTAGGCTATCCTACAAATCAGAAATGGTACAAATGTTTTGACCCAATTTCCAAAAAATTGTACATCTCTATGGATGTTACCTTCTTCGAGGGGCAATCCTATTACAACGATTCCCATCTTCAGGGGGAAAGCACAAGTGAAGATGGTGGTTGTGGTTTCGATAATTCGGTGGTTGATGTTTTGTATGAACGAGTACCCAATGATTTTAACACACAATTTAGGAAAATAAATGAATTAAATATTGAAGATACTAGTGTTGGCAATGGTGAACAACTAGGGCTAGTGTCATCCCAAAATCTAATTACTATCGATGGACCAGAGATGTGTGCAAAACGGTATAAAGGTCTTGTTTATTCTAGAAAAATTCCAGAACAAGGAAGGAAAGAAACCATCCCTCAGCAACCCCAAGAATCCAACCTGGAGGTGGATCATAATACTCAAAACAATAATGGTTGCCGCTTTTTAATTTCTTGGTACAAATTATTTCCTGATTGGCTGGAATACTCTCTAACAAAAGACAGTGCCTATTGCCTTCCATGTTATCTTTTCGTCAAGCCGTCTAACCGTGCAGGTCCTAATGCGTTCATGGTAGAAGGATTTTCTTCATGGAAAAAGGTGAATGGGAAGGATTATGCATTATTATCTCATGTGGGAAAAATATCCCAACTCACAGCATAAAATCGCTCTTCAATGTTGTTACGATTTAACAAATCAATCACAACACATAGAAAAGATTATCGAAAAACAAACTTCTCAGCAAGTAGCAAAAAATCGTTTGAGGTTGAAGACTACAATAGATGTTGTGAAATGGCTAACTTTCCAAGCTTGTGCTTTTAGAGGTCGCGACGAAACCGAAGAATTTAATAATCGAAGGAATGTTATTGAATTGATAAAGCTCTTGGCCTCGTACAATGATGATGTTGCGTCTGTGGTTTTACATAAGGCTCCTCAAAATGCTTCTTATCATTCACCTGGGATTCAAAAAGAGATTCTTAGTATTTTCTCTCAAAAAATACAAAAGTTCATTTGTGAGGAGATTGCTGGTGCAAAATTTTGTATTATAATGGATGAATCTCGAGATGAATCAAAAAGAGAACAAATGGCACTTGTTTTAAGGTTTGTAGATAAAAATGGTTTTGTGCATGAGCGTTTTTTTGACTTAGTTCACGTGATTGATACTACGTCTCCTACTTTGAAAACAAAGATATGTGACGTTCTTGCTCAACACATGCTTAGTGTACACAATATTCGTGGACAAGGATACGATGGTGCTAGTAATATGCGTGGAGAATGGAGCGGGTTGCAAGCCTTATTTTCTAGTGAATGTTCTTCTGCATACTATGTCCATTGCTTTGCACACCGTCTTCAATTAGCATTGGTTGGCACATCAAAGGAGGTTATACCTATTAGTCAATTTTTTACTTACTTAAATCTTGTCGTGCATGTAGCCGGGTCATATTGCCGAAGACATGATAACCTGAGAGCTGCCCAAGCTGCAAAAATTGAAGAATTACTTACCGTTGATGAACTTGAGACCGGTAGAGGGCTAAATCAAAATAGAACGTTAAAACGAGCTGGAGATACTCGGTGGGGTTCGTACTTAGGTTCCATTTGTAGCTTGATAAATTTGTTTGGAGCCACTTGTTCTGTCCTCAAAACAATAATTAATGAGGGAACCATTGCTACTCAACGTGCAGAAGCGGATGGAATTTATGATAAGATTACATCTTTTGAGTTTGTATTTATCCTCCATTTAATGAGACAAATATTGGGGATTACTGATGATCTTTGTCAAGCTTTGCAGCGTAAATCTCAAAACACAATGAATGCAATGCATCTAGTGTCCGCAACAAAAACACGTACTCAAAATTTTAGGGAGGATGGATGGGTTACTTTATTGGAGTCGGTTAAGCAATTTTCAAAAAAATATGGTATACAAGTTCCCGATATGAGTGATCCTTATACTTTAGGCCGTGGTCCCTCTCGTTCTCAAGAAATTACGATTTAACATCATTTTCGAGTTGATCTTTTTACTGTTACAATTGATTCGGTGCTACAAGAATTGAATCACAGGTTTAAGGAGGAAGTGATGGAGTTGCTTATACTTAGCTCGGCTTTAGATCCAAGAGATGCTTATAGATCATTCAAGGTAGATGATATTTGCAATCTTGCTTATAAATTTTATTCTGCGGATTTCACCGAGCAAGAAAAAGTACACTTGAAATTTCAATTAGAAAATTATAAGCTTGATATTTTGGTCTATCCAGAGTTTCAAAATTTATCAACAATTTCAGAGTTGTGCCAAGTGTTGGTGAAAACTAGAAAGTCGATCATTTATCCTCTTATCAATAGGTTAATTCGCCTTGTTTTGATGTTGCCGGTTTTAACAGCTACATCTGAACGTGCATTTTCATCTATGAAAATTGTTAAGACCGCACTTCGTAATAGGATGGAAGATGGTTTTTTAACAAACTATTTGATCACATATATTGAGAAAGATATTGCTCGTGATTTCGATGTTAATGAAATTATAAATGCATTCTATATCATGAAAGGCGAGCACAACTTCAAATGCCTAAGTTTAATAGATAATTGTAAAAGGGTAATTGTATTTATTATTTTTTGTCAGTCAATCTGTTGAATGTAAGTTGCTCTCGTGGGTGATCATATGTATAAATATGTATTTTTTGTAATTGTATATATATTAACATGTTATATATGTTATATTTTTGCGTTAACTGGTTTTATTATTTGATGGTAAAATTTATTTTGAATAATTTTTGTGATAATTACTTCTTGTCGTCGGTTCATTTATATTCTCGTCCCCCCAAACCTAAAATCCGGGGTTCGTCCCTGATCGCATGACTACGAGCATCCATCTGTAACAAAGCAACAATTGAGCATCCTATTGTGATAGAAATTTACTATGAAATATTTTGAACGATAATACTATACATACATATAAATATATATATATATATATGCAAAGAGTAATTGCATATCTCTCGCACACAAGAACGCGTATGCATGCATGTGTCCATACTCGCACATAAGAAAGCTACGATCAATTAAGCAACTGTAAGATTATGTTCTTGATTTGCAGTTAACTACAGTGATAATGATCTTTTCAAAAGTGAGTTGCTTTGTTTCCAAAAGGCAAATAAAGTAATAAACACAACTGACTCCACTTATATCAAACAAATTAAGTCACATAAACATGTGTGTACACTCCCATCCACGCATGCATGTATAGCAAAACTACATGAAATAAAGAGAGAAAAATGATGCAAACTGCCTTATTAAGAGGTGAATTTTGGCTAACACAGAGAAGTAGAGCAGTAATCAGTTCTACTGTCATGTAATTAACAGTGGGAAGCCTCTTCGATATATTTCTCATCACATGTATGCTGGACCGAGCCGCTATAATTTCATCATATAGCTCAAATGTAGTTATTGGCTTAGGCAGGCTTGCCAGGTAATACTTGGCTAGAGCTGCCACATCAACTGGGCTTACGCCCTCCGGCAGAGACGCATTTGAGTCTATAAAGTACTAAGATAAAATAGTGAAGAAAATAACAATTGTAAAGAATCAAATAGGGGTCATGAGCTTATAAATTTTAATACTATTGACCTAGGTCTTAATCTTATTTTGATAATGACAAAAAGTTAATCATGTGTATTTAACATGTGTTTTGAATGAATTTAGACTAAACCGATTTAACAAGCTCCATTGAATTCCCAAAGTATCTCGAGGACCAGAACCGAAATCTTTATCAAGATTCTCACCACTCCACAAGATCTTCTCAACCCTCACATGAACTCAAGATATCAAGAACCAAGATGGAAAAGGGTAATGCATTCAAGTGAAGCTTAAAGAATTCAAATTAAGTTCCTTGAAGGCTAACAACTTTATTAATTGAGTGAATGTTTAGCTTTATTTAAAGTTTCATTATTGATCACAAACTAAACTCAAACATGATCATTCATTGCATTCAAAACAATCTTTCTAAATCATGTTTCAAAAGAACCTTAATTTCAAAACTATTTCTCATAAACCGGTTTTCTTGTAAAAATCATAACTAATTCATATGGTTGAATTAGTGTTCAAAACCAACTCCAACATGCTTAGAATAACTTCTAGAACACTCCTCGAGCTTTCGGTTGAATTGAGGTTTGGACTCACTTGGAATTCCAGTAGCATGTAGTCGACTACATGGGTTTGGTGTGAGTCGACTACACCATGTAGTCGACTACATGGTACTTGGGTTAGTCGACTACTTGGCCAAAATCTAGCCATTAGAGAGTTGATAATTAGGGGTGTTAAAGCTAATCCGAAAACCGACCGAACGGACCGAACCGATCCGTAAAACCCCGAACCGAAAAAAAACCAAAATAAAAAACAAGAAAACCAAACCGAAACCGAAAAGTTTGGTTCGGGTTTGGGGTAAGCTAGTCCAAAACCGAATTAAACCGAACCGAATTATGTATAATAAAAGAAAAAACTTAATATATACTCTAAGGGCACAAGTTAATTATACTATAATACAAAAAATATGGCATTTTATAAGAATACATTTCTTATTAATTGCATATTGTCATAATCTTAAAAAAAAAAGTCATTAACGCGTGCCCTTATTATTGAATTAACTACACAATGCTAAGATTTTTTTATCACATATATAATAGCAAGATAATTCATCATTTTATTTAATGTATTTTATTCTTGTAAATGTACAAATAAAATATTAACTAAATAGAAAACATGGTATCTATATATTTGCTCTTTGTTTTTAAAAAATCATGACTTTAATTTGAATATGAATCATTCTTACATTAATATTAGTATTACATTGGGATGTTACATTAATTAAAAAAAAACATATGTCAAAACCGAATAAAATCGAACCGAAAAGTTTGGTTCGAGTTTAGGTTTCGAAAATTTAGAAACCGAAACTGAACTGAACCGAAACCAAATTTTTACATTTGGTTTAAGTTTGGGGTACCTTAGTTTTTACTTCGACCAAAACCAAAAACACACCCCTATTGGTAATTATCTAGTTTTGACCCATAACTTCTTATAACTACTTTAAACGGCCATATTATTTTACAAGCTACTTATATGAGGTCTTAAATACATTTTTACACACTTTAATGATCATACAAACTCATTTTTGATATATCCTCATTATTCAAGTATACAAGCTGTTGCATTTATCATATTCTTCACATTTGAGCTTAATTATTGATCAATTTTGATAACTCTAGTGTGAGCTTTACTTGTAATCTTCAAATACACTTGGGAGTTATTGTATCTTGGTGTTCATTACCAAAACCAATCTTATTCTTTAATTTGTGAGAGAATTTCTCATAATATAGCAAGAGTGAATCTTATGAGAGTGTAGTGAGTAGAATTACACTTATATTGAGGTTTGGTTTTCACCAGTAAGAAAATCATTTAGTGAAACTTCTTGGGGGAACTACTCGGGCGCAGACGTATGGTCTAAACAACAACCAAACTGCGTTAACAAAACGTCTTGGTGTTCTACGGTTTTGACTTTCTAAACTCAAGCTCTTTATCTATTTTTTATCTTGTATTGTGTTTGCATCTTTAGTCCACTTCCTTGATATATAGTCATTCATCATTTGCTTAAACTTTCTTTAAAGTCTATCTTACTTCCAAATTAATTTTTGAAAACCTTATTCACCCCCCTCTAAGGTTATTATCCGACCAACAAATACCTTGGTTGTATAATGAAACTAATTAATGAATTTTTTTTTGTTTCCTTTCGACTTGAATAACTCTGGAGAGGTCAGTCCCAAACAAAAACAATAGTTATGTTACAATCAGCATCTAATAAAACCCAAATGTAAAAAGAAAAAAGGAAATGGCTAACTGAACGCCGCCAGGGTATTATCGCATTCAAAATGGTATGTTAATGATATTTTAGATATCTTGTAACACCAAGTTGGAGTGTATGATGTGTGATGCAAGACTGAAGCGGGTTTAAAGGGAAGATATTATCGTCTTATACCTAACTTCTTGAATCCACAAAAAAAGAGAGAAAAATCTCGAAATATATGATATATTGATAAAAGATTGTATCCTAATACATATGGTTCATGATTTATTTATACTACTCCAATCCTAAACCTAAAATAACTAGAATATCTAAAACAAAACATACTAAAACTAATACTCTAGACTCTGCCAAAACCCTAATAACTAAAATAAGAAAAATACTGCCCCAAAATAATAAAATAAAAATTGTATAAATAATAAATTAAAATTTTCTTCACGCGTGCCACGTCATTCACCCGCTTTTCAAAGAAACTCGTCCTCTAGTTTAAGGATGAAAATTGATATCTTCCATAATAACCAACAAGATACTTAGAAAGTTTCACAATTAAAACAAATTGAATATCATCACGTTTAAAATTTTCTGAATTTTTTTCTCTCAAATTGTTGAAGAATAACTTCAAAGGAGCATTTATGGCATGGAAATAATTTTCTATTCCAAGAAAATCTTGCATACCAACATCCGATTCACGATAATACCATGATTGCCATGCTGGATTATTGCAACTCTTCTCTTCACAGTACCAAAAGTCAAACAAACTGAAATTTTCTTTACTAACGATAATTTTAGATAAAGACTTTAAACCCTCGATGAATTTAGGAATATCATCTACATTCACGCACGGCACATGAACCTTTATAATAGGTGAAACTAACAATTTCATAGTTTCGGTTGTAGGGGTCTCGACTTTCTTCTTTGACATATCTTATATAAAACAATTTTGTTGTTGAATTTGAACTTCCTCAAACTCATTATAAATCCAATAAAAAAGTTGATTCACGCAAGACATGATTTCTTCAAAATCATTGTTATAATATTCTTCAATTAATAAACATACCATTAATCCACACGTGTTGATAGGAGGAAAACCAAAACCGCGTCAATCACGTAGAAAGTCTTCTCACCATGGCCGAACCTCCTTTTTGAACGTATTATAAATATACTTAGCTCCTTCTTCTTTCGAAACCTTGAAATAATAAAAATACTCTTCGATTTTTAACAACTAATTAACAAACTGTTGTTTGCTAAATCGGCCATTGAAAAGTTTACAATGCGCTCTTGATAGTATGGATGTTCGCTCACGTTGATCATACCCAAAAGAGTAACAAGGCAAATCCTCAACAAGTGATTCGTGATGAACGTAAAGATGGCTCCTACGATCGTTGTCAATAGAAGGGTTGCTAACAGTAGCACATACAACATCATCGAAGGCAAATCCTCCTTTGATACCACTTGATGCAGGACGGAAGCAGGTTTAAAGGGAAGAGATCATCGTCTTCTACCTAACTTCTTGAATCCATAAGAAAAGAGAGAAAAATCTCGAAATATATGATATATTGATAAAAGATTGTATCCAATACATATGGGCCATGATTTATTTATAATACTCCAATCCTAAACCTAAAATAACTAGGATTGCTTGGAGGCTACTCCAAGTTAAATCCTTTAACTATAAGGAAACTAGAATATCTAAAACAAAACATACTAAAACTAATACTCTAAACTTCAACAAAACCCTAATAACTAAAATAAGAAAAAAAATTGCCCCAAAATAATAAAATAAAAATTACATAAATAATAAATTAAAATTGTCTTCATGTGTGCCGCGTCAATGTGTTAATGATATTTTAGATGATATCTTGTGACACCAAGTTGGAGTGTATTTAACCATATTTAAAGAAAAATGACCATTATTGTTTAGTTCTGCTCTCACGCAAAGTATTTGATAATACAATATAATCTGCACATTTGACCAAGATATAAGGAATTGGCCGTGTGGATTGTTGCCTTTGCGCAGTAAGCTCAATTTGAACTCTGAATACTGAATTAAACAATATGAGTTACAACCATTAATCCAATTACCAAAAAATTACAACAGATGGCTTACAAATATATTGATGAATATTTGGGCCCCATAATCTGCTACACATTCTCAAATAGTAGGTACAGCTAGCTTCTTATGTACGGAGTGTTACGAGGCAATATCAATTATAGTTAATCATTAACGTGAGCATGATTCATATATAGACAAGGTTGCAACTGTCACAACAGCCGAATTGACATGGTTTCAGACCATATGTTCTGAAACCATTACCAAAGCTGCTATAAAAGTTATGATTTACCTCAACAAACCCCATAAACTTTCAAAAACCGGATTTGGCTTTAAATGGGAACAAAAATCTCCTGAGCTACATAAGGGAGGCGAGGAAAATCTCAGCCTATAAAGATTAATCAATTATTTGTCAGGAAACCAAAAGGATATGAAGCCAAATTAATACATTAGAGATACAAACGTGGATCAAAACTTTACTGTCAAAACTGCACGAAAATAATACAACCTAAGAAAACCAAACCCTTTAAAGCCTATTTGTTATGGCAATTCAAGTTAGAAATGTCTGGCCATTCATGATAATACGATGTTAAATTATTCGAGTTCTTTATTAAACAGTTATCTTTTCCTACTTAGGATATAATTATGGATTGGTATAATAATCAAGCAAAATGCCAAAGTTTATACCCCACAATAGGCTTGATGGGTCCACTATAAATGCAGCAGTGTAGCCGCTGGTGTTGCAAAACCAAAGATAAAATTGACATGATCACAAAATTAGGGTATCATCTCACCACCAACAATAACAAACAGGAAATGTTAGTAATGGTTGACGTTATGAAAAACTTACCGTCTGTGCTAGCAACTCCCTGCAAAATGAAATAGGAAAAGCTATAATTTACCACAAATTTACAACTGCGTTGAATAAGAACAGATATTTGATAAACCCATATACCTTTTACCACCGTTCAATATCAGTCAAAAGAGTCTTACTCTTTTGCGCAGTCTTCTTTGCCGCCTGAATCAAAATCTTAAGTTAAGGCTTTTTTCCGCTAACATGTGATAATTTACTTTATGATATATATATATAACTTTGATAAGTTATAATTTATTACCTCTTCAACTATTATCTTTCCAACAACAACCTTATCTTTGCTCTCTGACATGCCCTTCCTAAAGAACATACCAGTAGTAGCAGCAGGTAGAAGCAAGACGTTCCTGCATAGCTTGTCTAGTAAATGGCTACTGAAAAAAGGACCCAACTTTTTCTACCACATAAGTAACGTTTCCTTTTGCATCCTTGGCAACTTCACCCACAAACATCCCTGTAGACTGCCCAGCTTCTTTAAGCTTCACCCCTGGGGTAACAAGTTAAGTATGAACACATGAGGAAACAAACACAAATAATAATGGTTACGAGAATTAATGTACGATCGAGTTCATACCAAGTTACTTGAAGTTGAAAAGAAATCATTAGCCTTATCCGGCTAGTGAGGGGATACAAGTGAAGGCATTGAGTTGACACCAAAAACCAATGTCGAACCCTGAAAAAGGAATCAAGTTACCCTCTCCAGAGTGGACACAAAAAAACTACATAAATCAAATGTTTTGATTTAAGTAAAAATGTATTCCATTGAACTCAATTAAGATGCTAGATATAAAGGCTTTACTTCTTTTTCTCTTTTTGGTATTTTTTTATTTATTTATTTTTATTTTACGGGGGAGGGGGTTGGGGTGGGTAGGTGAGGATCATCTGGTGGAGGAAGTTGAAGAATGTTAAAGCAAAATTAATGCATTTGTTTCACTCTCGAAGACGAGATGGGATTGAAGTCCAATTTTAGCCTCTTTTCTTTTCTTTTCGTTTTTTTGTTTTTTTTCTCGTGTTGCTATCAAACAAAATTCAAATATCCCGCTAAATAGATCGACCTCGTGCATAAATTCAATGATAGACAAATCACTAGAACAATCTTATGGAGTAATCTCGACCTTCTTTAGCTTCGATTGAGAAAATTATTAAATATCTTGGGCTACTTTTTAAAAAACAAAAAATAAAGTGAAAACCATGGCATGGAAGTCGAACAAATATTTAAAGAAAAATTAAAATTAGATGATTCATTTTGATGGTTAATTTATTTTTTTCATTAAAAACAAATATTATCGGATTAAATCAAAACCAACCAATTTTAATATAAATGTCTGAATTTACAACTTTATTCTATCTTAACATCTTGGGTTACTTCTATGGTAACTTTCTGTTTAATCTTATTTTTAAAATTTAAATATTTGTTGTATTAAGATATATTTTAATTTTTATCGAAGTTGTGCTATAATTTTGCAATTCTAATAATGTTTTACTTCTTTTTTTTTTCCTTCCTTATTTTCATTTTGATCTTGTTTTCTTGTTTGGGTTATTTGGCTTTTCTCCCCCATTAATTATGCTATAGCTAGCTTTGACACCCAAAGTTTAGCATATTATACTTTTGACCCCTATTTTGGACAAATTTGTTCAAATAAAAGTCAAAATGTTTGTTTACCTTTATTTTTTCTCAAACATCCGAAAATACCCTTCTACATAACATGTTAAAGTGAAGTTGGTTTTAACAAAAAGCCCCAAAAATGGGGCAAACCCCACGTAATGAAGAAGCATAATCTATCAATTAATCATTCACCACATTCTCATTCTTTAATTAGGAATACTCTAGGCTCCATTTTAACCTATGATCTCCACCTTCTTCTTGTCAATTACTTAATCTTTCCTTCACAAATCATCCAATCTCTAAAATTACAGTTGGGTTTTGGAATTTTTAGTCTACACAACTGACAACCCTAGTGGATCAAGGTGGTGGTGGTGTAATGGTAGAGGAAGTTAGAGAGAGAAAGAGGAGAGATAATGCTTTTAGAAAGAGAGACATAGAAAAACCCTTTTTGTGATAAATGAATTTTTGCTCAAAACTTAACTAATTTTTGAAGATTTTGAATGGGGTTTTTTGTGGTTCCTTATGAAATTGAGTTTTGATTTGCCAAAAAAGGAGAAAACAGAAAAAAAAATTAATAAGGTTATTGCTTATTTTTCCCCTTTCTTTCTAGACTTGTTTTTCCTTTAATTGAGTGGTTGAGATCCTTCTCGGTCACTGCTGATTAAATCTAAGCTAAACATTTTTTCTCCTAACATCACCGATCTCCGCCTTGTCGCGGCTAGGTTCACCTTGATTGAAGTAACAAAGACATTATTTTAGGGCTAAAAAGTTGAAGTTTAAAAATAGAGATTGTTGGTGTAAAAATCTCTAAGAGACATTTTTAACTACACGGTTAAATGAATGGGTAATTAATATGGATTGTTAGGTTTATATTTTTTAGTTGGCTCAATTCCGATACCAAAAGTATTTTTTCGTTGTAATTGTTTAAGTCGAATTGAAGATTTAAAGATGCGACAATTAACATAAACTCGCCGAAATTACCAGATGCACCCTAAGAAAATTCAGGTTTTAAGGTAATTTGGTTATATGCTTTGATTCAAAATATAGGTGGTGGATTAAATGTTAAATTCAAAATTAAAAGTCTTTTGAGTCAAATTTGTTTTTAAGTATCTTTACTGAATTTTACCTAAATCTGAAAAGGTCTGTCGACACAAATATTAAGAAAACTTATTTTTTTCATATCTAACATGTTCCATAAAATTACTTCTAAAATTTGAGTCAAATTTGTTCCTAAACAAATTTAATATGGTGAAATAAAAGTACAAAGAAAATTAAATTAAAAGAATTAATTTTGTTTTTAAATAATCTAATAGTATATATATAAAATGATAGGAGTGAGAAGATTAATTGCATTAAATGTTAAATAATGTCTTTAGCTGCCATGTGTAATATTATTTATTGCATTATATTTATAGCATTAAATGTTAACAAATATTTTTAGCTGCCATGTGTAATATTATTTATGGCATTATATTTATATATATATATACACACTATTAGATTATATATATACTATTATTTATATTTAGTTGCACCGTATACTTATATTTATTGCATTTTATTTATATATATACTATTAGATTTTAATATTTTATTTTTTTTATATGAGTCTTGCACTAAATTTCTAATGTTATTATTTGATAATAGTCTTTCAATCCCTCTCCGTTATTTTTATGAAACTCTTACAATTTAAAAAATTAATTATATATCTCTAATTTAGAATCCATCTAATAAAAAAAAGTAATTAAAGGTAATATATATATATATATATATATATAAATTTATAAATACGTTTGTGTATCGCACGGGTTAAAAAATTAATAATAATAATAATAAAAATTAGTCTAGGATAGAGATGTGGAGCAGAGATACATAAAACTTCAAACTTTTATTAATTGAAACAAGATTACAGAAGAAAGAAGATTACAGAGAAGGAGAACAGCGGAGAAAAGAGAAAGAAAGGAAAAACAAAGATGCCGCTTCCTCAGCAAACGATTACAATTTAAAGAAAGAAAAGTAAAAGCAAACAGTACTTACACAGTAAAAGCAAATAGTAAACTTAATTATTAAGCAAACAAAAGCAAACGAATTATTTTACAAGCAAACGAAAGTAAACGACATAATAATTGCCATGGGACCCTCTGGTGGCGTGTGCTAGATAGTGGTGCAGGCGTTCGTCCAAAGTGATCCAAACTTTAATAAAGTTTTCTTAAATAATTCTACTCCACTTGATTTTTCCCTTTGTCTTTTACAGGTGGAGCAGTTGAGTCTTCATAAAGACTGGCGAGCCATCTTCCCATATGTGTTGTCATATCTTCATTGGGCTCAACAAAATTGTCCTCATCAATATTAATGAGTTGATTATTTGGTTCTGATTTTACTTCAGACTTTGAGTCTTGAGATACTGACATAAAATCTTCATCCATATCAAGTTGGGATGCCAAATTTTGTAGAATTTTAGCTTTAAGCTCTTTGATAGGAGTATTAGGAAATTTCTCTTTAAGAGAAGCCAAAGATGGAGTTTTAAACTCTGATTTTTCAATAACTTGCTTCTTTAAGAACGCATCATCCTCAGCTGATTTTGTATTAATTTCAAGGAACTCAAATAAATCTTTTTTAATTTGAACTATTAGTTCAGTGGTATCAAATTTAGGCCACCATTTATAATAGTAGTCACGTACTAACAAAAATAACCCATTACTCCTGGTAGTCGTATTATAGTTCCATTGAAATATCCAGGGAATATGATATTTTGTAAGAAAATGTAATAATGCAAAATTAGTAATAGGGTGTTGCTCCTTAATAAGGAGTCTGGGATGATTTTTGCTATAAGCAACAAATAATTCATATAAATTATTCGGGAGAATATCCTCTTCGGGACCATTTAAAATAAACCATTGGAAAAACCAGTGGGGAAGAGATTCTAAATAAGAATCGTCGCTTTTAAGCTTATCAATACGGAAAAACCAGGTGTGGGAATTATACTGGTTTTGATATAAAAAGGCCTTTTTCCAGGCATCAATATAATCCCAATAACTATAATAACGGGGAGCATTTTTATCGTCTGAATAACGAGTCTGTAATGCTTGTTCTTTATTCGGATTTAATCCCCATTCTTCAATATTAATTACGCCTTTAATAAAAGCTTTACTGAAAGCAATTTCTGGGTTAAATGAACCCACATTCCTGTTCATATGCGTAAATACTACGCTCTCCGTATCTTTAAGAATGGCATCATAATATTCTCTAGTTTTTCCGCTAACAAGTGGAAAATCCATATTATTCTCGAAATATCTTTGGGCAATAGTCCCTGGGTTCATTGCAAATCTTTGATCCCCCTTTTGTAAATACAAAACAAAATCCTGTTGTGGCTTTTTTAAAGCCACCTGAACTTCCTCTTTAAGAGCCTCTTTAAAAGTCCCTGGCGATTTAACCTGAGAAGAGGACGCTTGGGATTTAATCCCAGAAGTACCAATATTTCTTGCAGGAGACCGTTGAGGTCCTCCTCTACCTCTGTTTCCTCTATAAGAGGAAGAGGAACCTGTTGGCCTGCTCATGAGGCCTTTCCCTGCAAAAATTCCCTAGTTAAGAAATCAGGAAGAGAATTTGATTCTCCTTTTATAAATTCTATTTTAAAATCAAATACTGATAAAATTGCTTGCCATCTAGCAAATATTTGTTTGGAAGCAATATTTTTTACATCTTTTTCAAGCACATCTTTCGCTGCCTGACAATCAATACGTAAGAGAAATTCTTGATTCAATAAATCTTCTTGGAAATCAGAAATACATTCAACAACAGATAATATTTCTTTTTTAATAGTAGAATAGTTTTTCTGAGCATTATTCCATTTTCCAGAAGTAAATCTAGATAATATTTCTTTATCAGAATCTTTAAACTTTTGTTTAAGAATTCCTCCATAGCCAATATCTGAGGCATCTGTTTCAACAATTTTAAATGAGTAAGGTGAAACTAATGCCAAACAAGGAAGTTGTTTAACTTTAGATTTAATAATTTTTACAGCAATAGTGTGTCTATCAGACCATGGGAGAGGATTTTTTCTCAACCTTTCATATAGAGGAATACAATCGGTAGCTAAATTTTTATAATAATCACGAATATAATTTAGAGATCCTAAGAATCTTTGTAATTGAGTTTTATCACGAATTTCATCAGGAAATTTTTCAGCAAACTCAATGGCCCTATTAATAGGAATAATATTTCCCTTAGTAATTTCATGTCCTAAAAATCTTATTTTAGTTTGAAAAATACTCATCTTTTTAGCCGACACAACCAAACCGGCATTCCTTATAATTTTAATAAAAATTTGTATATGTTTAATATGCTGATCAATGCTATTAGAAAAAATGAGAATATCATCAATGTAAACAATAGAAAAAGTGCTATAAGGAGTAAAAATGTCATTCATAATATTCTGAAATTCTGAGGGGGCATTTTTAAGCCCAAATGGCATAACATTCCATTCAAAATGTCCAAACGGGACAGTGAAAGCAGTTTTATACCTGTCAGCTTCAGCAATTTGGATTTGCCAATATCCGGATTTTAAATCAAATTTGGAGAAAATAGTAGCAGCCTGTAAACGGGCTAATAAATCTTTCTTATTAGGGAGAGGATATCTAATCCATTTCAAAACTTTGTTTAAAGGTTTATAGTTAATAACTAATCTAGGGGCACCACGCTCAATCTCAGATGCCTTGTTAACATAAAAGGCAGTACAGCTCCAAGGAGAATAACTTTTCCTAATAAGGTTTTTCTCTATAAGAGAAGAAATCTCACCTTTACAATGCTCTAAGAGAATAGAATTCATTTGGGCAGGTCTAGCTTTAGTAGATATATTTTTCTCATCAAAATTTTCTTCATAAGGAAGAGGAACAATATGTTTCTTTCTATTCCAGAAAGCGGTAGGGATATCACTACAGACTTCTCTAATAATTTGTTCTTGTAGTTTCTTAATAGTCACTTTATTTTTATCGATTTGAAGATTAATGTTCATAATTTTTAAATCTTCATGCAGAAATTCAATTTGTTTTTCTTTAAAGACAAGTTTATCCTTAACCTCATTAACTTCCTTAATACGAGGTTTAGTAATAAATTTAAATATCACATCTCTATTATCAAATTGAGTAACTAGACCCCTTTCATCTTTGGTAAAAGGCTCTATAAGTTTTATAAAAGGAGTACCTAATATAATACGCTGAGATAAATTTTTAATTAAAATAAAAGTGCTTTTTATGCACATGCCATCATTACAAACATAAGCATTGGATAATTTAAAATTAATTTTGAGCTTATTGCCTCCCGCACTAGTCATAGATTCAGAAGTTTTTTCAAAATACTTAGTTGGGACTAATCCTTCCCTAATACAATTCATATCAGCTCCTGTATCAAGAAGAGCTATATCTTTAAGAATAAAATTTTTATCAACAACAATAGTAATGTTTATGTACCATTTTTGAACTATAACTTGGTCTATAAGGTTAAGAAAATTGTCACTAGTATTAGGGATATTAATTTGAGAAGTACTCTCAGTAGTAGTAGAAGATTTTTCCAAAATAGAGAGACGGAATTTAATATCTCTAACCTCAGCTTTAAGGCTATTAATTTCTGTTTTTAAATCCGAAATAGTAACCTCTTTCTCCGGAGTTTTATAAAAACTTTCAAGGATATTATGTAAAGAATATGGTTCTGTACTAGGTAATATACTTTTTTCCGTTTTAAACGTAGTTAGATATTGTTCTATAAGTTTACGTTTAACGTTGGTGTCTTCAACTTGATCTATAAGATCTAAAATAGACTGTTCTTCTTTAGTCAAAACATTAATACTAAGACCATTAGTTTCTAATATCGCCTTATAATAGTCAGTCTGTGATTTGCAATTACAATCAGAATCAGACTCCGAATTATTAGAAGAGGCGCCAGAAGGGGACTCAGATTTAATGTTGTTTACCTCTTCTTCTTCATTTTCTTCCTCATCATCACTAGGGTTTAATAAAACCGCCATAAGTTGCCTTTTAAGGCCTTCATCAGCTATTTCACTAAGCTTTTGCTTAGTCCAACACTTATTAGCATAATGGCCAGCTTTGCCACATTTCCTACAAATAACTTGACTCATATTGGGCTTTTTATTTGGCCCAGACTTCCTGTGAGGAGTCTTAGAGGTGGAAGGTTGAGGAGCTTTTTTATGAGATTTTTTACGCCTTTTATGGTGTTTTCTAGTTCTATTAGAACTATCAGTAGTTTTCTTAATCCTAGAATAAGGAATACTCATATCATAAGCAAACTGATCACAAAATTCTCCTATTTCTTTACGACCAGTTAAATTCTGGGCTTTAAGTTGAGCTTTGAGCTTAATATCATTACATAGAGATAAACCTTCAGCAATACATTCACTAATGAGATAACCATAAGTATAATCCTTATAAGGAATGGAAGTACCACCATGTTTTTTACTAATGCGGTCTTTAACCTTTTGGGCAAATAGAGTAGGAAGACCTGCTATAAATTTTTCTTTCCAAAAATCTGCATTAGCGTCTTCTCTTGTCATAACTTTGGAGAGAAATACATCCTTATACCATCTAAAATGGGTCAAAGTGGGACACTTCAAATTTATTAATAAATCCTTACTCTTATCTAATATAGTAGGATGAGGGCCTATAAAATGTTGTACAATAGCAGTGAGGAGAGAATAAACAGCATTCTCTTCAGCTTTAGGTTGGACCTGAGTAATATCCTGTCCTTGCTCATTTTTAATAGTAACATTAATATTAACTATTTTTACAGAGTTTTTAATCTCAGTCTTCTGACTATCAGTCAGAACATTATCCCACCAGCCTCGCAATTGGCCGGAAAAACCTGCAATCATAAATTCAGTAACACTTTTGTCGCTGCTACCACTAGCTTTACAAGCAGTACCATACATAGTCATACGGTATAATTGAGTTAATATTTGATATTCGGACATACCGTCAATATACCATTCATAAATTGTTTTAGCACTAAAATTAACTGTAGGATTAAAAATAGCTTCTTCCTCAAATAGCATATCTTGGGGGGTAGGACGCTGGTAATAAGTCCTAGTAGGAGCCATTTAGGTAGCCACATGGGTTTTTCCAAACGTTATTTTATTTAGATCTCCTTCCATAGCTAATAACTCATTTTTAAATTGAGTAATATCAGAAAATTCAGTCTCATAATCGGAGACATCCTCAGTTTGAGTAATAGGGAGTATCTGTTTTCCATTAAATAAACGGAGTTTTTCTAATTTTTCAGTAAGAGCTTCAACTATCTCTTTGTTTTTATCATTATGCTTAAATTTCTCAGTAATTTCTATAACAGGTTTAATATAAGAGGTTTCAACCTTAGGTTTTTCTATAATAGGAGTAGGTCGTTTTTCTTCGATAGCTTGAGCTTTTTCTAATGTTTCCTCAATACGAGTTAATTGACTCGCTATAGTTTGTATATGCAAGTTGGTGTAATTATTTTGCTTAATAACTTTATTAAGATCATCAGGACCTATATGAGACGATGTTATCCTAATATTGGACGAAAAGACATTTGTCTCTAAGGTCTGATTTTCTCCTACCTCTATTTTTAAGGCTTCAGTAGGAGGATAAAGGGACTGGACCATATTTCCAGAAACAGTTTTCCAAGTTTTATAAAAACTATCTATAGTACAAATATTGGGGTAATCTCCCTCATAATTACTATAAAACCAAGTGACAAAAGGAATAACTTCTTCGTTTTCATCAATATGTTCATAGAATTTTGCTTTAAAAAATAATTTCTGTTCTTCTGAAAATTCAGCAAAAAACCATTTTCTAAAATCAGAATATTTTTCTTGCATAAACTCAGTATTACAATCAGTTCTCTTATAAGTAAATTCACTTTTAGTAATAGTCAAAATTTGTTTCATAGCAAAACCTAATTCTGAAATAGTATCAGGTTCATTTTTTGAAGGTTTAGAATAAACACCATGAGGAATATTTTGCTGAGAATTAATAACACCTTCAAATTGTAAATCATCATTTTTAGTACCAGAACTTCCTTCATAGGGGATGGTTCTAGGGATAGGGATACTAGAACTAATAGTAGGCGCTGGAGTATAAAATCTTTGGCTTTCGGAATGAGAAGCCGAAGAGGGTCTTTTAGAAGAGGTTGATAACCTAGCAGTTTTATTATTATCAAATCTGACTATAACATCTCCATCATCAAATTGAAGAATTTCCTCAATTTTTTTATTTTCAACAGGGGTAGGTGGAGCAGCAGCCTCCAATAACCATTGTTCAGGTAATTCAATTTCATTCCATTTAATGGTCCTAGGCACGGCTATATCAGATTTTAATAAATTAGTCTCAATAAGTGTCGTTTTGCCCTTAGGATCATACCTTTTAGCATTAGGGCTAAGGGTATTCATAACCTTATAATGGACTCTATAAGTAACATTTAAAGGCTCACTACCTTCTTTTAAATCATAACCACTCATTTGAATGTTTAAAGTTAAAACATCTAATAAATTTTTATCAGATAAAGATACAGAATAATCAGGGAAGCAGTTAAAATAAACTGGACCATCACATAAACTAGTCTGAATTATTCCTAATAAGGAATCTTTAAATTTATTATGTCTACAATCACGTAAAGCAATTAATAAAGAGGTATTTAAACCCAGAGAAGTTAAAGGTTTAATAGCTACTTGTATTAAGCCAATATGCATATATTTATACTTATCTTTATAGCGTAAGATTTCATCTTCATGTAATAATTGCATATGATCAAGATTATTACCAACAGGAATGGTTTGTTCAATAGTTTTAATAGACATTGAAGAAATAAAATCAAACATTCCAGAATTATAAATTTTGTTTGGTTTAACCATAGGTAAATGCCAGTTTAATAATTTATTTTCTATATTAGAAAATTCAACATCATCAGTGTTCTTTATAAAAGAACTGGGTACATATTTTGAACGAGAAATTGATCTGATCCTAGACTAATTTGGTATCAGAGGCAGGAATTAGTGGGACGTCATTTAAGTCGCGTTGCAGCCCTAACCCTTACAGCAAAGGTAATGCTTGATTGGGTATTTGTGTTTGCATAAATCGTTGACAGGCGTGCTAATTTTATTGTTTCTGTTTATTAAACTTTTCTTTTGATATGTTGAGCAGATCAATTTCTCGTTCAAAATATGTACCCAGTTCTTTTATAAAGAACACTGATGATGTTGAATTTTCTAATATAGAAAATAAATTATTAAACTGGCATTTACCTATGGTTAAACCAAACAAAATTTATAATTCTGGAATGTTTGATTTTATTTCTTCAATGTCTATTAAAACTATTGAACAAACCATTCCTGTTGGTAATAATCTTGATCATATGCAATTATTACATGAAGATGAAATCTTACGCTATAAAGATAAGTATAAATATATGCATATTGGCTTAATACAAGTAGCTATTAAACCTTTAACTTCTCTGGGTTTAAATACCTCTTTATTAATTGCTTTACGTGATTGTAGACATAATAAATTTAAAGATTCCTTATTAGGAATAATTCAGACTAGTTTATGTGATGGTCCAGTTTATTTTAACTGCTTCCCTGATTATTCTGTATCTTTATCTGATAAAAATTTATTAGATGTTTTAACTTTAAACATTCAAATGAGTGGTTATGATTTAAAAGAAGGTAGTGAGCCTTTAAATGTTACTTATAGAGTCCATTATAAGGTTATGAATACCCTTAGCCCTAATGCTAAAAGGTATGATCCTAAGGGCAAAACGACACTTATTGAGACTAATTTATTAAAATCTGATATAGCCGTGCCTAGGACCATTAAATGGAATGAAATTGAATTACCTGAACAATGGTTATTGGAGGCTGCTGCTCCACCTACCCCTGTTGAAAATAAAAAAATTGAGGAAATTCTTCAATTTGATGATGGAGATGTTATAGTCAGATTTGATAATAATAAAACTGCTAGGTTATCAACCTCTTCTAAAAGACCCTCTTCGGCTTCTCATTCCGAAAGCCAAAGATTTTATACTCCAGCGCCTACTATTAGTTCTAGTATCCCTATCCCTAGAACCATCCCCTATGAAGGAAGTTATGGTACTAAAAATGATGATTTACAATTTGAAGGTGTTATTAATTCTCAGCAAAATATTCCTCATGGTGTTTATTCTAAACCTTCAAAAAATGAACCTGATACTATTTCAGAATTAGGTTTTGCTATGAAACAAATTTTGACTATTACTAAAAGTGAATTTACTTATAAGAGAACTGATTGTAATACTAAGTTTATGCAAGAAAAATATTCTGATTTTAGAAAATGGTTTTTTGCTGAATTTTCAGAAGAACAGAAATTATTTTTTAAAGCAAAATTCTATGAACATATTGATGAAAACGAAGAAGTTATTCCTTTTGTCACTTGGTTTTATAGTAATTATGAGGGAGATTACCCCAATATTTGTACTATAGATAGTTTTTATAAAACTTGGAAAACTGTTTCTGGAAATATGGTCCAGTCCCTTTATCCTCCTACTGAAGCCTTAAAAATAGAGGTAGGAGAAAATCAGACCTTAGAGACAAATGCCTTTTCGTCCAATATTAGGATAACATCGTCTCATATAGGTCCTGATGATCTTAATAAAGTTATTAAGCAAAATAATTACACCAACTTGCATATACAAACTATAGCGAGTCAATTAACTCGTATTGAGGAAACATTAGAAAAAGCTCAAGCTATCGAAGAAAAGCGACCTACTCCTATTATAGAAAAACCTAAGGTTGAAACCTCTTATATTAAACCTGTTATAGAAATTACTGGGAAATTTAAGCATAATGATAAAAACAAAGAGATAGTTGAAGCTCTTACTGAAAAATTAGAAAAACTCCGTTTATTTAATGGAAAACAGATACTCCCTATTACTCAAACTGAGGATGTCTCCGATTATGAGACTGAATTTTCTGATATTACTCAATTTAAAAATGAGTTATTAGCTATGGAAGGAGATCTAAATAAAATAACGTTTGGAAAAACCCATGTGGCTACCCAAATGGCTCCTACTAGGACTTATTACCAGCGTCCTACCCCCCAAGATATGCTATTTGAGGAAGAAGCTATTTTTAATCCTACAGTTAATTTTAGTGCTAAAACAATTTATGAATGGTATATTGACGGTATGTCCGAATATCAAATATTAACTCAATTATACCGTATGACTATGTATGGTACTGCTTGTAAAGCTAGTGGTAGCAGCGACAAAAGTGTTGCTGAATTTATGATTGCAGGTTTTTCCGGCCAATTGCGAGGCTGGTGGGATAACGTTCTGACTGATAGTCAGAAGACTGAGATTAAAAACTCTGTAAAAATAGTTAATATTAATGTTACTATTAAAAATGAGCAAGGACAGGATATTACTCAGGTCCAACCTAAAGCTGAAGAGAATGCTGTTTATTCTCTCCTCACTGCTATTGTACAACATTTTATAGGCCCTCATCCTACTATATTAGATAGGAGTAAGGATTTATTAATAAATTTGAAGTGTCCCACTTTGACCCATTTTAGATGGTATAAGGATGTATTTCTCTCCAAAGTTATGACAAGAGAAGACGCTAATGCAGATTTTTGGAAAGAAAAATTTATAGCAGGTCTTCCTACTCTATTTGCCCAAAAGGTTAAAGACCGCATTAGTAAAAAACATGGTGGTACTTCCATTCCTTATAAGGATTATACTTATGGTTATCTCATTAGTGAATGTATTGCTGAAGGTTTATCTCTATGTAATGATATTAAGCTCAAAGCTCAACTTAAAGCCCAGAATTTAACTGGTCGTAAAGAAATAGGAGAATTTTGTGATCAGTTTGCTTATGATATGAGTATTCCTTATTCTAGGATTAAGAAAACTACTGATAGTTCTAATAGAACTAGAAAACACCATAAAAGGCGTAAAAAATCTCATAAAAAAGCTCCTCAACCTTCCACCTCTAAGACTCCTCACAGGAAGTCTGGGCCAAATAAAAAGCCCAATATGAGTCAAGTTATTTGTAGGAAATGTGGCAAAGCTGGCCATTATGCTAATAAGTGTTGGACTAAGCAAAAGCTTAGTGAAATAGCTGATGAAGGCCTTAAAAGGCAACTTATGGCGGTTTTATTAAACCCTAGTGATGATGAGGAAGAAAATGAAGAAGAAGAGGTAAACAACATTAAATCTGAGTCCCCTTCTGGCGCCTCTTCTAATAATTCAGAGTCTGATTCTGATTGTAATTGCAAATCACAGACTGACTATTATAAGGCGATATTAGAAACTAATGGTCTTAGTATTAATGTTTTGACTAAAGAAGAACAGTCTATTTGTTTTTAAGTATCTTTACTGAATTTTACCTAAATCTGAAAAGGTCTGTCGACACAAATATTAAGAAAACTTATTTTTTTCATATCTAACATGTTCCATAAAATTACTTCTAAAATTTGAGTCAAATTTGTTCCTAAACAAATTTAATATGGTGAAATAAAAGTACAAAGAAAATTAAATTAAAAGAATTAATTTTGTTTTTAAATAATCTAATAGTATATATATAAAATGATAGGAGTGAGAAGATTAATTGCATTAAATGTTAAATAATGTCTTTAGCTGCCATGTGTAATATTATTTATTGCATTATATTTATAGCATTAAATGTTAACAAATATTTTTAGCTGCCATGTGTAATATTATTTATGGCATTATATTTATATATATATACACACTATTAGATTATATATATACTATTATTTATATTTAGTTGCACCGTATACTTATATTTATTGCATTTTATTTATATATATACTATTAGATTTTAATATTTTATTTTTTTTATATGAGTCTTGCACTAAATTTCTAATGTTATTATTTGATAATAGTCTTTCAATCCCTCTCCGTTATTTTTATGAAACTCTTACAATTTAAAAAATTAATTATATATCTCTAATTTAGAATCCATCTAATAAAAAAAAGTAATTAAAGGTAATATATATATATATATAAATTTATAAATACGTTTGTGTATCGCACGGGTTAAAAAATTAATAATAATAATAATAAAAGAATGTTTGAAAAGTCAAAAGGTTAATTAAGTCTTAACTTACAAAAGAAAAAAGAAAAAACCACGTGTGCAGCCATGAATTAAAAAGAAAAGTGCAGCCGCGAGATTCTTAATGGGCCAAGCCCATTAGACCATCAAAGTAGTGCACGGCTAATTAATGAAAGCAGGCTGCAAAGATCAATACGCGGACCGGTACACATATTGTCCAATGCGTACTGATCCGGAGTATAAATAGGCCCATGGAATTGATTTCTTCAATTTCGGACTAATATATAATTTTTTATTTGTACTTGTCCGGCATATAATTTTTGGGTACGTATTTTTATCACAAAAATTTATCGTTTACTTTTTTTAATCTATTCTAAAAAGAACTTTAACTCTATATTTTTCTATAAATATAACTCATTGTTTAGGGTCAAAAATACATGATTTTAGAGAATTTTTTGAGGTAAAAAAATATATAAACACTAGAATCAACTTTTAAGAGTTTTGAAATACCACCTAGATTTTGTTTACATGCTATAGGAGATCTTATTATTCTTCAAATTTAAGAACTAGGGTTCCAAACTTTCATGGTCTTGCAAAAGTGTCTTCGATTGCGATTACAGACGTGGTGAGCGGAGTGACTAACTTGCGATAAGAGAGATCGCAGACGGGGGTGAAAGATTATGATCAAACGCTTAAAAGGAGGCGATGGATAAGCCGAAAAAAGTGAGAAGTTACGCTAAGCCAGTTGCAATTTGATTCTACATTCAAGAGATTGACGGAACTGTTTTTTAAATTATTGGAAGCAATTTGTGTAAGTTATTGAGTCTGTAATTCCGTTTTGATCATAATTAAGAACTATCGGTTAGTCCCGATAACTAGTCCTACACAAGTAGGGATACCTCATTATTTTCTGGTATTTTGGATTGTTTTTTTGTGATTACTTGCTTGATATAAATTACTAGAAAACACAACACATGATTTCAATAGTACTAAAATTTGATTAGACTCAGGGTTTTAATTCCGCTTATCAAATCTCAAATTATTTTTTATAAAAACCCTAAAATCAACCTAGGCAATACGATCCATAAAATTTTTAATTGGTATCAAAGCATATTTCCTCAATTTACTAGGATTTGTATCTAGGTTGATTTGCGTATATTTGTTGCTTGATTTGTTTGCTTTGCTTAATTTGATTTACTTTCTTTGGCCACCAAAATTGATGCTTAATGGGTCTAATTATAACTATTAAAAAATTCGCATAACTATTTATTTACAATCTTTAGATGAGCGAATTTAGCAAACTGTTTTAAATGGTTATCCTAGATCCATTGTTAATGTAGATGGGAATAATGGACCTAAACTAGTTGCCTTGTCGGCTGTTAAGGAATTAGAAGCAGCTAAGTTTAATTCTCAATGTCTAAATGCAATCTTGGCTCATGTTTCTGAGGAAGAGCTTAAAAAGATTTCAAACTGTACTACTTCTAAACAGGCTTGGGATATTTTGATTATAATTTTTGAAGGAACTACAACTATGAAAAGTTCTAAAATTCAAAGTATCATGACAGATTTTGAAACTATTACGATGAAAGAATATAAGTCATTTGATACTTTTCATAATAAGCTAAAAAATATAGCGAATTCTCTCTACAACCTTAGCAAAATAATTTCTGAATTTCGTGTTATAACGAAAATCATAAGATCTTTGCCTGATAGGTTTATCCCAAAAACTACTGCTATTGAAGAAAGTAAAAATTTGGATTGCTTAACGGAAAATGAATTAATTGGCTCTCTTTAAACTTTTGAGTATGGCCGACTTTTAAAATACAAGACTCAAAAGTATATGGCAAATCAAACCATTGCATTTAGAACTAAAGATGAAAATATGGTTGAATCTAATGAATACTTTATGTCTAATTTTTAAGAGATGGTTAATTTTTATGTGTAATTTCAATAAATTCAAGAAACTAAATCAGAAATCGGGTAATGGTGGTCAAAATTTTGGAAAATTGGGGAAAGGGAATTTAAAGAATAAACTCCAATCAAATGAGAATTGCTTTATCAAGGTAGATGTCATAAAGCTTTTGAATGCCCTACTAGGGTTAAGAGATTAAAGAAAGAGCTTGGTAAAAAAAGGAATGCATGCCACGCTTAGTGATGATGAGAAAAATCCAGACACTCAAAAGGAATCTCATGAATACATAGCTTTTGCCGAGAAAGTTTCATTAAAAAAAAGTGAATCAAGAAATTTCAAATTCCAATAATTCACTTTCTGATAATGAGTAAGACTTTCTGGATATTCAATCGGCCTATAATACTCTTTTACTAGAATGTCAAAAACTTTTCGTGAAAAATTCAAAACTTATGTCCAAAATACAATTTTTTTTAAAAAGAGCTTCTTGATTTGAAAAAAGACAAAGTAAGTTTTGAAAATTCAAAGGCCGAGAAGTCCAAAATTTTAAAAAAAAATAGACAACTTTAAAGCGATAAAGAAAATTGTCTCAGTCTAATTGGTTCTTTTAAACAAATGCAAATTTGGAGAATGAGGATAAAATAAAATGACTTGAAAAATGCATTTGCGAGGTAACTCAACAACTTAAAAACGTTTTAATAGTCAAAATTGGGTTAAAAACTAGTTCCAAAAAAATTGAATCAATGCTTTCAAATAAAAAAAATGGAAATAACAAAAAAGAACTTGGATTATCAAATTTTAATGCTAAAAAGCAAAATAAGACCGTCTTTGTGAAGGTCACTTCCCAAAATTCAAGTTTTATATGTGCTAGTTATTCAAAGTCAAAAACTTTCATTTATAAAACTCCTCAAACTCCAAAGAAAGCCAATAACGTCCAAACGGAAAAACCGATTTTTGCTTAAAAATTGATTTATCAAAAAGTTTCCCATTCAAAAGTTCTTGAAAATTAATTGATACCTTTTGATGTGTACAAACATACACTTTCACAGTCCTTTTGGCGCGAGCATTGTGAGAGGAGAGATCATTTGAGAGAATTTTGTCGACAAGTTTTGAAACAAATGCCGAAGAGTATTCCAATTCCTAGACCGAAACCTAAACCTAGAGGGAAAAAGAGAAAAAAATAAGAAGGTTAGGGTTTTGAAAAAAAGAGGAACACAGGAAGGATAAGATTCCATGAATTAGAAGGATTTGGGTCCCGAAAGAGATCACTGCACCTACTTAGGTAATATAGAGTCCGCCTAGCATAGAATTGACTGGATGGATGGCTATGCTAAGTGAGTTTGTTGGTTCGGTCGGTTTTAGCTCTTCATATAGGTACTGAAGTAAAGTGGGTTTTGGTTTTGAAATTTTGATTGCGATTTTGCCTAATTCCTTAGAAAATTCATTACTTGCATACATGTGATTGTAACTGCTTTTTATTCCGGATATCTCTAGATTTTCATATTTAAATGTTAAATTGGATATATGTGTGCATAATGCTTTAACAATTCAATAACCGGTAGCATATTATTTCAATCACATAAGAGTTTTTGTGTGTATCCCACACACTACACTGCATTGCATGATCTACATTGATGCATATTGATTAATCAAATGTGGTTAAGCTCTTACTTTTAATTTGAAACTTCAAAAGCTCCCATATACTATTTATTTAGGAGAGAGAGTCTAAGAAAATCATGGTGATTAATGCAGTGAGATTTTGGTGATGTAATTTTGAGTGAAAAAAATAAATAAAATAAATAAAGACAAGCATGTGAGAAAAAAATGTAGAGGTGATAAAAAAGGGTTACCATAGTATAATGATAACCGAAATATACCAAATGAAAATAGTTGGCCTCCACTAGGGGAGAAAGCCTCCATCAAAAGAGAAGATGCTTGTACAAAAATATCATAAGTTTGAATACAAAATTGCATATCTTTGAAAGAAAAAGATTGCTACTGAGGGAGAATTAGTTAAAAAATAATGGCTTAGAGGCTTTCTAAATTCTCTTGTACATGGATGCGCGAGTGTTTTAAAACTCATATTATTCGATAACGCTTTGTTTGATCCATATTCATAACATAATAAGATATATACTTGTACTCTGTGTTGCTTGGCATATAAATGATGAATTGTTATATGCATAATATATGTATTGTGATAATGAAAATCATATATTTTTTAGTTTAATTGATATATTTCAGAGATGATACTTGTTACATAGCAATGCATGTCAAGTATTTGTGTTAAATATTCTTTTGGGGAAAATTTGCTTTCGAAACTCTAAACCAAATCTATGAAAAGTTGGGAATTTATAATAAAGGGTTTCTCGAGTTCTAGTTAAAAGGTTTTGAAATTAGCAGATATCTTTGCTAGTTAGAATCTCTTTACTTGCACAGGATGTGCAATTTGCATTAATTGATATTATTTACTTTCAATGAATCTTATTTTCCATGCTTTACTGCTTTCCATACTCATTACTTTGTATATGTGAGGGGGAGTAGTAGAGTAGGAATGCTTTAAGGGGGAAATATATATAAATTTTTACTTATTCGATTATTGTATCTATTTACACCCGTATTTTATAGGTGATTGTTAAGTTTTGATATTTCAGGTTCATTAGTCCATACAACAAACCAACTCACTCTTTCGCCTTATATAAAGTGAAGCAGTTTACAACGAAAATTTAGAATTAGGCATGTCTTTGAGTCAACATTTGTAAAAGACTAATTCGACTTAGAATATGTAATTGAGATGTTATACACATCGCGTCGAAAGCATCTGTATTCACTGTCTATGTTTTGTTACCGGAATAGCCAAAGGGGGAGATGGTTAGATTTATATTTTTTAGTTAGCTTAATTCCGATACCAAAAGCATTTTTCCGTTATAATTGTTTTAGTTGAATTGAAGATTTGAAAATGCGACAGTTAAAGGAAGTTCGTCGAACTTACTAAATGCACCGTAAGAAAATTTAGAATTTAAGGTAATTTGGTTATATGGTTTGATTCAAAATATAGGTGTTGGATTGAGCATTAAAATCAAAATTAAAAGTATTTTGAGTAAATTTTTTTTTTTTAAGTATTTTTACTGAATTTTATCGAAATCTGAAAAGGCCCGTCAACACAAATTATTCAGGAAACTTATTTATTTTTTCATAACTAGCATGTTCCATAAAGATACCTCTAAAATTTGAGTCGAATTAGTTTCCAAAAGGATTTAATATGGCGAAATAAAAGTAAAAAAAAAATAAAAAAATTAAAAGAATTAATTTTGTTTTTAAATCATAATAATAATAATAATAATAATAATGAATGTTTGAAAAGCCAAAATGTTAAAGTTCTTAATTTAAAAAAAGGGCGCCGGTAAAAGCACCCTATAAATTCACTTTAAACACCAATTTTTTTGGTACCCATATTTTAATTTTAAATTTGTAAGAGTATACGTAAAATTTAGGCACCCTAATGATAAACACATGCCTAAAACAAAACATTATATTTGTACCAAACATTTGGTCACTAAATTCAGTCACTAAAAATTAATCTTTTTTTTGAAATTAAAGTTGAACCCAAAAATGTCACTAGAATTAATGAATTTCTACTTGATTTTTCTCTCATTTTTGTCTCACAATTATTTTCAATAAAACTCAAACTATCATTTTTTTTTCATACTTCTTAATTTTTGTTATTTAAAATATTAATATATATTTTAATGCACTTGCAATAGCAAAATGAAATTATAATTTTAAATCATTAACAAGAATGTTTTGCCTTACCTTGAAGTCGTGTTGAATTGTTGTCGTCGAAAAAGAGATACAATGATAAAATAAAGAGAAAAAGTTGTGAGTTTAATTGAGATATTAAAATATTTTCAAAACACATATTTTAATTATATGAATTATGTTTTTTATAAAAAGAAATATTTAAATTAAAATATCAGGATGGTGGTAAAACCCACGTGTGCAGCCATGAATTAAAAAGAAAAGAACAGCCATGGGATTCTTAATGGGCCAAGCCCATTAAACCATTAAAGTACTACACGGCTAATTAATAAAGGAAGGCAGCAAAGTTCATAATTTCGGATATAAATAAGCTCAAGAAATTGATCTTTCTAATTTCGGATTGGTCCATAATTTTTTAATGTGTATTAATCTGGTATATTATTTTTGGGCACATATTTTTATCATAAAAATTCATTTTTTAATATTTTTAACTTATTTTAAAAAATACTTTGACTTCATATTTTTTTATAAATATAACTCATTGTTTAAGGTAAAAAATACATGATTTTAGAGATGTTTTTTGAGGTAAAAAAATATACAAACGCTAAAATCAATTTTTAAGAATTTTGAGACACCACCTAGATTTTGTCTACATGTCATAAAAAATCATATTGTTCTTCAAATTTAAGAATTAAAATTCCAAACGTTCACGGTTTTGCGGGAGTATCTTTGGTTGCAATTAGAGATGGGGTGAGCGGAGTGGCTAACTTGCGATAAGGGAGATCGCAAACGGGAGTGAAAGATTGTGATCAAGTTTGTAAAAAGAGGTAACGAGTAAACCGAAAAAAATGAGAAGTTACGCCAAGCCATATGCGATTGAATTTTACGTTCAAGGGATTAACGGGACTGTTGTGTAAGTTATGAGGAAGCAATTTTTATTACTTATCGAGCTTATAATTTTGTTTTGATCATAGTGAAGTACTGTCGGTTAGTCCCGATAATTAGTCCTACACAAGTAGGGATACCTCGTTACTTCCCAGTGTTGTGAATTGCTTTTGTGTGGTTGCTTGCTTGATATAAATTGCTAGAAAACACAACATAGGATTTCGACAATACTAAAATTTGATTAGACCTAGGGTTTTAATTCCGCTTATCAAATCTTAAATTATTTTTGATAAAAACCCTAAAATTAGTCAAGGCAATACGCTCCATAAAATTTTTAATAATGTTGTAAAAAAAAGTCCTGTTTGGGGGTGATAAGATAAAACTAGATAAAGATATATGTAGGAGTTTTGCCCTTTTTGCATAAGGACTACTCTTCCTTTGTAAAAAGAGCTTGGGGCTCGAGGCTTTATTGTATTGATATGAAAATGAGATCAATATGCAATGAATAAGCTTCATAGAACGTTCTCTTCCCTTAGCATAAGCACTAGGGGATAGTATAAACTAACTGATAACCCAACCCTTTGGAACTAGGAGCTTTGAAGTGCGCTCCAGGTCATGTTCTATCTTTTTGTGCTATATTTCCGTGTTATTTCTTGAGTATCATTTTCCTTCCGCTTTTCATAGAAAAATCTTGGTTGTTGTGAGAAGTAAATGCTTCTCTATATATATGAGGAATAAAACGTCTAGCTAGCCTGGAGCAATTGGCTTTTAGTCATCTTCCTGTTATAGCAGTATGCTCGTTTGCTGACATTGCTTTTCCCATTAATTCAGAGTATTAAATGCAGTTGGTATATGCATTTAATGAAGTTGAGGGGGATTATGTGCTCCTGTATAGTTAGTGGTAGTCGCCCATCCCTCCTTTAATTGCTCTGATATAGCAGTTGGGCAGGGCTTTCTTTAACTCGGTGAAGGAGCTCCGAAGGCTGAGCTCCGAAGGCTTGTTGGTTCGAACCTCTTATCAAACCTTACTCCAGTATCTCCATGAACCCTGTGTACACGTGGCACTGGGCTTTAGACCTCTTTGCCACGTTGTCTCATGTTGACAAGAATTGCCACGTGTTCTCTCGTGATTGGCCCAGATGTAAGATAATTATTTTACCCCATCAGAGATGATGTACGTAAAAAAGAAGCAAATAGATCTGCGGAAGAAATGAGAGGAGTAAAGATACAACCATTTAAAGAATGAATAGATAAACCTACAGTAATAATAAAAACACATGGAGAAAAATAGTCAATAAGAATGTAATTTTGGATTGAGAAACAAAAATAACACTTTAAACTGGGCATAAACATATTTTGTAATAATTTTCAAGAATATAATTAATCAAGTGTTCGATTCTCAATTTTTTTTTAAAAAAAATAGATAAAAAGTTGTGTGCACTTGTAATATCTCTCTCATTATATACATATACTAGGTATTGCCCGTGCCGAACGGCACGGTGACATAAAAAAATTTAACAGTTAAATTGAGCAAAAAATACATAATACTTAAATAGCGTGCAATTCAAAATATATTTTACGAAAACTGTATACACAACCTATATAATTGTCAAGCACGAGGGTGAGGGGAGGACATATTTGACCCGACCAGATTGAGGTGGTTTTAATTGAAAAACTCGAAGTGCCTCCGTTTATGATAGGCTTAAATTCAAACCCGTTTTACCGATTCATTAAGTTCGGATGGGTTACTAATCATTCACTAATATATACTAAAAATAATATCCCATTATTGTTACAATGATGTTATAAAATTATAGAATTTTAATTATAAACAGATGGCACTATTAGTAGTAATCCTGATTTACAAAAGTAATGTGTTTTGAATTTTAATTGTAAATATGGTACCATTGGTAGTAACATTGGTTTACAAAAGTAATATTTTTTTTTAAAATAAACTATTTAAGTTTGTAAAAGATTAAATAAAAACATATATCTTTTTTATATTTTTAAACTAAAGGAAGAATTAGATTTGAATGTAAGTATATGAAGAATAAATATGTTTAAAGAGAGAAAAATGGGTTACAATAGGTATGGATTAATAAATTTTAAATATGAATATTTTAATAATTTTTAGTTTTTGTATTTAAAGAGAGAAAAGTGGGGGAGAGAATAGATTGGTAGAATATTAGAGAGATAAAAAAATGTTGACTTTTTTTATTTGATATCTTAAAAGTACATCTAAGGGCTCAAATTTTTTGTGTTGTTTGTAAATAAATCTTGGCCATTAGTTTGGTGATGTGATGTTTTTAGGAAAAAAATTCACATCCAAAGATTAACACTTTATGTGTATTTTTTAGAACAAATCTAAGCCATTGATTAGATAATTGAATGATGTGACATTTTCTTCCCTTTTTTTTTGGCCGTGCCCCAGGGTATCCGCACCTTCGGTCCGACTAATCCCCAGTCCTTGTACAGGCCACCGCTGTACAAGGTGACTAAACCCCATGGCGGACGCATTGGCATTAAATGTCGGCCCGTTCTCCATGAGTGATGGCTGGCCCCATGGTGTTGGTGCTGCCAGGATTCAAACCTGAGACCGGCATTTTCTTCCCTTATAATATAGATATTAGTCTCTAAAGTTAAACTCATTGAAAATGGAAATAATTAAACGGTTGAATTTGCACGGATGGAAAATTAAGAGATGATGTTTTAAATGCTGATTAAATGTAGTTGTATTATTTAACAATATAATTACAAAAAGCACTTCCTCCTGAACTCGACTCCTCTTTATTACTCCTTCGATCTAATTCTGTCCAGGGGAGTCTAATTCGAGAGCTAAATGGATGATTTTTTTCATAAAATTTGGTAGAGATAATCTCTACAATGAGTAGATCATGTCCACAAAATTTCATCAATAAATTCAAACCGGAAGTGGGCATGGTAAAAATTTGATGCATTTATTCATTTTCGACCATTCAAATTTTAGATTATCATCTTACCCATTTCTAGATTGAATCTCCCGATGAAATTTTTTGGAGATGATCTACTTATCATAAAGATCATCTCTATCGAGTTTCATAAAAAAATGTATCGGTTTAGTTCTCGAACTAATTCCTCATGAACATAATTGGACTGAAAGATAATGGAGAGGAGCCAAATCCCTTCCTCCCAATGCAAAGGAACGGATGGAGGGGAAATTAGACGAAAGAGAAAGCTTCTAACTCAATATTTAATACCACAAAATTTCTCACTCCTTGCATACTATTATATAGTAATCCCAAGTAAGATTAAAAATTAAGATAGAAATAATACTATTGAAAATATTTTGTTTGAGACTTTTTATACAACCTAATATTATTAAATAGACATAAAAATCTCCTAAAAGTATCATTACACAAGATAGAAATAGCCGTTGGAGATGGCCTACCTACATGGTCTCTTAGTTCCCTCACGAAATGTTGTGGATTTTTTTTTTCCTTAGTTGCATAATATTTTAAAGTTTTCATTAATATTATTAATTTTTCAGGTGGACTCTTTTCTATTTGTTACTTTAAAGATCATTACCAGATAAATATCGAAAAGTTGGTTTAAGTTTCATTAATAGTTTTATTTTTAAAAAAAAGAAAAAAAGAAAGTAATAAGTCGATATCCATTTTATTTTTTCTAAGAAAAGCCTTTTATACATAGCCCAGCCCTTTTCCACTTATAATTTTTACTAATAGCTTAATATCAATTCAATTAGTCCTACTTATTCCAATTATTTTTAAATTAGTTGTTTGGATGCTAGAATAGTAAAAATAGGAGTTTTGCCACCTTAAGTTTAAGTTCGAGCTACGGGAGTCCTCTTTATCTTTTCCCTCTTTCCGTGATTGATTATCAAGTATATCTAGGGGCGTTGCCACACTATGACGGGGGAGTGCGCATGCACCCTCAAGTTTTTCGGAAAATTTTAAAAAAAAATTTAAAAAATAAAGTTAGGGGCTTGTGAGAAATGAACTATACTTAAAAAGGAGGAGAGAGATCACCTCCCCCTTTCGTTTCCCACTTTCCGCACAACAACCACAACTCCTTTCTTTCTTTCTTCTTCTGCTGTCCTCTTTCCCTCGCGGGCCACGGCTCACAAAGTCACACTCACGGCTCACCGATCGGTGATCGGTGACCAGTGACTAAGCTTGCACAGTTGCATCGGTCACACTCACCAAGGACAGGCGACAGTTCACACTCACCAAGCTTGAGGTTAGAACTTAGAACACCACTTTTGTCCCTTTCCTTTTATGGCGAAAATTGATAATTTTTCTATAATATATATTATGAATCATGAATGGATATATCATATATGATATCGGTATATGTGTAATTGGAGCTTAATTTTATATGGTTGATTTTAGGGCTTAATTTTATGGGGTTGATTTTAGGGCTTGATTTTATAGTGCTAATTTTATAGGGCTTAATTTTATACTGATTAGTTTATTTTTTGTAGGGTTGATTTTTTATAGGGCTTAATTTTATACTAATTTTATAGGGCCGATTTTTTATTTTTATATTTTGTATAGGGTTAATTTTATAGGGCTGATTTTATATCTCTATATATACATAATTTATATCTAAGAGAGTAATGCATATGAATCCAAATCAATAAATATTAATTGTTGGAAAGAGAGAGTATTGCTCGTATTTTTTGCGTAAGGCTGATTAATTGTTTATTTGATTTATTTAATTATTAGACTCTTTAGTTAATTGTATATTAATTGTTTAATTGATTTAGGTTTAATTATTAGTTATTAATTTAATAAATGTTGAATTTATAGGGTCGAGTTTAGAATAAAAAAATATTATAACAAAATAAGAATAATTTCACACCCCCGGATAAAAATTCTTGATTGCGCCACTGCGTATATCCATCCACCAATTGTATAAATTTTTTTTTTTTAAATATTGGACGGTGGTCTATCAATGTGCAAAGTGGTCGATGGTCTTCAAAAAAAAAATATTCTTTAGCACTAAAAGAGCGCTAGACAAGGTATTAAAAAAATAAAATCATTTACAATGCAATTGCATAACGACCATTAAAGTAATGTGACAAAAAAGAGGGGTGGTGATGTTGGCACTCCACAAATTTCTTACTAACACTCCCACTCTTACTAATACTTCCACTTTTACACTTTTATCTTAAGAATACTCCAATGTTATACCTAACACTCCCACCACTCACACTTATTTTTAGGAACTAATCTCATACTTAATTAATTAATAACATAATTAAGTAATTAACTACATAGTAACATAAAACAAATTACTCCAAACTAATCCCAAAATTTCTCTACCATCTCTACCATCTTCTCAAATAAGCAAAATTACCATCTTTACCATCTTCTCTATCTAGCAACAAATTTTGGTAGCACCAAAATAATAAATAAAACTTCTATTAATGCAAAATTCTAAATTTGGGAAGAATGGTATAAACAAAACAAAACAAAACCTCGATTGATGCAAAACTCAAAATTTGAAAATAATAGTAGAAAAAAAAGAAACTTTGTAATAAAGGAAGGAAAACAAGCAAGAAAGAGTTAATGAAAGAGAGACATACATGTTTTTATTTTGTTTTATTGTTTATATGATTTTTATAACATACACATCACATATATAAACAAAAAACAAAATTTTATGTTTAAAACACGAAGAAGGTTTACTGGGTTCTCCGTAACCGAGTTGCAGGCTTGTACACTCGGCTGCTCTCAACCGAATATGAAATCTCATAAAATGTCATGCTCTTTGGACCTTCATTCGGTTGAGAGCAGCCGAGTGTTGTTATATTATGCTCGGCTGTGAAAAGCCGAGTGACATTAATCACACTCGGTTGTTCTCAACCGAATGAAGGTCCCGAGAGCATTACATTTTATGGGATTTCATATTCGGTTGAGAGCAACCGAGTATACAAGCTTGCAACTCGGTTACGGAGAACCGAGTAAACCTTTTTCGTATTTTCTTTCATTAACTTTTTTTTATTTGTTTTCCTTTCTTTATTTTAAAGTTTCTCTCTTTTTTCTTACCATTATTCTTAACTTTTGAGTTTTGCATTAATTGAGGTTTTGTTTATACCATTCTCCTCAAATTTAAAGTTTTGCATTAATGGAGGTTTTGTTTATTGTTTTTCTTATCTTCCAAAGTTTTCTTTTTTTCCTTTCATTTTTCTCAAGCTTACCTTTTTGCATCAATGGTGAAGATCAAAGTTTTGTTGCTTGTTTTAGTAAAAGAGAAAAATTTTGGAGGGAAATTAATTTGGGGATAAATGTTTGATTAACTTTGGAGGGAGATTTTGGAGAGAAATTAATTTAGGGATAAATGTTTGATTAACTTTGAAAGAAGATTTATTAACTTTTGTTTTAAATTAAAATAAGTGGATACAAAATCTCCATCTACCTCTGTATCAGAGTGTCACCACCCAAAAAGAGAGGAAGACGTTGTGCGAGTGATTCCTCTGTATCAGAGTGTCTCCCAGAGCCCGCACACCCTCCCCACTCCAAGCTGAAGTCACTCAGGCACTCAGCCACAGCCCACAGCCCTCCTGAGTTCCGCACTTCCGCTGCACACCGCCACGGCGCCACAACCTCATTCTCATCCTCAGATTTTTTTTTACTATACTACTCAGATCTGTATATATATGTGTGTGTAAACGAACCCTAGATCATTATCCCCTCTCCTCTTCCACTTCAACTCTCCATCTACCTCCCTTTAAGGTCTCTCTTTCTATATCTAACAATATTCAAATAAATCATTTATCTATTTCTAATCTCAATTCTTCTTCTTCTTCTTTAGGTCATCAGATCTTAATATTTAACTCAATTTTTGTAGGTTTCTAGTTTTTTCGGAACCCAGCTTTCGCGGAGGGGGAGTCCGGTTTGGTGGAGCTCATCGCTGATTCGATTTCCGTCTGGTTCCTGCCGGCAAGGTGAGTTTGTTGTTCTTTTGTTTTTTCAATTTCTGTATGGATTGATTTGATTGGTGTGTTTAATTGTGATTTTCTCCTATAGAATCATAGGGATTATACTTTTAAATTAACTTTACGGTCCATGTGTTTACTCTGATTAATGAACCTTCCCATGAGAGCATTCCATGGCAAAAATTTATACTAAAGAGAGATGGTTGGTGTTGTTGGAGAAAATATTCGATAGAGGAGTTATACAAACTCGGAAAATTAGTGAAATGGACATAACCTAGTCAAGTGATTCAGGGTTCGAAAGGCACTTAGCAATATAAAAAAAAAAAAACCGAATGAGACCGAACTGGACCGAAACCTAATAATTTGGTTAGGGTTTGGGTTCCATGGTTATGAAAACCGAAACCGAACTATGAAGTTTGGGGTACCCCAATCTATGCCCTGACTGAACCAAAAACACCCCTACTTGCTGCGTAGAAAGTGTATACCAACCCGAATGTCATCACCCCTTCTAATATGGATGCTCCAAACCCGGTCATTTCTTGAGGAATTGCATGAATTGGAATGTGTTGCCAAAACGTTAATTAGATTGTTTAAAATCATACTTAAAATTTAATGCCAAAAATTTGATTATATTACTATAAATCCCTAATTGTAACAGTGTATTTGTCATATTAAAGATAGTTCTGAGAGGATAATGGTGAACAAATTTTCCGCGATTAAAATTAAAATCTAACAAATTCTGGATTTGGATCCGATGGCAAATTATACCAGATCACTAAAGCACTCGAGTCTTACAAATTTTGAAATTAAACTTTGTAGATGACATACAAATAACCACTGCCAACAAAAGATAATACCAAATAAAAAATAAAAAAATTACGCAATGGAAAGATCGATATAGACGTGCTGTTACAAATGTTAGTGTTGGGCTTAGTTTATTAATACTGCAGTGTTTTTTTATTAATACAAATATATATAACCAATATATATACCTGTCCAACTGCCTTAACTTTCAAGAGAAGGCAAGCCATAACAGAGCCAAAAATCTGCGAAATCCAGTAGAACATAGCCATGGGCGCACTAATGTGTCCGCCAACTGCCATTCCAAAGGTAACAGCCGGGTTGGCATGCCCACCAGAAATATTGTCCGCAATATAAACTGCCACAGACAATGCAAAGGCATTTGCAACCGCAATTGCCACGAGACTAGACGGGTCTGACCCAAAACTAGACATCGTTTTGCCTGTAATTAATGACAATATAATATCAGTAGGATACATTAATTGATGAAATTAATTAAAGAGCGACCAATTAATTAGAAGTAATAAGAACTGATAAGTATATTTTTTAAATTAATTAATTACCCACCAGATGACATAGAAGAACCGGCAACAGCGAAGACGAAGAAGAAAGTAGAGATGAACTCAGCAAGATATGATCTGTGAGAATTGGGGGTTACAGAGTGCTCCAATCGGATCTTAAGAGATTCCATTGATGTAGAAAAAGATATTACTGTTAACCTATCAGACACATTTGTCATTAAAAATAGAGGGCGCGAGAACTGAGGGAGAGACAGGACCAAATGAACTAAAGAAAGATTTGTGCTTTGTGTATATATATATTGATCAAAGCAGGGGTAGTTTTCAATACCGTTTCATGAAAAGGCAAGGCAACGTTTTAATATTTTAACAGTCACGGCACATGGCTGCTTTTGTTTGGTTGAGATGCAGTTTCTACCGTGTTTTTTTTTCTTTCCTCTTTCTTATCTATTTGTGTGCAACTGCTTATTTTATCTATTTGTGTGCGAACTGCTTATTTATTTATTTTCCTTTTTTTCCTAAATCTTAATCCGAGGTATTATACTAAAATTAAGTATAAACATAGAATTCCTTCAAGAAAAAGTTGCATACAAATTTTTTTTTTTTTTTTGGGGGGGGGGGGGGGGGGGGGTTTGGCCAAAGTTTTTGGCCAAAGTTTTCCATGGAAAACTTGGCGAAATATGAAAAATATGTATTTTTTCATATTTTGTTAATGTTTAATAGTCAATTTTTTTTTACAATTCTAATTGCAACTAGTTCCTTGATACAAGTTGACCCGTCAAAATCATATGTTACACAATAACAGGACACGAATCGGCACAAATTTATAAGTTAATGGGACCCTTAACGAATTTGTATGGTTATTGAGTTCACCTGGGTTTACCCTAGATCATTATCCCCTCTCCTCTTCCACTTCAACTCTCCATCTCCCTTCCTTTAAGGTCTCTCTTTCTATATCTAACAATAATCAAATAAATCATTTAATCTCAATGCATCTTCTTCTTCTTTAGGTCATCAGATTTTAATATTTAATTCAGTTTTTGCAGGTTTCTAGGTTTTTCGGAACCTGGCTTTCACGGAGGGGGAATCCGGTTTGGTGGAGCTCATCGCTGATTCGATTTCCCTCTGGTTCCCACCGGCAAGGTGAGTTTGTTGTTCTTTTGTTTTTTCAATTTCTGTTGGATTGATTTGATCGGTGTGTTTAATTGTGATTTTCTCCTATAGAATCATAGGGATTGTACTTTTAAATTAACTTTACGGTCCATATGTTTACTCTGATTAATGAACCTTCCATGAGAGCTTTCCATTCCATAATATTGGGCAAAAATTTATACTAAAGAGAGATGGTTATTGTTGTTGGAGAAAATATTCAATAGAGAAGTTATACAAACTCGGAAAATTATTGAAATGGACATAACATAGTCAATTGATTCGGGGTTCGAAAGGCACTTAACAATATAAAAAAAACCCGAATGAGATTGTACCGTACCAGAACCGAATAATTTGGAGAGGGTTTGGGTTCCATGGTTATGAAAACCGATACCGAACTGAAACCAAACTATGAAGTTTGGGAAGGGTTTGGGTACCCCAATTTTTACCCCAACCGAAACCGAAAACACCCCTAGGAGAAATGGAAAGAGATGAATAATGGAGAAGAGCCAAATCTAAATTTATTGACCTAGGCGAAAGAGGGTTAACAACTTAACATGACCCTTTGTATCTATGGGATGAATTTTCCACATTAGTTCCACATTATATCTCCTTCAAATTTGGTTTCAAAAGATTCAGAATGATTCCAACAGAGATACAAAATTCCTGAAAAGCCTAACATCATAACAAGGATAATCAACACCTCTAAAACATCAAGCCCTGATAATATATATTTTCTTCTTTGCGCGCCGGAGTATTATCACGACGAATTGTATGTCATTTTAGAAGCATCATTCCCGGCCAAGCAATTTTATAAGTGTGAACCCACGCATCTCGTTCCCAAAATGCTTGCATATTCCATGCTCTAATTAAAACCAATTACATGGTTTTGAATCTAAATCTAGCGTACTTGTATACAAAATTACAAAACCAATTGCCTTTTGACTATCATGAAACTTAAAATGAGGGGAAAAAATATCCTTGGCAATTCGTGAGAACTTTGGAGCAACCCAACAATCCCGATCTTATAAAGTAATCAACTTGCAAAGCAACCGAAGTTCGTGAATTTTAGAATTGTATTAGGCAGAAAAGGGGCCTACTTTTCAGGGTATTAGTTCAAAATGGATGGGGGCAGTGATTGATATTTTTAAGAGGTAGAATATTCTAGAATCTGATTTGTGAATGATAGTGTGAAGAAGAGATTTCAATACAAGGGATTATGGGCGAGCGAATTCCATTTTTTGAAGCCAATACTATTATTTCAGATTTGTGAGGTATATGAGCATCGAAGTATCTCGACTGTGGCCATTTTTGTAAGTGATGAAGAATCTGAATCTACATTTTTTCATATTTATATTAAAGTCCTTTCTGGGTGCTTGATATCAAAATTCCAATTAAGTGAATGATGACATGGAGCTGACATAGGAAATTTAGCCAATAAAACTAAAGGGTCATGTTAACCGTCTTTTGCCTAGGGTAAATTTGCTATGTTGGTGCACTAATTGTCTAATTGTATTGAAAAATCTTGACATATTGTAAATCTAACAAGGCCTTAATATCCGTTTCAAGTTTAGTATACTCTTTTTTATTTTAAATCTATAATAGTATATGTATTTATTTTTTTATTTAAAAATGTTGTTAGCTAGATTCGAACCCCCTTTTGAGTTTAGTGTACTCCTTTTATTTTAAATCTCTATTAGCATATGTATTTATTCTTTTATTTAAAAATTTGTTGGTTGGACTTGCACCCCCCGAGTTTTAAGTTAAAAGTGAAGATGCCTTATTATTGAATAAATAATATATATTTTGTTTGTTTTATTTTTCACATACTATATTAAATATATACGCGCATAAAAATAAGACGTGCACACCATTGCATCTGCGTCCGCATCTGTTATCCTAAATTAAATGTTCCTTTTATATACAATAATTAGTTAACGTATCAATTTTCACAATATTATACAAATTTTATTCTTAACTGTTAAGTGCGTTAAATAATATATCATTAAGAAAATGTTTAATTGAAACCAAAATCTTAATTTGAAGTAAGACTAGACTAAAATTCAAAGCATGCGAGATACATGTGCAATGTTATACTTAATAAATATTTTTAGTAACATTCAATTTGGTTTGCTCAAGTGGTAATGAGAGACTTTTAATACACTCAACGTCATGAGTTCAAATCGTAAGGTAACTTTTATTCATTTTCTAGCATTTATTTTAGTAACTAAATATTTTAACAGTTTTTTTCCTTCACAGATTTAGATGTCCAATGATGCTGAAAACCCTGAAAAGGGAGATCCCCAGAAAGGTCAAGTTCTCGCTTCCTCCTCCGTTGAAACCAAAGCAACCTGGTATGATGTCTTACTCCAGCACATATCAGTCTATGGCATAGCTGCTGGATACTGCCTTTCAGCATCATTACTCTCCATCATCAACAAATGGGCTGTTATGAAATTTCCTTACCCTGGAGCACTGACGGCTTTACAGTACTTCACAAGTGCAGCCGGTGTCTTCCTTTGCGGCCGGATCAAGCTTATAGAACATGATCGCCTTGATCTGCTAACAATGTGGAGGTTTCTACCAGCTGCATTTATATTCTATCTCTCTCTCTTCACAAACAGTGAGCTCTTACTCCATGCCAACGTTGACACCTTCATCGTATTTCGTTCTGCAGTCCCAATTTTTGTTGCAATTGGAGAAACCTTTTACTTGCACCAACCATGGCCATCAATGAAGACATGGCTTTCACTTGCCACGATCTTTGGAGGTAGTGTACTTTATGTTGCAACTGATTACCAGTTCACTTTCATGGCATATAGTTGGGCTTTGGCTTACTTAATAAGCATGTCCATAGATTTTGTTTACATCAAACATGTTGTTATGACGATTGGTTTGAACACATGGGGTCTTGTGCTGTACAACAATCTCGAGGCTCTGTTGTTGTTTCCATTAGAGTTGCTTATAATGGGGGAATTGAAGAAGATAAAACACGAAATCTCAGATGAGTCAGATTGGTATTCTTTTCAAGTGGTTTTACCAGTAGGGTTATCGTGTTTGTTTGGTTTAGCAATCTCTTTCTTTGGATTCTCTTGTCGAAGGGCAATATCTGCAACGGGGTTTACAGTACTTGGGATAGTAAACAAGCTGTTGACAGTAGTCATAAATCTAGTTATTTGGGATAAACATTCAACATTTGTAGGAACATTGGGGCTTTTGATTTGCCTAATTGGTGGGGTTATGTACCAGCAGTTTGCCAAAGACAAGCCTAAGGCTACAGAAGCACAGGCACAGGAGAGCGATGAGGAACAACAGAAGCTGATTGAGATGAAAAGTAGCACGGAAAAGAGTGGGAATGTGGAAAAACTGACAGATTCAGCAGAGCAAAGATAAGAGCATGTTCTTAAAAGCCTAATTGCATTCTTTTGTTGTTAAAACCATTTGACTATTGCAGGTGTAAGGATGGAAATTTGATCAGTGCATTTTACTGCAATCTCTGCAACCAGGAGTCCTATTTTTAGTGTCAAGACTCTCACGTTCTGTCTATATGCATACCTCTTTCCCTTCTAAGAGTTTTTGTTGATGAATGATTTTTTTCTCAAATTTTAGTGATATTGGTAACCAATGTCTGAATAGATATTTTGTTCCCCTCCTTTCATGTTTTGTAAAAAAATCTGTCGGATTCTTAGATATCACCAGCAATATAATTATTTCAAGCGTTGGTTTTAATTTTGAGGTTTATCATTGATCGTTTGAGACTGAATATGTTCTCCTCCCTTCCAAAATAGGACTTCTTATTTGAGAGTGCACGAATTTTTTTGAAACTCACAGAGATTCCAATTTGCAATATCTTACTCTTGAAATTTTATGACAACAGAAGTGAATAATGAAATGTTGAAGGTGGTTGCCAAAGGCACCACATATATTACTCCTTACTGTTAAATGGTTATTTTTGGGCATAATTTACAATCATTTTAAATGTATGATGTCATCTTAGCGAGCACCGTGTGAAAGTAGGGGAATATTCTCCTTGAATGTGTAGATATATACGGTCAGGATCAAGTGCAGGTCAGTCCGTACGGACTGGACTTTTTTCTGACATCTTGTGTTATAAAAAAACACTCCCAAATATTTTTATGATGGAAAACTATCGTAATACGAATTGGTTCATACTAGAAACAGATCTTATATATATATACGGAAATTTTCCTATGCAGACCGGTCCGTATGGAACGGGACCTTTAGCGACAATTTTCCGTCGCTAAAAACATATCTCCCATGTATTAGCGACAAAAAACCGTTGCTAAAGGTCCGGTCCGTATAGGAAATGTATTCTTTCTCTCTATATATATATTTCATATATATATACATATCTAGAACCCAAATTTCCAATTAATTTGGTCAATATTTAGCCGGTGCGGAATTATACATTTTGTTTTTCATAAATGAATTGTTAATATATTCCAGCTCGCTAACCAGTCTATAAATGGTACCCAAAATGTTTGAAGACTTGCATTTAAATAAGAGATATTTTGTATTTGCACCCCACATTTTGAAGATATTATGCATTGTACCCCACATTTTATTTTCTTTACATTTGCACTCAACTGTTAGTGGATTATGTTAGGAGATGTTAACTTTTATGCCAATGGACCAAAATGCCCTTGATATGAGGGAGAAGCTTATATAATTTTGATGAAAATGCAATTACAATGTAAGCAATTGATATAAGCAAGTTTAATAATATGTAATAGTTAATTTTCATTTCCAAGTTTGTCATGTTCAAAGTATTACGTACAAAAAAAAAGAAATAAACATAGGCGAAACTCCAACAAGTTCCAATCATTCTGAAGAAAAAAAAATATCATCATTTCCATCATGCTTCAACAATACAAACGTACTAAAAATACAAAAAAACATATTACCGTCTCCATTATATCGACTATAACTAAAAAAAAGAATAAAGAATCAATATTGAAAGCAATCAAAAAATAAAAAACAAAGTCAAAGTCAAAGAGTCCCAGTCATGTAATCAAATGAACAAATTCTTTCTTTTATTTTTGAAATACACTCATGACCAATGTCTACTAGTTTTTGGTAAGAAACAGAGTCCTAGTGTACCCCTAACTTGTCCCTTAAGGTTCCACCCTTGTAATTGTGAACCATAACAGTTCCTAAATTACTTTCTTCTCATAAACCTTCGTAATTAACCCTAAGATTCCTCGTCAACCACTTGGTCCAAACTATATATATGTGTGTGTGTTTATATAAAAGGCCCAAAAACATACATGCATCAACCTTCGAAAGAAATGAAATACTAAACAAAAATACCAGTTCATCTTTTGACATTATAATTCGATTAAGGTTTAAATGTGAACTTTTAGAAGACAAAATCATGTCTGTAGTATTAAACCTCCTTATATCAATTACATTTCATTGAAATTATATTAGCACTTGTTCATATAAGGGCATTTTCGGCCATTCAAGTAAAAGTTAACACTCCTTAACATATTGCACTAATTACGGGGTGCAACTACAAATAAAATAAAATGTGGAATGCAACTACAAAATTACCCCCTTAAATGTGGTGTGCAAGTACAAAATATTTCTTTAAATAAATTTTCTTTTATCATCAAATTCTTAATCCAACCGTCAGTTGTGTCTTTCTTCACCATCCTCGACAACTTACAAAAGCGTAGTTGAACATCTTTTTTTCTTTTTTCTTTTGGGCAATTAAAAAGTTATTTTTGCAACTCAGTGCAGGTTTACCATTCATTTCGTATATCAAAGCCGAACAAACTAATCTTGTTCTCTTGCAAGAAACAAATAAATTTGAAGTCATCAAATCAATACATGTTGGTTGTTTCAGTATGTAAATAGTGAAAAATGATTTCCAGGGACGATTAGCAACTCAAACAACTAAAGGAAGATTTGGGGTGCCAAGGGAGTGGAACTCTTAACAAACATCCCGAGTTGATCAGAGTTAATTAACATCTCCTTTATCATACTTTAAAGGGGTAGAAAACTCTTAAACTGAAACCAATGTGATAATTGCAATAAAACTGTTAAGATCTAGCTGCTATAATCGCTATAATGTATACGTTCCATGGAAAACCTCTAGATCTTGAAACAAAAAACTTTCTTAAGAGGTAACGCAGACACACCGCACAATATATATATATATATATATCTATGAAGTGCTATTTACTTTTTGCCTAGATAAAGATGGATGAATCCTACAAGGGTTGCATTTCTATGGTTTTGCGCCCACTACCCTTCGCAGAGGATGCAGAACTGGCGTTATTGTCAACAGGGTTGACAAAAGTAATCGGCATGATAGCAACATCACGGAAAGACGTCCCTTCATCTCCCTGTGTTCTTGGTACAAAGCACACCAGTGCATGCAACAATGCACCAAGCATGGGTCACATGGCGAGTTCTGAACAACAGCCACCACAAAAAATATATATTAGACTAATGAAATGCCTTCCCTTTTCCACTCATAGTCCTAAACTCCAGGATTCTTAACAAAATGATTGACTTATCACATTACATTGGAAATTGATATATATGTGAATAGAAATATATCACTAATTCAATTGTAAACCTATAAGTAAAGCACCGAAAAACTATGTAAGAAAAAGATAGCACAAAATAATAGTGTCCAAATTCTGAAGTAAAACTAGGTATAACTTCCACGCGCACACACACACAGAGATAGAGAGAGATTCACTGTTGCTCTACGAGATTAAGATAGGGGTGATCATCCATATATGACACTGTGGTAAATAACCATTCTTTCTCACAAATTTTAATAAATTGGGAGGAAAACATAAAATTGATGGGTTGTTCATTTATCATCAACATCAAAAAGAAGTTGTTTAGAAAACATGGAGGACTAATAGATCCTATTGCAACAGAAAATGCTCTTTAAAATCTATCTAACAAAAATGTTTCTGTTCGGATGATTTATCGATGCACATAGCCACATGGGAATAGAAAAATATGGGAATTTATACAAAAGTAACCAAGCATATTCAGTTCTTAGTGTGCATATAATCCTTGTTTCGTGCTTATCCTTGTGGGTGAGTCTTGTATGTGGAAACCTCTTTGGCAAATTTTAAATGTTGGTAGCAACACGTTAGCAGCTAAACCCTGTCGCAAAGTCTTGCACATTACAAAAATAAATAAGAGAGAACATATTTAACAGTTAAGTTGGATTTTTGAAGGGTCACCAAAGCAGTAACCGAAGGGACAACATGCCATATCAGTTGATTTGACTATGAAAACTACAAATAGGGAAAAGAAAACTAATTTACTCGTACTAGCTAACAACTACAATAAACGAAGATTGTCTTGTATAAAAAAATTCCTATCTTCTTCCTCTCTATCGAGCAGGTGTTAACAGCACAAAGAAAATCAATTTCTGAACAAGAATCCTGAATATTTAAAATGATCTGATTATCTGAACAATGATCATGTATGCACAAAATAAGAGAAATTGAGGTCACCTTAAGATGATATTTCTTTTGCAGTGATTGCCGAACCAGACCAGTGTATATATATTGCACACATCCACCAACTAAATAACAAACCCTCGCAAATTAGAAAGGATGTCCCTGCATTTATACCATAGAATGCTGCTGTCGCTGCTGCAAGTGCAATGCCGCCTTCAATAAAAATGGCATGACAAATGCATGCACTGGTCCAAGGTGTATCATCTCTCAATCTTTCAACATTACGTCCAAACAGGTACACATGGGCAAAAAAGGCCTGTCCAGCCTGTCCAAGCTAGGCATGTTCAACATCCATGCCCTAGCTTGAGGGGGCGTGTTGGCGTAGGTAGATTATGCAAATCAGCTTGATTTTGTGGATTGAATGAATCCCATAAATCATGAGATTGAGAGAATATTTAGTATATCACATAAATCATGGGATCAGATTTATATCCCATGATTTATGCTCTATTGTATCCCATGATTTATATACTGGTGAAATTAGCTGGGTTGTAATCATAGTAAAAATATGTGTAGTTGTGTAAGATTTTTTTTTTTATCAAAAACAAAATGCTTATATTAAAAGAAAGAAAATGCAAGTACAAGCAGAGAAAGAGTTGAAGGTGAACTAGAAGTCCACAAATAACTAATAAGACAAACAAAACAAAGCAACAACAACCCAAATCAAAAACCATAGGCAACAACGCAGCCTGGAGCAAACAAACAACCAAGGAATCAAACAAACAAACCCAAAGCAACTCAAAGCAGAAAACTCCCTTGTGAAACTGCTTCTACAAAACCCCTGCATAAATCAATAACCGAGAAAATCCCAAAAGCTCCATCAATTATGCCATAGCTGCTTCCCAGTCTCAATAAATATCTAATATCGAAAGAATACCAAATTTCTTAGATGAGAAAGTGACGCGCCGAAAATATTTCCGTGCTTAGGTACCCAAGTGCAGGTTGTCAAGTTATAATACTTGGTAAGTCCAAGTGTCGAACCACAAGGATAGTCGGAAAGACGATGTGGTGATTACGAGTCCAAGGCTTTGTTAAGAGAATTTAATTGGTTGATTTTTATGATTGATTTTAAAGTCTTGCAATAAAAATTAAAATGATGTAACAATAGATGAGAAAAGGCTAAGGCATTATAGAATTCATTTGTTTTGCAAAGTTAAGTAAAATCAATCTCATTCAAAGTTCTCAATGCAATTCCTAAGTGTTGAATATTTTACCCATTTCTAAGCAAAAGGGTGTGGAGCAAAAGCAACCCATTCCCATATAAATGCCATATAAAGAAAGGATGTAAGCAAATATCAACACAAGTGTATCCCTCATTTTTATCTTGTGACAAAGGGTGTGAAGCAAGTGCAACACATTCCCACATAATATCAACCAAGATTCAAACTTAAAATACACAAAAATAAAAGGCATAAATTTAAACTAGGCATTTAAGAACTCATTGTTAGTTTCCCCTAAGCAAATGACTTGATTATGAAAATGGCCAACTACAAGGAGTTTAGCTCAATAAATCATAACATTTCATTTGTCTAAGATTGGGAGGTCTAGGTGGAGGTCAAACCGTCCTATATAGACTTATTTGATAAATACAAATTGAATCCTTAAAATGATTAATGAAGTTGTTTATGACATAAATTTAAAAGATCCTCTTTGGCAATACTTTAACTAAGAAAATGATGAGTCTAAAAATCACATAAAGTGTAGAAAGCACTCAACATATCATTAAAGTATTTAAAGATTAAAATCTCAAATTTATGGTGTTTCCATGAATATCAAAGACTAATCATGCTTGGCAATGAAAAGTATCTCATTCAAAGAAAGAATGGACATAGGCTAGTAAGAAATACACAAGTGTATCATCTCCTCATTAATGCTTGAGATCTATGTATACAAGGCATACAAAGTCAAATCATCATATGAAAATTATCTTACTAGCTTATGAATGGTTGAAAAAATGGAGAAGATGAAGGATTCAAAAAGTATTTAACAATACTAACAATGGAATGAGAACTGAACTTACATAATTAATGCATTGCAAATTTCATCTTTTAGCCTTAGCAAAGAAATTACTCCATAATAAATGTAGAGACAAGAATTATCAAAGTGAACTCCATTTCTCTCTCTAGAAAAAACTATTACAAGCTCTCTATAAATTAAGAAATTGAGAAAATAAATGTGTTCTCTCCAACACAACAATGAAGACTATAAATAGGAGAGTTGTGTTGGATGCTAAAATAATAAACAATGCTTTTTATTTTTATTTTTATTGTTTATTTTTGGTGGAGAATTCCACTTTCTTGGATGCTCTTTGGTCACATGGAGAATTCCACTTTCTTTCTTGGATGCTCTTTAATCACATGTACATGGAGACTTTCTTTCTTGGATGCTCTTTAATCACATGGACAGACTTTCTTGAATTCTTTTTGTCCATGGAAAATTCCACTATTTTGAATTCTTTTTGTCCATGGAAAATTCTAATATTGTATTAAATACAATATTTCTTGAAATCTAAAGACACCAAAATAAACACAAAAATATGCCTTTCCAAGCATTGTTAAATACAAAAGTGCTACGAGACTAATCGCGAAATAAGTTGGCAAACCGAGTAGTTTTAGAGAAATAAACGCGTCAAACAACTCCGAAAATGAGCAAATGAATGACAATATTAAGCGTTTATCAAAAAGCCCATAGCGAAGCTAATGACTTCACTCTTTGCCACACCTTCTCCTCATTTTCCTCCTTATCTTCCAATATCCTAGCATTTCTTTCTTTCCCGACACACCACAGCACAGCCATGCAGGAGCACCTCTGTAACACTTTTGATTTCTTCTTATCGCCTTTCAAACACCACTTTCCAATCAAAAGATCATGCCACGAATCCGGGAAGGCTGAGATCAAATTGAATTCCCTCCGATCCTAATGTTGGACCAAATGGAGTGTGCAAACTTACAATGGATCATCAAATGGTTTAAATTCTCAAAACTATCTTTGCACATTTTGCACCTTGACGGAGACAGTCGTGTAAGAATATTAATAAACTCATTCCAGAAAATTTCCCTCTCTTTTCTTCCTTTGTTTTCAACAACTGGGCTCAAAATAACTTCTATGAGAGAGAATTTTTTGGATTAGCCCAAAAAGTCGAAAAGCATTTTTGTATGTCATGTGTGACCTTTTCTCTTAGTTATACTTTTTTCTTGTTATAATTCAGTAATTCTATGAGTATCTTACAGGCTCGCTTACTCGACAAGAAATATGATTGCAGAGAAGGCCTTGGTAATATGAATATTTCTCTCTCTCTCGATATTTTTTTCTTCTTTGATACCATCTACTGCTGCTGCTTGTACTACTATTTCCAGCTCATGTATAATACATTTTCCCATAGTTGAAAGTTGAAACTAACTGGGTGTTTATTGAAAGACGGTATTGATTTCTTAAGCTCTAAAGACGATATAAGACAAATTAATAAAGGGGCATTTGATTTCGACAATTAGTGTTTGTTCTTAGAAACAATAAGATTTCCATTTCAATCTTGTTAAGATGCATGAGATTGTTAAATTAAAGTTCCAACTTAATCCAAAGGGTACAATAGTATTTTTGTGAGAGGCCCTAACAAGCCATGAAAAATACTTCCTACCTTTTTGGGACGCCTCAAATTAAGAGCCTCGTTTTATTTTTCAGAACATAATCAATGTACCAAACACAGTAGTACACAAGTCTTGTATTTTTTTTCTTACCCAAGGATTATGTTTATGTAATTGTTTTCTTAAGAAGATCAAATGACAAAGTGGGTCATTAATTTGAGATGGAGTAATGAAAAGTCATATAAAAGCTTTTACATTTCTAAGCTAATGGGTTGTATGAAACTAACCATTTTCGTGAATCAGGAATGATTTTCCCTTTACTTCCTGTGGTACGTGTTGTGTGTGTGCGCGCGCGCGCATGTATACAATATTGCATATATTATTATTTTGTGTTGGGATGGATGGGAAAGATTATTGTGAAGTATTCAGTTTTCTGATTATCTCAAATTTATTTGTTTTACAGATGACTGTAGTTGAGGTGTTCATTTGTGGGGAGAAAATTGTATCCCCCAACGATAGGTCATCAACACCTCTGGCCGTTACTTCTCTCCTCTGAAGGAATTGCGCAGAATTCAACTGGCAGTGTATTTATGCCTGAGGTAGGTGAAAGAAATAAGCCTTTTTTTTTTGGGTGTGACTTGCGAGTAGCTTATTCTGACTTGGGTTGAATTTTCTTTTGAGATATTAGAAATTCTGTTGGGAGAACTACAGAAATGCGTTGTTCTACGCTGACCAAATATTCCTACATTGACGTTTGCTGATATGTTATCAAATTCCGTTGTTTAAGGATCACAATATCATGCCGATTTCAAAGGTGCCAAAAGCATTACAAAAGCTTCAAATATATTAGTGATTTGTAAATCTTGTCAATACAAGCCAAATCATTTCAATTTCCTTCAATCATTCTGCAGATCAATTGCCCAAGTTTTGGGCTTTTGGCCTTCAAGCACGCCGGGAAGGGGGACTAAAATAAACAGTATTCTCTAAGATGTTGTCAATCTGATCTTTGCTTCATGATACTGTGTATTGATGTTCCATCAACTATGATGATGTAATGCGATAACCAGGCAGCTATCTTTATTGCAAGCAGCCCTAATGGGGTGGGGTTTTTATAATTGGAGTGGCTATGTGTTTTAAATTACAAACCCGGAACAGTTTCAGGTTCCAAAACTTTAGCTTGTTTGACCCAACCCGACTTAAATATAATATCTATTTTTTTTTCTTAAATATCCTTTTAATAGCATATAATTGCAATGGGGCCGGGTAGGTCCAGATGGAGTGGCACCGGTTCGGTTTTCAGTAAATTTGCTTCAGGCTGGGTTGGATCCACCTCGGGTTAGGCTGGCCAGGTTCGGGTTCGGCCAAAACCAACCAGTTGCCATCTCATGAGCGAACAAAACACATCGAGTTTGATACTAGATTGCCATTCTATTCAAGATCTTGTTTTGCAAAAGCAGATTGTCACTCATTATTGGGATCAACTAGGTGATATTTTCGCTAGGCCATTAACTCGGCCTACCTTTAGCTGTTTATGTTCCAATTCGGTGCATATAGATCACAAACATCTTGCTTAAGGGGGAGTTTAGAGTTCTTCCAAGTCGGTTCTTACTTAATTCATGGAGTTTAGTTTTCCCGTGTTACCATGTGTCTATAATTTGTATTAGACTATTAGTATATATTCTACGTATGATGCTTTACAGCCTATTTTTAGAATCCATGCTCTTCCTACCCTATGAAATAAGATAGAAATGCTACTTGGGAAGAGCTTGTGGAAACTTCCAACTCCATAAGCATAGGTTATGCACATACATGTCCATATAGCATTGGAATGTACATCCATGTCCATGTAGCATAGGTAGTTGTACCAAAAATCTCACAAGGTTACAATGAAGTGCATAATCATGCCAACATCATATTCTATACGGCATGCACGTACAATTTCTTTACAAAAGTTTAAAACTACAATATTGTAAGAATCTTCTTTCTCCATTGTACAAACTTTACCCAACTTCCGGTGAACACATTAAGGATAAATGCATTGGTTACTAAACATTTATGTCAATCTTTATTACCACAAAATCATATTTTTTAACCATTTAGTTGTATTGCGGAAAATACGTGTAATTGTGGTCGAAAAGGGTTAGCCTCCCCTCACCTAAACATTTTGTAACCAAAAAAAAATAAAATTAATATTGTTTTCTTTGTAAGAGAGAAATGTGTTGTAGTAGCAAGTTCGAAAAGGGTTGCAGCAACAAATATCATCTTGTAAAGACCTGGAAAATATACTCTTCAAGGCAGGGGTACATAGCAATTCTATGGTGCCCCGCACAGCTTGTTTGTGCCAAAGACTCATGTCGGGAATGACATTAGCCTGATTGGTACTATTAAATGAGGAACACACCTGAAATTTTTTGAGTTCACCAGTATTCCTTGGGGTACTTGCAGTGGTAGTAGCTTTGTGAGTTGATTTGGTGCTTCATGCAGACGTGGCAATCGTCCACGCTAACACTTTCTGTCTTAACGTACCGAACACTCACTATCTCGAAATTAAAGTACATAACCTTTAAAATGGCAATGTTTGCATCTGTTTATTGCCTTGCTGTAATGTAGGATTTTTAACATACTCTACCTTGCGAGTCATTTTACGTTGTCACTCGTAACCGTACTACTTTGTTATACTTACAGCCCAATTCTGAAGCTCATATACATTGGAAAGGAGCTGCTGAAATTGTCCTAGCTAAATGCACAAGATATATTGATACTAACGGCTGCTGGGTGGCAATTAATGAAGACGAGGTCCTGAAAATTATTATGTTCCTCAAGTTAATTGCATTTGCTATTGAAGTTAATTGCATTTGATAGAGAAGTTACGAAGTCGATATAAATATTCTAGCTTAAGTGATTCAACAATCTATATTAGCAACCGTATAATATATATATTGTAGTTTTCTATAATATTTTAGTACAAGTTTTGCGGTTACTAAATCTACTTTGGTCTGCATGTGACATTATTCAAAAATGCAATTCAAGATATGACTTCCGCAGGTTTGTGCTGCATTGCTTTCGCATTCAGATCATATCAAATGGAAAGCATTCCAACTGATGAGGAGAAATTGGTGCTTGCCTGAGGATGACCTTGTTTTACTAGCTATCATTGGTATAAAGGTATGTGTCAATTATCATTGATTTAGAAATTTCTTTATATTTGCAAGTATTAGGTTTTTGATACATCTATTCTATATTGTTTCCCCTTTCTATATTTGGTAATGTAGGGTTTTTATGGCAGGATTTATGCTCAATGGGGTCCATTCGAGAGTTAAACGGATGAATTGTTTTATGGAAATAGGTGCTAGATGATCTTTATAATGACTAGATCATCTACACAAAATTTCAATAGGAAATCCATATCCGAAGTGGATCTAGGAATTTGATATATATGTTCGTTTCATCCATTTGAATTTTAGATGATCACCTCACCCAATTCTAAATTGAATCTTCTGATGAAAGTATGTGGAAAACATCTCCACCAATTTCCATGAAAAATTCATCCGTTTAGCCCTCGAAATGAATCATACTAAGGCAAATTGGGGAATAGGGTAATAGAGAGGAGCCAAATCCTTTATGCCAAGGGCTCACTATTGGACATTGTAATTCCTGTTTCTGTTGTATGTATACATTTATAGCCATACATTTAGCCCTTGTTTTTGTTTATTTGTAATTTCTTATTTTATTAATTTGGTTTCTTAATATTTGCGTACACGCGCGTGCACACATATATAACATCTATATAAATTTCGTTGTAGAATCCTCTTCGGCCAGGTGTGAAAGATGCCGTTCAACAATGCATGAATGCCGGTGTTAAGGTATTTTCCCTCTTATGCTATTTACTTTGTACATGGCATTGTGATTGATCATTAGCTTCTATAATGATTAAGTTATCAATTACAAATCTGTTGTTTGAAACGAAATATAATTTCTGAATTGTTACAAATTCATGTTAGCCTATTTTGCAGGGTAGTGATAGTGCTCTCTCCTCACTATTTGTTTTTAGGAAATTGTTCTAGCCTTGTAGTCAAGTGCAATTTTAATTGTAACGCCCCTGACCTCAGCCAAAGATACCACAATGGCGCAACGCCACATGTTTAGCCCTACGATGAGGCAAAGCCTCAGCTTGAAAAATTCTTGTCAATTAAAAAGTTCCAAGAATTAATCATACCCGTAGAGTAAGTAAGAATGACTGTGTGATCGAAATCTCCAAATAATTCAATCTTGAAGTCGGTGGCTGAATATGCTTGCATATATCCATACAATTTCTTGTAAAAAAAATTCATCTATTTACCTCCCCAAATGGACATCCCCTCTTTTGTTACATAGATGAAATCCATTTTTGGTTAAAGATGAATTATTTTACTAGTCATATGTTGTCAAACAAAGTGACAGTCAATCTCGATGTGTTTAGTTCGCTCATGGAAAACATCGTTGTCGGCAATTTGAATAGCACCCCGACTATCACACAAGAGACTGGTCGGGTGTTGTTGATGTATGCCCATCTCCGAAAGAAGCCACCAAAGCTATATAAGTTCTTAAGTGGTACTTGCTAGAGCACGATATTCGGTTTCAGTACTAGAACGTAATATTAGGGATTGCTTCTTACTTCACCATGATACAAGGGAATCACCTAAGAAAATACAGTAACCCGTGGTCGAATGTCTATCAGTCGGATCTCTTGCCCAATTAGAATCGGAGTAAGCACGTAGCTTAAGTGATGATGAAGATGAAAAATGAAGCCCGTAGAACATAGTTCCTTTGATATACTAAAGAATACGAAGGACTACAGCAAAGTGGGTAAATCAAGGTGCTGACTTGAACGGACTGACAATATGCACGGCGTATACAATGTCGGGGCGAGTAACTATAAGATAAACCAGACTTTCAACATCCATCTAAAATAGTTCCCATTTTTTAATAGCGACAATGGCAAAAAGACAACAGACAGATGTTACCCGAGCAAAACTTTCTTCGTAATCAATGCCATATTCTTGATTGAAACCTTTTACCACAAGTCTAGCTTTGTAGCGATCAATAGACCCATTGGATTTTGTTTTGACTTTGTAGATCCATTTATACCCTATTACTGATTTTCCTGATAGAAGAGAAACTAACTCCCAAGTCTGAGCCTTTTCTAAGGCCTGTAATTCTTCAGACATAGCTTGCTGCCAAAGTGGGTCAAAACTAGTCTCTTTATAAGAAGATGGCTCATGATGAGATAATATAGTGGAGTAACAATGATAATCACAAAGATGATGAGGAGGTTCTCTTACCCTGGTGGACTGGTGAGTAGGAACGGCTTGATGGACATAATCGTTGGACGAGATAAGCTCATTAGTAAATGCTGCCTCCCCCAAAAAACGCTCAAGACACCCATTGGAAATGAGGAGGGTACGAACAATGTCAAGTATATGATGATGTTTGCATTCGGTACGTCCATTTTATTATGAAGTACCAGGACATGAATATTGGAAGACAGTGCCCTGTTGACAAAGAAATTTAAGAAAGTTGGATTCTTTGTATTCCATGGCATTATCAGCGCGAAATATTTTGATAGGGCGAGAAAATTGAGTTTGAATCATGTTGGCAAAATTGTAATAGATCTGAGGTAGTTCAAAACGATTTTTCATAAGATATATCCCGATATAGCGAGTGCAGTCATCTAAGAAAATAACAAAATATCGAGACCCCCATGGTGGTGTGGGGAGAGGGACCCCAAATATCATAATGAATAAGATCAAATGGGGCGTTAGAAAATAATTCACTTTTATAGAATGATAAGGCGGGTATGTTGTTTTCCAATTAAACTGACAATGTAAACAAGAGAATTTTTCTAATTTAACATATTTTAATTTACCTGATAAAATAAGAGTTTGGATCCTATCACTAGACACATGACCTAATTAAGAATGCCAAAGATTCATGGGAGAGGTTGAGAGAGTGGGAGCTGATAAAGTAGGTGTTGTGGGAGTGGGTACCGTAAGGGTGCGAAAATAAATGAGTTAAAACATGTGTCCAACTTTACGGCCGATCCCAATAATCTGTCCTATCCACGGATCCTGTACATGACACCAGATGAGGAAAAATGATATTTAGTCCAAGATCACATAATTGACCGACAGAAATGAGATTTATAGTTAACTTTGGTACATGAAAGGTGTCAGGGGTTATAGTTTGGAAGTATGGATTATCCCTATGTGATTAACATGTAGTTATGAGCAATTAGCACTGTTAATAGGAGCAGTGTGCGGTGCAGCATGTTTAGAAGAGAATATGTTAGGGTTGGGAGTCATGTGATTGCAACAACCATAATCAAAATACCAAGAATTTCCTGAAGTAACAGACATAGCAATAGCATGACCAGATAAAACCTGTTTAAGGAGAGTGGCAAGATCCTCATTTGTTACACTGGAGGAAATTTTTGGTGGTGGTTCTGTGGTAGCAACAGTGACAGTTTTACTATAGTATTTTCGTGCTGGATTCTTGTAACAATCAAGCAAAAAATGCTTGGGAGCCTTCTTGTTACAATGCTTGCATATACGAACATGGCATTTCAGGAGACAATGGCTGGTTGCATGGCAGTAAGTACACTATGTGTTTGGAATCATTGGAAATAAGTGTTGGCTAGGGCTAATGTGGTAGACAACGATAATGTGGACTAAAGGAGGCTGATTCTAGAAATAATTGGAAGGTTTGGGGTCGATATGAGAATAATCAAAAATTTTGATGTCAATATGGAAATAATAGGAAATTATGGGGTCAATATGAAAATAACAGAAAAGCTTGGTTGGGGCTGACGTGAACTGATGGTGCTGACTGGATAGATGATGTGCTGCTGACGGGACTGATGATATGTCCCTGATTGGACTGATGACATTTTCTTTTCTTTTCTTTTTTTTTTTAACGCAGGCAAGTTAAGATGGACGGCAACTGCACTCGTGCGCGTGAGTGTTGGCAGCGGGTTTTCTTGCGGTGGGGTTTGGTTTAAATGGAGATGATTGGTATATGGATCTTGAACAATGAAGATAAAGAATAATGGTTTGGAGGTTCTGAAATCGAGGTGAAGTTCGACTGTGGCTATGGCTATGGCTATGAATATGTGTTATGAATTAAGGGGTGAAATGGTAAATTGGTTGATTGATTTTTCTGATTTTAATTTCTTTATTTTCTTGTTATCGTTAGAAAAGACCAGAGTTATGTGGATTATTAGGGAGCATGTGAAGTGATGTGAGAGAGAGGGAGGAAGCTTGTTGACACACCCTAATGCGTGGAGAAGCCTAACACCAGGAGGCATGGCGATGCGGTCCTTATTTGTTTGCGGTACTAATGGGTTTCGGGAATCTACACAGGTACGTAAGGGCTTGTTCGGTGTCTTGTGCGCGTTCCACTGCGTGTTGCCGTTGTTGTTAGGCTAGCCCGGATTCGGGGGAGTCTGGATGCCGGGCGCCGCACGGGGTCGAGAGAGTTACCCCGTGACAATTGGTATCAGAGCTTGGTTGGCGGATCAGGTTATGGAGAGACGAGCGGTGACATGCTTCCATCAGTGGAACGGGAAGAATCGGACTGTGGTGAATCGTGAAGCTTTGGTGAAGGGCATGCATTATGACTTTTGTGGTGGCCACAGGGTCAGAACCTGCAACGAGGGCGTTGCAGAATTGAGTGGGGGAGGTTTGACACACCCTAATGCGTGGAGAAGCCTAACACCAGGAGGCATGGCGATGCGGTCCTTATTTGTTTGCGGTACTAATGGGTTTCGGGAATCTACACAGGTACGTAAGGGATTGTTCGGTGTCTTGTGCACGTTCCGCTACGTGTTGCCGCTGTTGTTAGGCTGGCCCAAATTCGGGGGAGTCTGGATGCCGGGCGCCGCGCGGGGTGGAAAGAGTTACCCCGTGACATTGTGCTCTACTCCGTATATAACCATTCTAATGCTCTATTGAATTTTAAGTAATGAAATTGTTAGCTTAATTGCTAAGAATAGGCTCTGAAGAGTAGACCCTTCAGAGAATTGTTTCAATTAGCATTTAAACCCTAAAAGCCATTACAATATTGCTTGTAATTTGATTGGATGATATGGCAGGATAGTGGGTTTGGAGTTTAATGATTGTGGACGGTGATTTACGGGAATGGCTAAAGGAGGATCGTAATATCCTTTGATACCATATTAATATAATAGAAAAGATAGAAATATTATTGAATTAATGTATGTCATACAAAAAAAAAAACTATTTATAAAGTTGAAAAGAATAATAAACATAGAAGTATAATATCCTAATTAATGACACAATCACCAAAATATAGATACAAGAAGTCAATTATATAACTATGGACAAAAATATAAATATGGTAATAAATATATATGGTAACAGGACCAATCCCTAGATGCAAGCCTTTCCATGTACGGTGATTTTATTTCTATCTATGATATCTTGCAGTTAATCCGCGTTGTCTACTAAATTAATCAACGAATGTGCATAGACTGACAAAAAATTATTATTGATTTAATTTTATTAATATTATTTTATTAATGATCAATATTGAAAAATTCACTAGATTAATAAGTACATCTACTTTAATTAAATAACTAAAAATAGGGGCAATTAGTTTTAAGGACAAATATTCGCTTCTCTATCTATTTAAGGACATAACTTTTATACCAATACTTTAAGGTCCAAAGTTTTGTTTAAAATACAAACTTTTATAGATAAATAATTAAAATTAAATTAATATACCTACAAAACTAATTATATTATTGTTATTCCTATGATGTCACTATCATCTAATTGATTATTAAACTAATCTAAACTTTTAAAATCTTGCTAGAAACTAATATTTATAAAATCAAATTCAAAATTTAAATTTAAACAATCAAATAACTTCTAACAACTTAATCAATTACTAAAATATAGAAAATCAAATAATTCAAATTTCAAATTTCAACAATAAAAAAAATTAAACAACCTACTCAATTTGATTAGTAATTAACAAGGGTGATTTTATTTCTATCAGCGAAATTTGTTAATCTATCCCTCTTTTTGGGTTTTACTGAGATAATATGTATTGCCCACTAAGTTTAACCACGTTGTTGAATAAACTTACAAAAATCAATATTTGCATAATTTTTATGAAATAATGATTCTTTTTAATTCAGTTGTAAATTATCCACTAAATTTTTACTTATATCCACCGTTATATAATTGTGTGTGTGGTGTTTTTGTATACCGGAGCAGGTCCGGCCCAAGCTGATAGAGATGGTAACTGGACTTCGCCTTTTGATATATCGTTTTCCTCATCTTTTGAGAGAGCATCTTTTTCTATTTATAGCTCTGTATTTTGTGTTTTCCAAGATGGATTAAGTCACCAGTGAAATGACCATCTGGGGCATATCTTAGGGGCCCCGTGGCATTCATTTCCTCCCTCCATCTGTCGGAGGGACAACTGTTGTAACTAATTTCTTTGCACTTTACACGTGTCAATTCATCATTTGTTTGTGCAGTAATCATTCATCGTGCGATATCATATGTAGGTATTATTTTCTCATTGGTGAGCAAGCTTGTGTTGATATATCTTCTACCTGTATACTGGAGGTCTTTCTCAAGTTGATTATCTTTTGCTCGGCGGTTTTTCCTTTTGCTCGGCTAATCCTCGCTCTTAGCTCGGCAAATATTATATATAGTCTCTTACGTTATTAGGCCTCACCCATGGTCCTTTTCATCTTTTATGATAATTGGGCCTCATCCTACTCATTCGGCCCATAAAGAGATGTTAGGACTAACTAGGCCCACAAGAGAATGCTTAGAATTATGCTCTCACAATTTCCCCCCAAGCCTTCGAGTCATATTAATTCCGTGAGTTCGGATGCTTGATTTCCTTCAGAGCAATTTCTCATTCTTAGTCAATCTTTTGGAGAATTTTATATTTGTGAATAGCCTCCACGTGTCATATCATCAGTCATTGATTTTGACTAAGCATAATGACATGGCTGTTAAATCTCATTACTTGAGGGTCGCTTCTTACACACATCTCAATAAAGTAAGGCGTCTCTTGGAGGGAAATAAAGGAGAGAAATTTTCAAAAAGGCATTATTTCTTCAACCCTAATTTCTATCTCTTCATCTCCTCCATTTTTTCGCTGAGATCATTTCTTTTGTGATAGTCAAACTTTTTTTATTGTTTTCTAGTTCGTTTCGCCAAATTCGCTGCTTGTCTCGTTCGTCAGTAGTTCTCTTTTCTCTGTAAGTCCCTAATTTCTCATTCCTTATTTTTGATTTATTTTTCGCGTAACCCTAGTTTCAGTTCTTCTCATTGTCGTTATTCGCTGATCATTATGGGGGAAAAGTATGCTTTGAACATCGACATAGACAAATCGAAATTTGAGAGGGCCTATATTCCTAACGGAGTTTCTTGGAGAGAATCTGGGCCCCGTGAGGATATTTTCAAAGATATAGAACTAGGTATACCTTCTTCTCATAATGAATATCCCATTTATACATCCTTCTTCAAGGTTGCTCGGTTGAGGATTCCTCTTGATTCTTTGCTGGTAGATTTTTCGAGGGACACTTATTTTCATCTATGCCAACTAACTCCGAACGTACTCAGAATCATTTTAGGCACGTCTGAATTGAATAGGCGTCTTAATCTCAACCCGGGGTTGAAAAAAATTAAATACTGCTACCTTTTGTCTAAGTTCGAAGATAAATGGAATTTGAGGGCTAGACCCCATTCTCCTTCTATTGTTAAGGGGCTAGCGTCATCTCATAAAGGAGCATTTAACGACGTAGTTCTTCTTACTGGGAATCTTGAACCTGACCCAGTTAACAAAAGCATTCCTAGGCATTTCGGCGCACCTGGTTTTCATTTTACTTCTTACGGATATATATTTTTTGTCTATCAATTGTTTGATGCTTTACCTTGATTGATTTTTTTTCGTTGTAGTTGTTCGAGCGAAGAGGTGTTTTAGTAAACCGCTTTTGGACGAGCTCAATCGTGACCATTTGAACGCGGCTATCAACTATGATGGGCCTGATAATGCAGGGCCTTCTCCCCATCCGAGATTGGCTCACATTCTTCTTAATTACATCCCTCCGTATACCTCCTTTTTCAGCCGTACCAACATTGTTAAGTGGGTTGGCCCTCGCCTTCTGGATAAGGACAAATACGATTTCTTCAGAGATCATATTGTAGTGAACCCATGGGTGGTTGAAAAAAATGAGGGTATTCAGCGACGTATTCTAGCTGGAGAATCTCCGGACTTAGAATTTCCTGAACTTCTAGTTGTCAGAGAAAAAAGAGGCAAAGGGAAGAAGAAAAATAAAGGGCCGGCAGTTGAAATAGTTTGTAACCCCTGGTCGATCGTCCTGTGTTGCAGACTGAGAACGCCGAAGGGGTTTCTGTGGCTGAGCCAAGCACCGCCATTCCGATCTCAAGGAGGCGAGGTGAAGCCGCATTTGCTTCTATTAGGGAAGTTGAAGTAAACTTTCCCGAAGAGGAAGAGTTAGAGAAGGTTAAAGAATCTCCATTGAGAAGAAGACCCAAAAGTGAGGTGTCCATTCTCGAGTCTTCTGATACAAACATGGCTGGCTGGTGTAGTGTTTTTGATTCTTTGAATGCTCGGCTCTATAAAGATAGGGCTTCTGGGAGTTCGACAGGTCCTCATACTAAAAGGAGGAAAACTGCACAAGAAGAGACTCTGCCAGTTGAAGTTAGAGATCCGATCATAGAGGACGCCCGCCCTGAAGTCACTTTTAGTGGAAATGTTAGGGAAGCTGGGATTTTAGAGAGTTCTTCTCCTCCAACTGAAACAAGGGCAAAGGATCATGAAGGTGCCGAACATACGGTTAATTCACCTGCTCATCCTGAGGTGACCGAAATTCAGGAAGATACTCCTTCAGAGGAAACTCTTCCTGAAGAGTTCGTCATTAGGCCCCAAGTTGTTCATGATCAGAGGCCTATCAACATAAAGGATTCTGCTTTGACAAGCAGTAGGGTTGCTTATGCTTTAACAACAGCTATGATCTTGCCAGAGGATGGCAAAAAACTGAAGTCTGTTTCTCTCTCTAAACTGGAATATAGGGGTTTCCAGTGCCAAGTTGGCGTAAGATATTGTATCTTCTTTTCATTGAAATTTAACTTTCTTTTCAATGATCGTTCCTTAACTGCCTTTTTATTTTTCCTATAGTCAAATCAATACTTTTTCGAAATGATTTCTCGATACAAACAAGTCAAGGCTTAAAAAGGAGGTTTCGGAGGCCAAAAAGGAAGCTAATGAGGCCAAAGTCATAATTGTTGACATGACAAATCAGCTTTCTTCTCTTCAAGCCGATTACAACGATGCGACGAAGTCGGCTAAGGAAAATAAGGCTCGTTTGGAGGGTCAAGTTTAGATTCTTCAGGCTCAAGTTGCCGAACTCTAAAGTTCTCTTACGTTGGCTCAAAATAGTAAAGATCAAGCTGTAGCCAAGGCCAGAAAGGAGGAGAGAAGGGTGGCCGAAGCAGCAATTGAGGAGCTCAAGTCTCTTCATTTCGAAGAATTGACCAACGCCGAGACGACAGGCTATAATGAGACCTCAGACGAAGCAGCAGACCAGATTGTAAAGATAAAAGATATCATTTATAAAGCCGGTTATTAGTCTGGTTTATCTGCTGTAGGGGTTGTCGAGGGCGATCCCCTTTTTGATAAGCTGGCACTTTGCCTCCGTAACCTGTTCGCTCAACCTCCCCCAGTTTCTGGGGAAAAGCAAGAAGGCGATAATGCTGCCGACGATAATGAAGATGCGAGCTGATTATCTTTCTTTTTCTTCTTTTCTTGTTATATTCGTCTCTCCTTTTTTTTATGACTTAATGACATGTCGTAATGAAATACCTTTTGCCGAGTATGATTTTCTTTAAATATGTAATATAAATTCTTTTTGTCGAGTATATATCTCTTTGTGTATGTCATACTTTGATCTATTGATTTATTGCAATTATATTAAGCCCCCTAGTTGGCCACGTGGCTTTTAGAAAATGGCCACTGGGCAACTAATGCGAGGGGTTTAAGTATATTCCCAAGGTGGTTCTTGGAACAAAAATAATAATAAATGGTGAATGTCCCTTCGTATCTTTAGGATATTCATTGTACAAGGTTTTGTGACCCCCTGTGTAACCCCTATCCTATATAAATCGGACTCTTCACTGCTTTATTTTTATTGTACTTAACTAAAAAGCAATTTTAGCTTCTGAGTTCCATTTCAATGGTGGACCCAAATAATGAATCCATTTTCGATGCTGCTTCCTCATACGTTGAAGGAGTAGATGCTACAGAAGTGGCCAACATGTTAAGGGTATTTCTTCGCGTTAAATAAAAACATCGTCGTCTGAAGAAGAGCTACGGCCGACTTGCCGGTCGATTTTGTTGACCTTAAAGTCAATTAATCTTATTTTGATAATTACAATAATTTAATAAAGTGTTTTTTAACTCGGTTGTTCCAATGATGATAGCCATTTTAACCGATATATCTTCCGACCAAGTGTAACTTCAAATCGAAGCAAATCTCACACAAGCTTTACAAACGCCTCTACTCACAAAAAATGAACTCAAGTGATATACATGTGCTATACAAAGCCAAGAAAAGATCTAGATCATCAAGCAAGTGAAGATATGCACAAGAATGATCTCCACATGTTCTACAAGTTATCAAAACCAAGAAAGAATCAAGAACATCAAACAAGTAAAGATACGCACAAGAAAATCAAGCATCACGAAGACTCGAATTATCATTAAATGGAGTGAGTGCTTAGATTTTATGTAAAGATACTTTATTGATCAAATCCCTATAGCTCAAACATATTCTTACACCTTTTAAAGATTGATTCAAACTAGCTTGAAATTGAATTTATTTGAAAAACATCATTTTACAAAAACCGAGTTTCAAAATAAATTCATATTAATTTTAAATGATCATATTTTAAGCTCTAATAAAAATAGGTATCTTAGAAACATATCTTTGAGGTTCAAAAATTATTAGAATTTTATTTGAAACTAAATTGTTAAATTGCAAAATATTTTTATTTTACATTTAAAATTCGCTCAATTTTTGTCCAGTTTTGATCTAACGGTAAGATGGAAGCCTTCCCGTACTCCGATCATTTTGAAATATTTAAAGTAGTTAGACAACATCTCCTGGAAATTTTTACTAAAATTTGAGCATGATCCAACAGTCTAATTGGGAGAAATTAACAAAACAATTTTGAATTTTTTTGTCAAAACTAGCTGTTGGAAAGTTTGAAAATGTATACCTTGGAGCCAAAACCTCTCTTAATCATCCCCAACGGCCATATGATTTTGCAAGCTATATATATGATGTCTTAGACATGTTTTAACATACTTGAATCATTCTACAAACTTATTTAATTGATTGTTTTCCTTGATAAACTTATTTAACTAAGTTGCTTTGCTTAAATATTTTTAAAACATTTTAATTCCGCATTAAGTTTTTAAAACCCTATTCACCCCCCTCTAGGGTATTTTTCGACCAACAATTGGTATCAGAGGTTGTACTCTTGTTTTGATTTAACAATCTTAGAGTTTACGATCATGTCTATTTATCAAGGAACCGGAATCAACGAAGGTTCTTCCACCACTAGACCACCTCTATTTGATGGCAAAAATTATAGTTATTGGAAAAGTCGTATGTGTACGTTCCTTCAAGCTAGTGATTTTGAACAATGGAAGGTTACACTCATTGGACCCTATGAGATTACCAAAACCAATGAAAAGGGTAAAGTTACTCCTAAATCTATTTCCGAATATGATGGGAATGATATTAGGAAAATCCAATTTAATGCTAAAGCCTTGAATGCCCTACATTGTGCATTGACTATAGATGAATACAACAAAATTTTTAGTTGTAAAACCGCCAAAGAAATTTGGGATAAATTAGAAGTTACCTATGAAGGAACCTCACAAGTTAAGGATGATAATATTAATATGCTTGTTTATGATTATGAACTTTTCAAAATGGAGCCTAATGAATCACTTGCCTCTATGTATAATAGGTTCTCTATTATTACTAATGCTTTAGATCTTCTTGGAAAGGAATATTCAAATGAAGACAAGATTCAAAAAATTCTTAGAACACTTCCCAATAAGTGGAGACCTAAAGTAACAGCTATTCAAGAAGCCAAGAATCTCAAGACGCTAAGCATGGATGAACTCTTGGGTTCACTTAAAACTCGTGAGAAGGAATTGGCAGGAGAAGAAGAAAGTGATTCAAAAGCCAAAAAGGTCACTAGCTCTCAAAGCAACTCAACTAGATGATGATGAGGAGTTGATGATAGAAGATGAGGATATGGCTCTTCTTTCTAGAAAATTCATAAAATTTCTAGCCAAGAAGAAGAAATTTCAAGGAAAAGGAAACAACTTTGATCCTTCATCAAGAAGAAACAATGATCGATCTATTCAACCAAGAGTTAAAAATGAAGAAGAAAAGAAATGTTTCCATTGCCATGAACCAGGGCATTTCAAAACAAATTGCCCGGTTAGAAGAAAAGAAAGAAGAGACAAAAGAGACAAAGCCTTCAAGCAAGTAAGACACGCCCTCAAAGGCACTTGGAGTGATTCCGAAAAAGGTGAGTCCAATGCCGATTCAAGCGACGAGGAAACGGCAAATCTTTGCCTTATGGCAAGAGACGATGAGGTACACTCTTCTTATAACTCATCTAGTGATGATAATGCCTCTATTAATAATGATATACATGATGAGAATGACTATGAAGAATTATATGATATGTTTGAGGAATTGCATAAAAAATTTAAAAATTTGTCTAAAATGTATGCAAGCCTCAAAAAGGAAAATTTGATTATTTCTAGCAAGTGTGAAAACTTTGAGAAAGAAAATGTATTTTTAAAAAATGAAAACAAAACCTTGAAGAAAGGAAAAGAGAAAGAAACTCCAAACTCACTTATATTAGAAAATGTCAAATTGAAAGATCAAGTGGATGACTTAACTAATAGTCCAGCCAAGTTCACCAAAGGAAAGGATAACTTGGATAAATTATTAGGAATGCAAAGGTGTGTTTTTGACAAAGCCGGTTTGGGCTATAACCAAATTGACAACCAAAAGGATTACAAAAACTTTTTTAAAACATACACACCTCATGATCCCACTCATCTTTGCTCATATTGTGGTAGAAATACTCATTATGTGGGTCATTGTTTTTATCGAAATGAAAGTTTCCCTAAAAGGAAATTTGCTTGGGTTCCAAAAGGAACCATTATGTTTGCTAACCCAAAGGCACCCAACACATTTTGGGTACCAAAGGAAAAGTTACTTAAAGTTATGGTGTAGGTGTGCTTGAAAGCCAAAGGTAGCAAAACCAAGTGGTTCTTGGATAGTGGTTGCTCAAAGCACATGACGGGAGACAAGAACAACTTCTTAAGTCTTATTCCCAAGAAATGAGGGAATGTGACTTTCGGGGACAACGCCAAGGGCAAAATCATTGGTATATGTAAGGTTGGTAATAAATCTTCTTATATTGATAATGTTTTACTTGTTGACGGTTTAAAACATAACTTGCTTAGTATTAGTCAATTGTGTGATAAAGGTTATGAAGTTACTTTTAAATCCGAATGTTGCATTGTTAAAAATATTAGTGATAATTCTATCTTGTTTGTTGCTTATAGATCAAATAACGTATATACTCTTGAACTTGATGATTTATCTCAACAAGATGTTAAATGTTTATCTGTGTTAAATGATGCTTCTTGGTTATGGCATAAAAGATTAGGTCATGCTAATATGGATTTAATTAATAAATTATCTAAAAGGGAATTAGTTAAAGGATTGCCTAAAACTAAATTTGCTAGAGATAGAATTTGTGATGCATGTCAACTTAGTAAAGAACACAAGTCTTCCTTTAAATCTAAGAAAGATATTACTACTAGTAGACCACTTGATATGTTACATTTAGATTTATTTGGACCTAATTCGGTTGCTAGTTTAGGTGGTAAATTCTATGCCTTTGTGATTGTTGATGATTTTTCTAGATTTACTTGGGTATTCTTTCTTACTCATAAAAGTGAAACACCTTATGTATTTGCTAAATTCTGTAGAAAAGTTCAAAATGAAAATGGTGTTTCTATTATACATGTTAGAAGTGATAGAGGTAGAGAATTTGATAATATTGATATTGAGAATTTTTGTGATGAGCATGGTATTAATCATAACTTTTCGGCACCTAGAACTCTTTAACAAAATGGTGTGGTTGAAAGGAAAAATAGATCTCTTCAAGAGATGTCTAGAACCATGTTACATGAACATTCTTTACCGGAATATTTCTAGGCGGAAGCCGTTAATACCGCATGCTATGTAACTAATCGTGTTATTATTCGTAAAAAGTTAGATAAGACACCTTACGAGTTATGGAATGATAAGAAACCTAATATTGCATATTTTAAGGTTTTTGGTTGTAAATGTTTCATTTTAAATGATCGTGATCATTTAGGAAAATTTGATGCTAAATCCGACGAAGGAATATTTCTTGGATATGCTACTAATAGTAAAGCTTATCGTGTTTATAATAAGAAAAGTTTAGTTGTTCAAGAATCTATGCATGTTGTTTTTGATGAATCTAATCCTTTTGCACCCATAGTGCATTCCGATGATGATGTTGAAATTATCCAAAAAATTTTGGATATTCAAATTAATGATACATCTAAGGAAGAATCATCGAGTGCTCAAACTTCTTCTAAAGAGATAGAAAGTAAGGGCGAACAAAACTCGAATGATTTACCTAAGAGTTGGAAATTTGTGTCCAACCACCCTATTGATCAAATTATTGGAGATCCATCTAGTAAGGTCATGACTAGATCATCCTTAAGAAATGTTTGCAATAATGTGGCATTTGTTTCTCAATATGAGCCTAAAAACATAAATGAAGCCGAACAAGATGAATCTTGGATGATTGCTATGCAAGAAGAGCTCAATCAATTTGAGAGAAATAAAGTGTGGACACTTGTTCCCAAACCAAATGATCATACTATTATAGGCACTAAATGGGTATTTCGAAATAAAAAGGATGAAAATGGTGTTATTGTTAGAAATAAAGCTAGACTTGTTGCCCAAGGATACAATCAAGAGGAGGGCATTGATTATGAAGAAACATATGCACCCGTAGCTCGTTTAGAAGCAATTCGCATGCTACTTGCTTATTCATGTTTTTAGAATTTTAAATTATATCAAATGGATGTGAAAAGTGCTTTCTTGAATGGCTTTATTGAAGAGGAAGTTTATGTGAAACAACCTCCCGCTTTTGAAAATCATATTTATCCGGATTATGTATTTAAATTTTCTAAAGCATTGTATGGTTTAAAATAAGCACCTAGAGCATGGTATGATAGATTAAGTTCATTTTTAATTAACAATGGTTTTGTTAGAGGCAAAATTGATACTACCTTATTTATCAAAAATTATAACAATGACATGCTACTTGTACAAATCTATGTTGATGATATTATATTTGGTTCTACTAACGACAATCTTTGCAAAGAATTTTCTACTTGTATGCAAAAGGAATTTGAAATGAGCATGATGGGAGAAATAAACTACTTCATTGGATTACAAGTGAAACAATCCAGCCAACCTTACCCTCAGTTTTACTCAATTTAGCCAACCTTAGCCGAGATGCATCATTTACTAATGATCGTCAGCATTAATTTAGAAAGTCTCACGACTGAGCAACAGGGTACCCGAATCCGAATAAAAAAGTTGTCAGCCGAACGAACCGCACCACCAGGGTTTGAGCGACTACCACCAAATCGGGATCAGAACCAAGGGCAATCTTCACAAGTGCTTCCCCCGGTCCAAGGAACCAATCCTCCACAAACGAGTCCCGTCATAGCCGGTCCCGTTTAGATCGATCCTAACAATCAGAATCAATGGGCCCCGGATTCAGGCTCCACCTATCAACAACCAGAGCCACCCATCATCTGGCCGCAACCTCAACCGGGCCTCGATCCCCAACACCAGCCATGGCCACAAGTTTCCGCAAGGCCTATTCCGCCCCCGGCCCCAGTAGCCCCTCCTAATGAATACCCAGACATCAACCGACTTCAGGCAGTGTATGCAGAATCGGTTATACCTCGGGAACACCCCGACGAGGTGTCAAGAGAGAGTGAAGAAATGAAGAAACTGAAAGAGCAGATGAAGGTTCTGCAAAGGGGGATTTCTCTAATAAAAGGAGCAGATGAGGTTACAGATATGAATGCTTTCTCCCTCTACCCAGAAGCAAGATTGCCCCAGGGATTCAAGCTCCCTTCCATCACCAAATTCACAGGAACCACACCCCTAAAACCCATCTTCAATCCTACATCAGATCCATACAAATGTCTGGTTGCGGAGAGCCAGAATTAGCTTAGGCCTTTCACATGACTCTCACGGGGGCCGCCCTAAGATGGCTTTTTGATATGGAGAGACACCACACGAAAACTTGGAGATATATTGTCAAGGAGTTCATGAATAAATACGGGTCCAACGAAGATTTGGAAATTACCCGCAAACACCTGGAAATGGCCAAGCAAGGCGAGAAGGAGAGCTTCAGCGATTTCGTCAAACGCTGGAGAGAGATGGCCTCTCAAATGTCCAAACGACCCGATGAAGAAGAGCAGTTGGAGATCATACAGAAGAATTTTACTCCAGCTGTATTGAGTTGCATGGGAAAACATGTATTCCCACACTTTAGAGCCTTGTTAAGCATGGGGTCACAAGTAGATAAAGACGGCCACTTTAGCCGTAAACCAAATAAGCTCATACCCATATCAACAAAACCCGTTTCAACAGCCACAACAAGCACCCCCGATGAGTTGGCCCGCACAAGGAGACTCTTCGGGCACCGAGGTCAAGAAAAGGAGGAACTTCTGTACCCTTCCCACTACCCTGGTCAAAAGCCTGGAACTACTCCGAAAGGCCGGACTAATCACTCCACTTAACCCACGCCCTCCACCAAATCCAATTCCCAGTACTTGGAGAATGAATGAGAATTGTGCATACCATCAGGCCGCGGGCCATGACACGGAACGTTGTTTGGCTCTCTGCCATCGTATACAAGATTTAATCGAAGCTGGTACCATTCCAGCACCCGGCGGGCCCAATGTTACTAACAATCCCCTTCCCAACCATGCTCCCCCTGTAGGAATTAACGCATTGACCGCTGATGAAGAAGACTTTGATCCCGTGGAACTCGTTCGAGATGACCCAACCTACAAGTCATCCACTGTGCCACCGAAAAAGACTCAAATTGCGCCAGGCCTCAATCCGATAATTGACCAATGGATGGCTAAGATGAACTTCCTACCGGGGTAGGGTTTAGGAAAGGCCAATCAGGGGATCTCATAATCACTTATAATCAAAACCAATCCCGAAAAATTTAGGATATGATGGACCTAACATAAGAAGAAACAACCATAGATGCCCCGAGGCCCTCCCAAGGAGACAATCTGTATGACAGAGACCTCCCCCAAAACTTTCAGTTGGTCGGTAGAACCAGAATCGTCGAAAGCCTCAGAGGGATCAGACCCAGCATCCATTTGGATACAACAAATTACTCGTTCAGGAAGGGTATATCAGCCACCACCAATGGATGCTGAGAAAACACCTTCTCCTAAGGAAATGGGAGGGGATCGAGTACTGGAACAGTTAAAGAAAACCCAGGCATACATCACCATTTGGGGTCTCTTGGTTGCCTCCAAACCTCACAGGACCGCCTTCATCAAACTCTTAGATGAGGCCATCATATCACCAGATTCCACGCCGAACAACTGTCAAACATGATTGGGTCACTTACAGTCCAAAGAACTCTGTCATTTTCAGAAGAAGACTTATCTCCACTGGAGAAGAGACACAGTCTGGCCCTCCATATCACTGTCCGGACCCGAAGGAAAATCCTGCCATAGGTTCTCATCGACAATGGGTAAACTATAAACGTTTGCCCCCTGAAAACCTCCAGATGTCTGGGTATCTTAGATTCAGAACTTTCTCCGTCAGCGGTAACCGTTAAAGCCTATGAAAACACTAGGCAGGCCGTTCTGGGTTCTCTGAAGCTTGATCTCATGGTCGGTCCCAGAAACTTTTCGGCCGATTTTCAAATCATAGACATTCCTTTCAGTTTTAACCTCCTGTTGGGAAGAGCATGGCTACATGACATAGGAGCACTCCCTTCCTCCTTACACCAGAAGATCAAGATACCGTTCGAAGGGAATATAATCACCATCCAAGGAGATCCTGAAAGGACCTTGACGGATCTGGAATTACCTGTTTTGGGCATCAGAAGTCAAAGCATACAGTTGGGAGGCTTTTCTTATGAGCCTCAAGTGCAAGCTCTCACCACCCAAAGAATCAAGTACCTTCCCCCTGATAATATCCCCGGTCTCAGCACCAAAATCATATATATGCTAAGAATGATGAAATACTTACCCGGAGCCAGCCTGGGAGTAGGGCAACCAGGATTACTTCAGGCCTTAGAACCAGTAACGAGGCATGAAAGAGAAGGGTTGGGGTACCAACACACCGAAGAAGACGACCAAAAAAAAAGGGGTCAATGGTATCAGTGTCCGAGTTTTAGCTCTCTTAATGGATTTTTTGTCAAAGAATGAGAGGACTTCCCCTTTTGCGACTTTCAGGAGCCTTGGAGGAACAACGACGGAGATAACCTTCCAGGATGGGAAATCTTCTATGAAGAGGACCTTTATCTCAAGGAAAATGTTATACACGGCTTCTCTACTAAGTTAACGATCGGGCCGAGGGAAGAACACGAAGACGAGGAAGGTGAAGAGGAAGAAATGATTGGAGATCTCTTCGACGTCATGGCTCTAGAGGATGATGGGTCAAGGGACGACCCTGTACACTTAATACACGCTGATCTAGATTACCAGGAAAAAGGGGGAAAGAGTGAAGTTGTAAGGGTAAGAGATAAGAGCAAGGGTAAGGCTAAAGAGGAGTCTCTCCTAGATTTACTTTTCAAACTTGTACCTATAAACACTGTTATTAACGAAGAAGACTCTATTTTGCGGTATCCTGTTAGTTCTGATTCTGTAATTGCTTATATGAAAATGGAAAGACTAAATGAACACCCTTAACGGGAGGAACAGTGCATACAAAGCGAGTTTGAACAGCCAGATAGTCATGAGAAGGAAAGGAAAGAAGTTCGTATTGGGGCAAGTCTAAGTGAGGCAGAAAGAGAGGAATTCACACAAACTTTGAATGAGTACGTGGATATCTTTGCCTGGTCCTATGCTGATATGCCAGGTTTGAACAGCTAAATAGTCATGCACGAGATACACACCAAGCTGGAGTTCAGACCCGTCAAGCAAAAATTGAGAAAGCTTACGCCAGAATGGTCCCTAAAAGTAAAAGAAGAAGTGATGAAACAACTGAGTGTAGGGTTCTTGCGGGTGATCGAGTACCCTTCATGGTTAGCCAACATTGTGCCCGTTCCAAAGGCAAATGGGAAGGTCCGCATGTGTGTAGATTACCGAGATCTCAATAAAGCTTGCCCAAAAGACGATTTCCCATTACCCAACATTGATTTGATAATAGATAATACTGCCAACCATGCCTTGAAATCATTCGTGGATGGTTTTGCCGGGTATAATCAGATCAAGATGCACCCAGATCACCAAGAGAAAACAGCATTTATCACACCATGGGGAACATACTGCTACACCGTTATGCCATTTGGGCTAAAGAATGCCGGGGCAACATATCAGAAGGCAGCTACAGCTATCTTCCACGACATGATTCACAAAGAAGTAGAAGTATATGTGGACGATATGATAATCAAGTCAAAAGAAAGGGAAGGTCATGTACCAGCATTACGGGCTTTTTTTGACCGACTCCGCCAGTACCAGATGAGACTCAATCCGCAGAAGTGTGTGTTAGGGGTAACTAAGGGAAAACTCCTGGGATATGTCGTTAGTAAGAAAGGAATCGAGGTAGACCCTGCCAAGGTTCGAGCTATCCGAGAAATGCCCGAGCCTCGTACTGAAAAAGAAGTCCGTAAATTTTTGGGTAATTTGCAATACATCAGTAGGTTCATCTCTCAGCTCACTCAGACTTGCGAGCGCATCTTCAAGCTCCTGAGGAAATCTTCACCAGGAGAATGGGACGATCAGTGCCAGGAGGCTTTTGATAGAATCAAAGACTATCTCTCCAACCCCCCAGTATTAGCCCCACCACAGACCGGACTGCCACTAATCTTATATCTAACGGTCATGGATTCGGCTGCAGGAGCTATGCTAGCCCAACATGTGATTGATACCCGAAAAGAACAGGCCATCTACTACATCAGCAAGAAACTGTCCCCATTTGAGATAAACTACACGCTATTGGAGAAATCATGCACCGCTCTTGTTTGGGTAACACAGAAATTACGGCACTACATGCTAGTTTTCCCAGTCATCCTGGCATCACGAATAGATCCGCTAAAATACCTCTTCGAGAAACCAGCTCTCTCAAACCGTATGGCAAAATGGTTATTCCTACTCTCCGAATTCGACATCACCTACATGACCCAGAAGGCAGTCAAAGGAAAAATCATAACTGATTCCCTGGCCCACAACCCAATATTGGGAGACATGTTGGAAGAAGCCAAATTTCCAGATGAAACTATCATGAATGTTGAGATCGATGAAGACTGGAAATTGTACTTTGACGGGGCCGCTAATCGAAACGGGAATGGAATAGGCATCCTGTTGGTCTCTCCAGACCAAACTCACTCTCTGGTATCATATCGTCTCTACTTCTTCTGCACTAACAATATGGCCGAGTATGAAGCTTGTATAATTAGATTAGAGATCGCACTCCAAAGGGGTATACGAAGAATACAACTGCATGGAGATTTGGCATTAGTAGTCCACCAAGTGCTAAAAGAATGAAAGATCAGAGATGAGAAGTTAGTACCATACCTCGCCCGACTGGAGGATGTCGCAGGGAGATTTGAGCATTCGGAGTTTTACTATGTCCCCAGGTCACAAAACAGTTTTGCTGACGCACTAGCAACCCTGGCATCAATGATCGATATCCTGGAGGGGATAGAAGAAATAACTCTTACCGTACAAAGAAGACCAGGACCAGCACACTGCATGGCCCTTGAGGTAGAGAATGAAAAGGATGGGGACTCAACCACTTGGTTTTATGACATCTGGAACCTATTGAAAAATCATCGGTATCCCGAACAAACAGAAAAGAGAACGCGGGTCACACTCAGGAGATTAGCATCAAGGTTCATACTTTGTGCCGGAAGGCTGTATAAGAGGAACTACGATGGGACCCATCTACAATGTCTCACTAAAGAAGAATCTGTCAAAATGATGGATCAGATACATGGGGGCGATTGTACCTCATATGAGCGGCCATACACTTGCCTGCAAAATCATCAAACAAGGTTATTACTGGTCTACCCTGCAAAACGACTGTGTTAACCACGTACGCCGTTGTCACAAGTGCTAGATCTATGCTAAATCTCAGAAACTTCCTACGAAAGAGTTGTACAACATGACTGCTCCCTGGCCTTTCGCAACCTGGGCAATTGACATCATTGGAAAGATTTCGCCCAAAGCCAGCAATGGCCATGAATTTATACTAGTGGCCATCGACTACTTCACCAAATGGGTAGAGGCCGAGTCTTTCCAAGCCCTTGACGCTAGGAAAGTTGCCCAATTCGTTAGACGGAATATCATCTGTCGGTATGGGGTCCCTCACGAGATCATCACGGATTACGACACCCACTTCGAAGGAGAGGCTAATACAGTCATGGAGGAATACGGTATTACCCGACACAGATCTTCGCCATACAGACCACAAACCAATGGGGCAGTTGAGGCCGCCAACAAGAATCTGAAGAATATCCTAAGCAAGATGACCGACACCTGTCGAGACTGGCCGAAAAAATTATCACATGCATTGTGGGGATACCGCACCACCGAGAGGGTCTCCACCGGGGCAACCCCATTTTCCCTTACATACGGGATGGAAGCAGTCCTCCCTGTTGAATTAGAAGTCCCTTCCCTCAGAGTAATGCTAGAGAATCAAGTTAATGAGATGGAATGGGTCCAGGCACGTTATAACGAGCTGGCCTTGCTAGATGAGAAGAGATTAAGAGCCGCATATCACCACCAAGGGTATCAGAAGAGAATCGCTCGAGCATTTAACCAGAAAGTAAAAACTCAGGGTATCAATGAGAACGACATCATGTTGAAAGAAATTCAAGAACCAACCAGAGACCCAAGGGGAAAGTTCGGGCAGAAGTGGACAGGGCCATACATTGTCAAAGAGATTGATATAGGGGGTGCCGCTATGCTCGCTGACTTAGACGGACAATTACTGCATTCACCAGTCAATATAGATCGATTGAAGAAGTATTACCAATAGATATAATATGTATGGATAAGAACTACGTAAACCTGAGCCCCAACTCAAACTTGTGTCTTTGAAAAATCAAAAGGGGAACGTAGGCAACCTGAGAAGTGACTTCAGGCCCGGTTTAAACATTGTATAGAAATTTATTTCCCATAAACAATCCTTCGTATATTATTAAGGTGGTTCAGAATACAGAAAGTTACAAAGGAGATACAGCATACATGAAAAACCTAATCCCTAGGGGTTGGCCAAGCAAGGTCCTCAGTGGCCAAGTCAATTAGAGCCTCATCCAGGATATGGTATGCAAAGACAATGCTCTCCTCTGTGGGCTCGAAATCCATGAACCGAAACCATTTCATTTGAAAGGGGTCATCAATCAGCTCCTCTTCTAGAGACCCCCAACAAGAATGGACGATGTCAACCCGGAGGGGCCGGGTAATACCAAAATAGGCATAGTTGAACTGATAAGTCAGTCGAGCACGCCACATTCTCTCCACAGATAAAGAAACATGCTGGGTCAGAAATTTAGACTCGGAAGAGAAGTTGTTCAGGCCAAGGGGAATGTCCTGAGGGACGTTGAACTGCCGAAAAAGATGTCCTGGGAGATAAAAGGAAGTGAACCAGAGCCCACGGAGCCGAACGTAATTCTGACCTCCTGTACTAAGCACCATCGCCCTCAGTTTCCACCAAGGAATGTTCCACCGGATAGCCCAAAAATTCTCCGAAAACCACACCGTCCAATCAGAGGAAGACATGGTCAAGGCACCAAAGAGGGGACGACGGAAGAAGTGCGTCGGGTTGTCAAGCCGAACCCCATTGAAACCCACTGATCGGAAATGCTCCAATAGCCATATATATAGCAAACGCGGACTTCCCTTTTTGAGATCATCTAGGCCATTCAGAGTCTCTGCGAGAACGATAGGCACTATAGATTCCCCATTCCTAACATGGTAAATTAAACTCAGAATAGTCGGATCGACATGGGAAGAGCCCGTCACCGTTAGCATATCAGAAACAAGACAGATCAAGGCCGCCGCAGTACGCCCCACGCTATAAGTGGCTCTCTCTTCGTAACGATGAAAGAATCTCACCATTTTATGGAGGTCAAGAAGCCCGTCGATAATAAAACCATCACAAGCCGTTTGGGGAATGGCTAACAGAGCAATCAGCATATCTCGAGGACCGATTTCTTTTATGGGAACAGCCATTGGGAAACGAACGTCAGAACGCAACAGCCAGGAAAACTCCTCATAAGTAGGGCATAACTCATCTAGCTCGAAGCGGAAAAGATGATCAGCAGGGCTCTAGAAATACAAAGCGCCTAACAAAAAGGAAAAATCTACAGGACGATGGCACCAGCCCGCTAAAGGACTGAATGCACCAAAGTTTAAACCATTTTCAGAAGATATCAGAGTATCTCGAGCTTCAACATAAGAAAAATCAGAATTTGTGCGATAAGAAGACATTTTGGGAAAGGTGTGGGGATGAAGGAAGGAGGATGGATGTATTTATAGCAAAAACGAGGGTCCTGTACATGTTTGTCGCGCGACAAACCTATATCCAAGAGGGATTGTCGAGCGACAATCATCTTTGGTGTAGCCCTATTTTTGCCTTTTTTACACATAAGAGTCATTTTTGCCAAAAGAATCACTTTTGAATGCATGTGTGCTCACTATGTTCTTTTACAGGAACATTAAGTACCACTGCGTTACAAGGTATGGCTCCTAAATTTATTTCTCATCACAGATAAGGAACAAATGTATATCATCACACACAAATAAATATTTTTCATAAATCCAATAAAAGAACAGTTTTCAAAAACTAAAATCTCTGTCTACATGTCTAAAAATAAACTACATGTCTGAAACTAACAAAATGCAGGAAAAACTAATATATCCTAGTGCGCTTTGACACGCTCCCACTGTCACCAAAACCCTCCTCCGGAGTAGGATCGACCACAGGGACATCCGAATGAGAAGGAACTACTGCCTGAGAGGGCCCCGTCGGCTGAACCGGAGCTGTAGGGCGGATCACTGAAGATCGTGAACGCCTGGAGGTCCGGCTACTGCTCCTTCGAGACTCTGTCCGAGCGCGAGAGGAGGACAAAGGGTCATCCACCCGTAGAGATACATCGATCGCCCTCTAGTAATCGCGCATGTACGTCGTGGGGTCCCGACCGACGAACTGGAGGAGGTTCCAGTTGTAGAGGTACTGGGCATGGAGAGCTCTCAGATCTGCAGCACGAACACTCAGCCGCTGCAAAAGACATAAGAGAGGGAATTAACACATTTTTAAGATAAACAGATATAAAAGAACAGCAGAAGACAGAAATGAAAGGACATACCTCGTCACCCACGCGGCCGCCTAGATAATCAAAAGTATCCTCGGGTAAAAGATACTCGGGCACGGTATAGCAGCGAAGACCGGCACCAACGTAAGTAATATCCCGAGGAAGGGATGGAATGTCAACCGGAGGAACAGATGGACCTGCCGGTACCGCCGCAGAAGTAGACCCGCCCTCCTCACGGATCGGGAATAGGAGGGATCGGGAAGAAGAACCACCGAGACCAGGAGAACGGGCCAGAGGGCCCATAGCAGCCGATGAAAGAGGGGTAAGCGTAGCATAGGTACGGACACCCAGAGGATCAGCAATGGAAGTCGCTCTCAGAGGCGGGACCCCACTAGAAGGAGTGGCGGCAGCAGCAGGAGGGGTCTGCCCAAACTGCTCATAGTCGACCCCGAAGTCCGTAGGCTCCTAGGACCGCTCGAAAAAATCTGCTCCCCCTCTCTCAGCATGCTGCTCCTCTCTAGGCGTTGTCTGAGGCGACTGCTCTGGAACCGCAGTTGCCCCACCTCCCTCGCCTCCCTCAGGTCTATCGTCTCCAGCAGCAGGAATACCCCTCTCCCCCTCGGGATCCTCATCGTCAGAATCCAGAATATTGTCCCTCTAATCGGGGACAGGTGGCAGATGACCGGGGACCGGGGACCGTCCTGGACAAATGAGTCTGTCCCCGTATGTAGTTGGGATCGCCTCCCAACGCCCGGTATCTCTTGTAGAAGACCCGTCCTCGAGTCCCCTTCGGCTCCCTCATCAAATAATGGGCAGCAAAGACAGTGTAGTCTCCCTCTTAGGTAAACGTCTGAAAGTCGAGCCCATCAACCAAGGCCTGCACCATCACCGGGTCAATCTCGCCCGTCCGTCTCATCAGAACCGGTGGAAATAAAAAAACTCAGGGCCACTGGGCCGGTGTGTGCTGGCGGATAACTCTCTCGCCCAGATAGAAATGGAGGCCATACTCGTCCCTAATCAGCCGCCTAGTCCTCGAGGCGGTCAAAGCGCGGCCATATCCAAAATGGAGACCTAGATCACCCTAGGGAGCCCACTCAATCTAAAACAAAAGAACAAAATTTTATTTCAATTATTTATATTCCATTTACTATTTATTTATTAAAAAGGAATACTAAGACATTTACCTGCTCCTCCAACAGGTCGTGGACCGCAGCAGCTCCGGTCTCCCGAGTCCGGTATACATAGGGAGCCCTATAGTTCCCCGCAATGAATCGGTGAAAAAGGGGGAACTGATAGTCGTTCTCAACGAGAAGATCCACCTGGGCGCGACCCAGACGGGTATACGCCACGAACCAACTCTGAAGAGAAAAAATAAAGAATATCAGCAACAATTAATAGGTAATATATAAAGGACTAAAGCAAAGATAAAAGGACAAAAGTATATACCTCCCACAGCAAAGAAAAGCCTTTGAGGTTCAGGGCCAAATGACGGGAAACCTGGTCCATAGCATCATAAAGGACGGCAAGAATAAAGCCACCCCAGTCATAGTCGAACATAATACTAAAATCTCGGAGATAGGGCAGCCACCAGAGATGGACCGTGTCCCCCCCACGGGCCTCGAACAAATCGTGGAGCGTCAGTAAGAGAAGGACGCGGGCATACTGACGCGCCTCCTGGCGTGTTATTGGCGCCCTTGAAGCAATCAATCTGGCTCTCTCGGTCGTCAGACGCGTGACCAAAACAGCCCGAGAAATCGTATCACCGGAACTTCGTCGCTCTGGAAACCATCCTAGTGCACCGACGATGCCCTCTACCATCAGACGCAAGGGGACATCAATCTGGATAGGGACCTCCCCTGAAGGAACCCGATCAAAGCAAATAGGTCCAGGGGGGTCATCGTCATCTCGCCCCAGCTCCAATGAAAGGTGTGAGTAGTATCCCACCAATGGGAGGCGAGCGCCGACACCAAAACCGCTGCCCTAGATACTCGCTCTGGGAGGGCGTCAAAGAGAGAATCGAAAGGAGTCGTAAGAAGCAACTCTTAGAAAGGGGTCGGTGCCTGTCGCCACTCTAATGAAATAGTGTTGGGGGAACCCCAACCTTGGCCGACCCACTGCAGACAAAACGGAGATAAATATAAGTAACCTGAGGGTACTTTGGCGTAATTACGAGAGTTATAGGGTTATAGGGGAAAATTATGTAATTTTCTAAACCTGAGGGTACTTTGATGTAATTATGAAAGTTATAGGGTTATAGGGGCAAATTATGTAATTTTCCAAAACCTGAGGGTACTTTGGCGTAATTATGAGAGTTATAGGGTTATAAGGGTAAATTATGTAATTTTCCAAGCCTGAGGGTACTTTGGTGTAATTATAAGAGTTATAGAGTTATAAGGGTAAATTATGTAATTTTCCAAAACTTAAGTGTACTTTGGCGTAATTACGAGAGTTATAGGGTTATAAGGGTAAATTATGTAATTTTCCAAAACCTGAGGGTACTTTGATGTAATTATGAGAGTTAGAGGGTTATAAGGGTAAATTATGTAATTTTCCAAACCTAAGGGTACTTTGGTGTAATTATGAGAGTCATAGAGTTATGGGGGTACATTATGTAATTTTTTAAAAAACCTAAAAGAGTATCACAAGTAAAAGTATGTGTTCACTAAATCGGACGTTATTTCTAGGCAGACATGTATACTAAATACGAGAATTGTTTAAATACATGCAGGAAACGAAGTAAATAATCAAACAAAGAAAGAATTTCAGGAAAACATACCAGAGATCGTCGACGGATCTCGTGAGAAACAGGCTCCATCAAGAGCCATGGAACATCCGAGACTGGAGCAGCCCGGATAACGTCTTGGTAGACCACCGCCCGACCGCGGTCCACCCATCCTCACCGTACCAGTCGAGGTCCTCCCAGTCATCATGGTGAGGGCTGCACCGGAGAACGCCCTGAGCATCGGTAAAGGTGACCTCCTCCTGGTCACCCTCTAATATATCTGGCTGTGCAGGATCCATCAGTATAGGGGTAGGATAGCAGAAAAGTTAGAAAAATCGGGAAAGCGGCAGGGCTTCTGCGCTTGAGAGAGGAGAGAAAGAGAGCTAGAGAGAGAAAGAGAAAGGAGAGAAATGAGGTGGAATGAGCTCAACAAAGGGCTTATATAATAGACCAATTTGTCGCGCGACAAATGGGCTCTTTGTCGCGCGACAAAGAGATCTCCACCGAGATGTCGCGCGACATATTGTCCCTTCCCTTGATTTTTTTTTACCTTTGTCTCATTTTGTCTCCTGCAAGAATGCTTCAGAGAAACAGTTTTCTGAATACCGCACACTCATGATGAAAATCCGAGGAACAGACTTCCAAATCATCTCTCCGAAAATGCGAGAACGAAATATGAACGGTTAAGATAGTCTCTGATCTCTAAAGAAGGACCAAGACCGTCGATGAGAAAAAGCAAAATATCAGAATAAGACGGGAATAGAAAAAATTGAAAGAGTAGAGAAGAGAAAGAACCCGCATGAGCGCCCAAAGCGAGCAAGAAAAACAGAAATGTAAAGTGACAGGGAGAGCCACACCAAAAGTGACAGCTAGGCCAAAACCGGCTCAGGGCTTCGTTTTGAGTAAGTAAGGCTCCTGATCACAACAAAGGGATAATAAAGACTCTTGGTCAAAAACAGAGAAGGCCAGAAAAAGTCTTTCCCAAAAGAGGGAGAAATAAGGACATCAAAAAAATAGAAAACGATGTGGGCCCACCAAAAAGGGAGAATTAAAAAGAGACCAGAGATCAGAGATTGACCTTTCATACAAATTTTCTTTTCAGCACGATACAGAAGAGATGGTTTGGAAAACCTCGAATTATCACTCTGCGAAGAGCAAAAGAAATCCAAAAACTGCTTTCTGATAGAAGTATTTTCACTCGAGGAAAATATGAGAGTAAAACTTCAAAAAGATACGGGAAATGGACATCCAGGTAGAGATTAAACCCCGAGAAGCTCTTTTCACTCTCACAAAATTTCTCTCTCTCTCACTCTAGCAGTCTAAGAGAGAGACAACAAAAAATTCACCAGAATACAAACACAAGCCCTCCTCGAGGCAAATCACGAGCACAAGCCCTCGCCAGAGGCAAAAATACTAACGAAAAGCCCTCCTAGAGGTAATTTTCTTTCTTTCACAGATCAAAAACCCTCCCAAAGAGGCAAAGTGTAGCAATGGTAGTCTTCCCACCTGAGGCGAGAAGATCAAAAGCCCTCCCAGAGAGGCACAGTGTAGCAATGGTAGTCCTCCCACCTGAGGCGAGAAGATCAAAAGCCCTCCCAGAGAGGCACAGTGTAGCAATGGTAGTCCTCCCACCTGAGACGAGAAGATCAAAAGCCCTCCCAGAGAGGCACAGTGTAGCAATGGTAGTCCTCCCACCTAAGACGAGAAGAACAAAGCCCTTCCAGAGAGGCAAAGCGGAACAATGGTAGTCCTCCCATCTGAGGCAAATGAAGCAAATGAAAGTCCTCAAAAGAGGCAATGAGGTAACACAAGCGCTCTTCGGATGCAAAACCAAACACAAGCCCTCTCCGGAGGCATTCACGAACACTTTTTGCATACACGCACTTCCTTAGAGTTCTTGCGGGAGCCATGGACCACGGTTTCTTCCAGTCGCCTCAATTCCTTACAAGTAAGGAACTTGAGTCGAGAGGGTTTGTAGACACCCCGATCCATGACCCCCGCAAGAACCCTAACGACCTTTGAGAAGTACTATTTTTGGAGTCCAGAACTCACCCGAGCACCCAAAACTGCCCCGAAAGGTTTTGTTGGCCAAACAAACCTATTTTTAAAGTGAAAACATGCACTTTTTGGGAACATGTCACGCGACAATAACCCTACCATCCACTCTCTGACACATCAGTCTGTCGGAAACATCATTTCAGTTGTTTGTCGCGCGACATGATACCCATTGTCGCGCGACACATGCCCTTTTTGGGGACATGTCGCGCGACATACTCTCCCCCACCACTATAAATAGGCCAACACCCCTCAAAGATTAAAGACAACAACTTGGGATTGAAGAATTATTGGCTTATATCTGATTTTCTAGTCTTTCGTCGAGCATTCTCGATTATCGTATTATTTCTGAAGAATTATCGAATCTATTCTCGACACTCGACGTGTCCCGTCTCTGGAATCAAATTCTCGAAAATATCTGAAGAAGAAAAAAATTATTATCACCGAAGATCTCTCTGTCGTATTATATTTTCTTTCTTATTATTATTCTCGTCGGGAAGGTAAAGAAAGTCTCTTCTAGTATTTAAACATTAGATATCTGTGTACTTGTTTTCCTTCTGTCATTTTGTCCACGTTTTATTTGAATAAACTTATTGCCAAGTTACAAATAGTCTACTGTTTTCAAAACAAAAGACCCTGATAAAATCATTTGCAAAACCAGAAAAGTAAGTACATTATCATCCGGATAAATTCTGTTTTCAAAATCCTGACCGATAAAACCTACTTAGGAATTTAAAACTCAGTATATCCTATCTCTTTCATAAATTGTAATATGCCTGGTAAAAACTCCCCTCAAGTGTTCTGATTCCATATTAAATTAGTTTCGATACAAGATCCGAACTTTTCCAAAAGAAGTTAAAACCCGAAAAAATCGTTGTTATCTGAGAAATAATACGGGAAACTCTCTCTTTAAAAAACAACAATGTTTGTCATTTGTATTTATGTTTTCTCTTAAAACAAAACATCGGATCTCGGAACACAAAGGCTTTCATACCCTTTCCCGTTCTTCCTGGAAATTAGGGTTTCTCATTTTAAAAGTAGTAGACTGTCAATTAAAGCATCCAAGTTTTTCAACATAAAATAAACATGTAAGTCCCCTAGAGACCGAAAGGGCGGAATGGGTGCTTAACACCTTTCCAATCCGTAACATAGTTTTCGAACCCTATAGAATCCTGGTTTCGTAGACAAATGTGTAAAGAAAGGCTTATTTGTAGCCTTTCCTCTTACACCACTATTTTATTCGTTTTCTCGTAAAACGTACTGGCGACTCTGAATGAACCCTCTTGCATCTAGAAATAGGATAGAGGAACACTCGATTAAGAGATTATCAAACCCAAAAGAAGCAAATAGAACGACGGAATCCCCTTCCGACGTTTCAGACGCCCAAGGACGTGAGAGAGACCCGAGGGTCGCATTTGTGGATTCTCACACCAAGTCCTTGATATGATCGGCTTCCTGTTTACTTTTCACCAGCATGTCATCCACATAAACTTTCATAGTTTTTCCGATTTCGTCATGGAACATTTTGGTAACTAGTCGCTGATAACTGGCTTCGACATTCTTAAGGCCGAAAGGTATGACTTTGTAACAATACAATCCCATCGTGGTGATGAAAGTGATACAATCCTGGTCTGGCCCAAACAATGAAATTTGGTGGTACCCCGAATATGCGTTCAGAAAACTGAATCTTCGATGACCGGCTGCCGAGTCTACCAATTGATCGATTCTGGCCATTGGAAAGTTATCTTTGGGGGCAGGCCTTGTTCAAATCGGTGAAGTCAATACATACCCTCCATTTTTCGTTCTTCTTTTTAACTACCACCGGGTTAGATATCCATTCCGAAAAGTCAGCTTCTCATATAGTTCCAGCTTTAATAAATTTTTGGACTTCTTCTTCTACAGCCATAGCCTTTTCGGGTGACGTCCGGCGCGGCTTTTGTTTAATTGGCTTAAAAGTAGGGTTTATATGTAACTTGTGGCACATTACATCTGCTGACATTCCAGGCATATCATAGGGTTGCCAGGCGAACATGTCAACATTCTTTCTTAAAAATTCGGTGAGATCTTCCCTTTGTTCTGCTGTCAGATCGCTGCCGATCAAAAAATGTTTCTCCCTATCATCTGACCCTTCTACTACGAGGGTTTTAAGTAGGTCTTCGAAAACCCTTTCTTCTGGTCGTCCCCAGACCCCACCATCGACAGGGGGACTGCTCTTTGGTTGCTATTTCTTATGCTCCTTACCCTTCCTCTGATTCGAGGGTTCGGGCACATCACTTTCCTTTCCTGTTTCTTCATTATTTTGCTCAATAGATTTGGCCGACTTGTGGGCCGAGTTCGCCTGCTCAGCATATGTTGTTTCCTTCATTTTCGACAGTGATCCTCTGATTGCCAAATTGAAACAGTATCTAGCATCCTCTTGTTTGCCTCGAATCACACCCCCCCTTAGGAGTGGGAAATTTTAGTTTTTGATGGAACGGTGAGGCGACAGCCCTTATTTTTCCAAGCTAATTTCGTCCGAGCAAAGCATTATACGGAGTTTCAATATTCATCACGAAAAAATCTGTTACTACAACCATTTCTCCAATTCGGACCGGAACACTAACAACACAAATCGGCCAGACTGCATCACCACTGAAGCTGTAAATTGGGGAATCTACTTGCCGAATATATTTGCTTGAAATGAACGGTTTCAGCTCGTTGTAGGCTTTCAGATACATTACTTCAGAAGAACTGCCTGGATCAATCAACACTCGCTTGACATCGAAGTTGCAGATATTGGCCATTATAACCAAAGCATCATTATGGGGAAAATCTACCCCCTCCAAGTCTTCTTCTGAAAAAGATAATTGATAGATCACATTATTCTCCCGATCCCGTTTCGGAGGAGCCGATATTGACATGACTTCTTTAACTGGATGAGCCTCTGCCCATAATTTTGCTCGAGCCAAACGTGCTTGCAGATGGTTCCTTGTTGCTTCTGACTTGTTGACAACATCGTGTATAGCTTCAATTATCCCAACAATAGGTTTGGTCGCTTGAGCCGAAGTACGCTTTTCCTTAGCCATTCTTGGTTGCTCATTCGATTTTACTTCATATGATAGGAACATTTGAGTGTGGAATTCCGTGTTTTAGGATCGCCGAGCATAGGCCTCGGCCATCTGAAAAACTCTTCGTTTTTAATTTCGTGCATGATTTTATGGATGGGCTTATTAAACACCGTATTCACACCTTTGAAAGCATTCAATTTGTTGTCATCATCACCACTGTCTTTCTGATCATTGTCCCTTTTTATTCTTTTTGTCATGATTGTCATCCCTTCGATCGCGATTCCCATTTCTGTCCCTTTGGAACCCCTGTTGCTTGTTCATTGCTTTATCGTCGTCCTTCACTCTTGAGAATTCGTCAACCCGAGCAAGTAAATCATTGAACGTTTAGGGAGGTCGGCACGTTAGGTCATTGTAGATACCATTGCTGTCGTATGGCAAACCAAACTTGAAGGTACTGAGAGCGAATCTTGGATCACAGTCTTCAGCTTCTTGATACAATTCAAAATACCGTTGAGAATACTCACGCAGGGTTTCACTTTGTTTCTTCCTGAGTTGGGTTAAAGCTTCGAGACCCTTAATCATTCTACTATTGGTAATGAATCGAGCAGTGAATTACTCGGCCAGCTCTCTGAAGCTATTAATCTTTGCGGGGGGTAGCTTATCAAACCACCTAAACGCAGTGTCCCCTAAACTGGCTGGGAACATCCTGCACATGTGAGGTTCCTCGCCTCTCCAGTAAGCCATAACTTGCTTGTAGTGACGGACATGATCGGCCATCATAGATATTGAATTTCGGTTGTCTGAATTTCTTCGAAGGCGGCACGTTCTGAATGCGCTTAGTAAACGAGGAACCGTGATCTTCTCCCATGGCTCTCCTCGCTAATTCTGCAGCCGACTTCTCATCCTTTGTCTTATCGGCTATGGCTGAATGGATTAACTTTCACAAATCTTTCTCTGCCCAGTTGTTCAACGGGTTTTCCTTCCCTTCAACTACCTGTACTGACTTGGTCACCTTATTAGGCTTACAAACTCCCTTTGTTTCCAATCGTTCAAAAACACTATGATATCTTGACCAGTTTGGACTGGCTTGGCGTTCCTTTTCTTCAATAATACCTTCATTAAACCTTCTTTTCGAATTAACCTCATCATATTCATCCTTTGGGGAAGAGACAATCGTCTCAGCCTCTCTCAGTTCAGCCAATTTGAATGGTTTATCTGCCACTTTCTTAAGCATCTGTTCCTTAAGGAGTTGTGAGAGTATTTCATTTTCTCGCCGTAATTTAACCATTACGGCAGATTCATTTAAAACAGGAGCATCTCCTTCAGGATAGTTGGGCTCGTAAAGGTTATTTGATGAATGAGTATGGGAATGGTTTAGAATAGGTTGTCTGGACACTGTAACTACAGGTCTATTTGTATTCAGGTTCATATTTGGGATAGGATTTGGATCTACAACAGGGACTACGTTTGAATTCTCACCAATCTGATGGCTTCTAGTTTGAACCATTTCTAAACAGTTATCACAAAGGACTTTGTACCAGATTTCGAATCGAGTAAGACAGTTATAAGGAAAACGGCAAAAAATGAATAACAGAGTTTGAAGGAAAAAGGTAAGATGATAAAAGGTAGAAATCCAATTACCGAAAAATGAGGAATAGCCTTTTGTTGCAGTTTCCCACAGACGGCGCCAATTGTGTGTGGTGTTTTTGTATATCGAAGCAGGTCCGGCCCAAGCTGATAGAGATGGTAACTGAATTTCGCCTTTTGATATATCGTTTTCCTCCTCTTTTGAGAGAGCATCTTTTTCTATTTATAGCTCTGTATTTTGTGTTTTCCAAGATGGATTAGGTCATCAGTGAAATGACCATCCGGGGCATATCTTAGGGCCCCCGTGGCATTCATTTCCTCCATCCACCTGTCGAAGGGGCAGCTGTTGTAATTAACTTCTTCGTACTTTACACGTGTTAATTCGTCATTTGTTTGTGCAATAATCATTCATCGTGCGATATCATCTGTAATGGTGTCAAAATCTAAAAATAGATAATTAACCAATCAATAAGTGAATATCGACGAATAAAAAATAAATGCGGCGCAATGATGAACATATGACTTTTTTTTAAGGTATGTTCCCCCGGTAGTGCTTATGCTATTCAGGCAATACATCCTCCTTTTGTGTGTGCTTGCTTTGTAGTAGCTCAAAGGCGATCAATTTGGATGATAATACAAGCTACCAACTTCTCTCTTTATAATTTCCTTAATTCGATTTATAAGTATAGAATTAGGATTACAAATATTTCAACAGAATAAATAATAAACTGTGTAGGAGAGAAAGTGTATAAAGGTTGTTGGTATTTTTTGGAGTATAAAAAGAGAGAGTATAAGACCTTTCTATTTTTTGGGGGTATAAAAATAGAGAGTATAAGACCCTTCTATTTCTTCTTGAATTGGCTTGTATTTATATTGCCAATGGCTTTATGTCTCTTAGATGAGATGGATGGATCTTGGATGAGAAGGATGGTGTTAGATGAGAAGGATTGTGTTTTTTTTATGTCTTTAATGAATGAATGGTGGGAGGTATTTATAGGTAAATGGAGAATGGCAAAAAGGTAAATTTGGTAAAAATGAAGGGCAAAAAGGTAATTTTTGGTGGAGATAGGTGAGGTAGGTGAGATGTGGTAGGTGAGATGTGGTAGGTGTGGAGGTAAAAATGACATTTTACCGGGGGTAAACATGGAATTTTACCGGGGGTAAAAATGTTTAATTACCTTTGTAGGCCAATGGTAAAATTAGTATTTAACACCATCAATTGCCCCTATCCTTTATTTTTATGCTGAAAGTTGAATGTGAAGGATAAATATTTTTGCCGGATAAGTGGTTTGACTCAAAGCTAAGGCGTGAGAGCGGGTACTTGTCGAGGAAGATAATCATGGGGAGAGCTCGAATAATCGACGTGTAAGGTTTTGTTAGCCTTTGACCATAATTTTGTGCAGCTCGGAACATTAATGTGTAAAGCTAGCTAGACTTTGATCATTAGTCTTAGAGTTTCAGAACATCATTGTGTAAGGCTGGCTAGACATTGATCTCGAGTCTTAGTTCAAGGAAGTTAGATCTCGGATGCTAGTCATTGAGCTCGAAACATCAATGTGTAGGACTCGTTAGACATTGGATGTAAGTCGTAGAGCTTGGAACATTAAAGCTCGCTATACTTTTGGTCATAAATAGTTTCATTCTATTCGGGCATTTTTCAACTCTTTATTTCATATATATATATATATATATATATATATTTTCCTTTTTTTTTCTCGAGGCTTGCCTTTATTGTCGACGCCTCGAGATTCTCCTTGTCGGAGGCTCCTCTCCCTCTCCCCTTTTTAGACAGCTTTCCCTTCTTTTCCGAACTTGATATCCGTGGTCTTATCCCTTCTCCCTCTTCATCTTCCTCGAGACCCAATCCATTTCTTCCAACGCCATTTTTCTCTTTTGTAATACAGTTTCTATTACAAAAGTAAACTAAAATAATGTCGAACACTCACCGTTTTACAGGTCCTCCATGTGTGGCTTGCATTTATAGCCACAAGAGATGTCCTCTATCTTGCGAATATGATAAAAAATTTTGAAATATAATTGATCGACAGGATTATTACACAATCTTCACTGTTTTCGGGGTGAGGAACGTTGCATTTTTTTGCAAGATATCCCCGAAAAACATCTTGAGACTCTCAATTCATATCTCCTTAAAGCCACGGCGAGAATTGAGAATCCCATTAGAGGCTGTACTACTCTCCTTGTTTCTCTTGAACAGAAAATGGAAGAGTTACAGGCACGGGTGACGGCTTTAGAAGATCGATTAGAAAGATGGTCTTCATGCGTTAACCTGTTATGCTCCTTTGCTCCTCCTCGAGGTTCCTCGAGGTTCCATTTGTCAGCAGAAAATAACATGCCTGATGTTATTCCGACTGCTGTGAATCTTCCAGAACCTATTCCCGGAAGTTTTTTAAAGCTCCTTATGTCGGAAGAAGGTGTACAAGATATCCTTTCGACTACCACGAATCTTATAAAAAATAGGGCTCTTCCGACTGAAGTGGATTTGCCGTCATTTCTGAATCCGTCCTATTACCAGATTGCCTTAGCTGCCTCAGATGCCTTTCGCCAGGCTACCTTGGACGCCTATCACCAGGCTATCTCGGACGGTCTTTTATCTCAATCTTCGCAAGATGGTTTTATTGCGGAGTTTACCGAACCAACAAGCCCTGACTGGACAGCTTTAGGGGATATAGGATGTGATTTTTTTGATTATTCTTCTTCTGATTTCAGTACTATTTTGAATTTTAGTGCTGATGATCTTCGGATTCTTCAGCCTTTTTTGAGTGACTAAATAATGTGCATCTCTAGTGAGGGCTTTGTACAAACATTCTGGAAATGTTCCACTTGTGATTGTTTGGAGACAGCTTTTCAAAAACTTCCGACTTTGAAATATGTGCTAGAGGCCTCTCGTCCCTTCTCCCCGACCTATATGGTGATAGGAATTTTTTCGAAATCCTTGGTTTCTTAAAAGAAAAATTTGTTCTTTTTGGCTAAGTCTTGAGTAGAGTCATGCCCTCTTCCGACTTAGGCAAATTCTGACAATTTTCTCATTTAAGTCCTTGATTTCTTAAAAGGAAAATTTGTTCTTTTTGGCTAAGTTTTGAGTAGAGTCTTGCTCCCTTCTAACTTAGGCAAATTGCTAAGTTTTGAGTAGAGTCTTGCTCACTTCTAACTTATGCAAATTCTGACAATTTTCTCATTTAAGTCCTCAGTTTCTTAAAAGGAAAATTTGTTTTTTTTTGCTAAGTCTTGAGTAGAGCCATGACCCCTTCTGACTTAGGCAAATTCTGACAATTTTCTCATTTGTTATCAGGGAACGTCAAAATCTTGATCTTTGGACCAGTGGAGTAGCAGTATATGATCATTCTCAGCCAGATCTTTCTGAGTTGGGGTGGTCCTGCGGTTGTCTGACAGACTTCAAAATTACATTATACTTTGTAGAAGTTTGATATCCGCAGAAAAAAAATTTGAATTTCTTTTTTGTGATTTGTCGGACGAACTTGACAAAAAATTACATTTAATTGTAAATTTTTTTTGAAAGCTCGTCAATTTTACCTACAATAAAGATTATTGATCGTAAGAAAATGATACAACTTTAGATATATTAAAACAAAGAGAAAAAGTCATATATGAGTTATTAAAAAATAAATTATCTCTTCTTTTAGGTTTTATCCCCTTGGGTAAGTGAATTTTTTAATGATTATGCACCTATAAATATTGAGCTAGCGTAGGCCTGTGGGATTTTTGCATTTTTTGTTGCATCAACTTTGTACCCCTGTTTTGGACTCCGAGATGGCCAAATTTGAAAACGGATTGAACTAGAAAGTTGTAGCTCTTGAAATTTTCTTCAAAATGGACTCCAGAATCGCATGATTTGGAGTTTTGAGCACAAAGTTATGCGCCTGATAATATTGAACTACATAGGCCGGCGAGATTTTCACCTTTTTCGTTCCAGAAAGTTTGTTTCGAAGTTTTGAACCCCGAGATGGATGAATTTGAAAAAGGCTTGAACTGAAAAGTTGTAGCTCTTGAAATGTTCTCGAAAATGGACTCCAGAATCGCATAATTTGGAGTTCCGAGCAAGAAGTTATCTGCCCGAGAATATTGAGCTACCATAGGCCCGCGGGATTCTGAGTTTTTCACCGAAAATTCACTTGTAATTTCTAAAGAACGAGAGCTTTAGAGAGCTTATCGTTTCCATAGACGGCGCCAACTGATGGTGTCAAAATCTAAAAATAGATAATTAACCAATCAATAAGTGAATATCGGTGAATAAAAAATAAATGCAGCGCAATGATGAACACATGACTTTTTTTTTAAGGTAGGTTCCCCCGGTAGCGCTTATACTATTCCGGCAGTACATCCTCCTTTTGTATATGCTTGCTTTGTATTAGCTCAAAGGCGATCAATTTGGATGATAATACAAGCTACCAACTTCTCTCTCTATGATTTCCTCAATTCTATTTATAAGTATAGAATTAGGAATACAAATATTTCAACAAAATAAATAATAAACTGTGTAGGAGAGAAAGTGTATAAGGGTTGTTGGTATTTTTTGGAGTATGAAAAGAGAGAGTATAAGACCCTTCCGTTTCTTCTTAAATTGACTTGTATTTATATTGCCAATGGCTTTATATCTCTTAGATGAGATGGATGGATCTTGGATGAGAAGCATGGTGTTGGATGAGAATGATTGTGTTTTTGTTGTGTCTTTAATGAATGAATGGTGGGAGGTATTTATAGGTAAATGGAGAATGGCAAAAATGTAAATTTGGTAAAAATAAAGGGCAAAAAGGTAATTTTTGGTGGATGTAGATGAGGTAGGTGAGATGTGGTAGGTGTGGTAGGTGAGGTGTGGTAGATGTGGAGGTAAAAATGAGATTTTACCAGGCGTAAAAATGGAATTTTATCAGAGGTAAAAATGTTGAATTACTTTTGTAGGCCAATGGTAAAATTAGTATTTAACCCCATCAATATGTATGTGTCATTTTCTCATTGGTGAGCAGGCTTGTGTTGATATATCTTCTACCTGTATGCTGGAGGTCTTTCTAAAGTTGATTATCTTTTGCTCGGCGGTTTTTCCTTTTGTTTGGCTAATCCTCGCTCTTTGTTCGGCAAATAGTCTCTTATGTTATTAGGCCTCACCCATGGTCATTTTCAACTTTTATGATAATTGGGCCTCATCTTACTCATTCGGCCCATAAAGAGATGTTAAGACCAACTAGGCCCACAAGAGAATGCTTAGAATTATGTTCCCACAATAATATATCAAAAAGTAAACATAAATTGTATAATAAAATGATATTTCTAATATATATAATTTATTGTTAATTATATCCACTTTTTAGACTCAATATTAGACTATAGTCTATGATTCACATTTATTTTCATAATTGAGATTATACAATAATTCACATTAGTCTTGGAATAGTAATTAAACAGTAAGTATAATTTGAAACATTTGTAATACGTCTACAAAATTTAGTTCCTTCCTAGAAGTAAATTAAAATTATAACTTTAATTATAGATTTATCATGGCAAACAAGAAAACAAACATATATTATAGTTGAATATTTTCCCTTTTACTTAAAATTATTGAAATTGAAGAAAACGATATTTGTTGCATCCGGCCAGTAATTCTTAATTAGTTTCTTAAGTTCTAATTCTGCTTTATTTTTATTTATTTAGAGCTCTCATTGTATAGAAAAAAAGAAAAAGAAAATAGTAAACTCATTTGTTAAAAAAAATTATTCGTTAGTATTATGATGTAATAATATAAATTACTTCCGCCTAGTTTTGTAGTATTGTATATTTTTTATGAATAATGAATCTATAGTACTTGTATCAATATACCTTTTAACAAATTAAGAAAATATATTATTAAGGAAGTATATTCTAATTAGGAAACTAATTTTAAAAGTAAGGAAGTTTATTCTAATTATGAAACTAATTTTAAAAGTAAGGAAGTTTATTCTAATTAGGAAACTAATTTTAAAAGTAAATACATTTAATAGGATTACTAATTGGTGGATATACTTCTCAATTTTTATAAGGAAGTTTTGAGAAGTTTATTTCAATATTAACATAAATCAAGGGTGGATTAACTGCAAAAATACGCAGATAGAAATAAAATTACCCTTCCATGTACACATGTGAGAAGGAGATTTTCATGGATGCATACTTCAAAAAGCTGGACTACTTCTCCACTTAATGTATTTATTCCCCAAATGCTTACCGCGGCTTTGCTCGGGAGTTCATTAACGATTTAGAAAGGATGAGACCCTGAGCTATACTTGACATCATTAAATCAGGTGTGGATTTCAGGATTGCGAGCACTGTGGCTATATTTCTAGTCAGAAATGGTGTAAAGCCTGCGTTTTGTTGGAGGGACTGAATCGGGGTTTGCCAAAGCTCGGCATTGGGAGAAGCCGGGGACCAAATAGATAAATAGTGAAGGGAATAAAGATTTGAAACAAACAGGAAAGAAGAATTTACAGAGCTAAGAATGTGGAACTCTGGACTTCTGATTTACCAACTCGCATTATAATCTCAGAGAGAATAAATGGTAGCTCCAAAGTGCAAGTAAATATTGGCTGATCGTCTTAATTGTTTTGAGAACTGATATTAAAATTATTTCCCTTCGAATTGATGGATTTAGTGATAGTGGCAATTACGGTGAATGTAGTTGCAGCCATGGTGAGGATGGTTTGTTGCCTTTAGAATCTGTCCTCTTCCAAAAAAAAGGCTATGTACGCGTTTCGTGCTTGTATGATTATAGTTCCCTTCTAAGGTTTTATGTTTATGTTAATTAAGTCATTTCTTCTTTAAAAAAAAAAGAAGAGATATTCTTTTCCTCAAATGTAAGCCTCAAATATTCTCATAGTTCAAAGTATTGTTTTCCTCAAATGGAAGCCTCAAATATTCTCATCTTTCAAACACAAAGTAGAATCAAAGCAAAAAAACAAAAGAAAAAAAGGATACAAGGATAAGAGAGAAATACGGGAGAATTGGCTTTTGAATTTGTTTAAGTAATATTGTTTATCATTACTGCTGAAGGATAAATCATGTACCACCGGCGCAAGCGTGATCAGGAGACTGGAAGTAGCCAGTGGGATGGCGACGAGGAGGAGGAGGGGGGAAATCCTTTTTACATTACCAGGAACAAGAGTGCTGAAGTGAAAAGACTAAAAAGATGGAGAGTACGCAATTTCTTGCTAGGATGTTTGTTTTGTTTGTTTATATGTTGTTAGAGCAAATACAATTATGTCACGATAATATATAGTACTCCCTCTGTCTTAGTCCCACCTCGGCTATGGTACTTTTTAATAAACACTAGTTTCAAACTAGTCAATGTTTAATAACACAACTTATTTATTTTCTACTAGGAGATTGATACGCTTTGATTATGTGCTAGTTTTCTATTGGGAGATTCCGTACGTAATTGTGTCCCAAAAGGAACTGGACTAACAATGCAAGACAGAAGGGAGTATATGTGAAAGCATGTAGTGTACGTAGTACTTTAATTGTTCTCGCATCACAATCTGATAGCGTATCTGCTTCAATATTTTGGTGTATAATCTTATGTTTTACCTAATTGGATTATGTTCTTAGAAAGCGGCGCTTGTGCTAAATCATTCTCGTCGATTTCGATACACGTTGGACTTGAAAAAGGAAGAAGAAAGGAGACAAATGATAGATAAGATTAGAACTCGATCACGCGAAAATCATCAGAGTAATATATCATCCCATTCTTGATTTTGTTAATGTAATTTCATTCATTTTATCTATCACTAATCATTGATTCTTGCTTTATCAGGCTGCCCGTCTATTTGGTAATGCAGGACAAGGAGTTGAATCAAAAAGTAATTCTTTTTCCACTTTGTAGTGTTAATCTTTTGTATTGTTATCTAAATACTGTGAGCACAATTTGCATTTCAAGATTAAATAGTCCGATGTACGGAGACATTTATAGGCAGGAGGATGAGACAATCTTACTCCAATTTCAGGATTATATTTCACTTCCATTTCTTATGGGCAAATTCATTAGGCTTCTACTTTGAATCTTATTTTTTATTTTTTTAATTGTTATGCTATTGGAGTCCCGAATAGCTTATGCTATACGTTATTTGCACTACGCACTGCCAGAACCAAAACGCTATTGCCCGCGCTATAACTATTTAAAACATTGCCCAACATAGAGAATTGGATTATGTAGAAAAACAAAAAAGTAATAGAACATCTCACCATACACCTCCTTTTCTAACTTTATCGGAAAAGTTTGTTGTTTAAATCATGCTCAACCTTTGCAATCAAATGCCTCCTTAGTGTTCACATAAATTTGCTCAAATTTCCCTTTCCCACGGAAATCCCAAAACCACCTCTCCATAAGTTTTTGTTTTCCATGGACCAAAGAATTGAATTATTTGCTATTTAAACGGGCCAAACACACCCTTATTTCCAAAACATATGATTAGCTATGGACTCTCTAAAAATGGATTTCAACTACACCTTTCTCTTGCTTTCCTTTATTTGCATTTGAATGACAAATTATGCCTCAGGTACAACGACGGCAAGAAAACTAAGGATATTATGCTTGCATGGATTTCGACAAAATGCCTCTAGTTTCAAAGGAAGAACTGCATCGCTTGCCAAGAAACTCAAAAACATAGCGGAGCTCGTGTTTATCAATGCACCCCATGAACTATTATGAGAACCCGCGTTCTCGACGCCCGGGGTCCTCGTAGGCACCGATTCCGTTGTTGCTTTGAAAATCGATTTTGAAAAGAATAAGAGTCACCAGTTTGTTTTACTAAACAAACAAAAAATGTTTGTGTAAAAGAGACGTATTTATGAACTAAATATCCTCTTATACACAATATATGCGAAACCAGTTGATTCGAATGTCCAGGGATTAAGTTACGAATTAGGAAGGTGTTAGGCACCCAATTCGCCCTTTCAGTATCTTAAGTAGGATATGCGCGTGTTATAATTCAGTTCTTGCATATTGTTGCTATTACTTTACAGCTTTCCATACTTGCTTTAGAAATTAGGATTTTGGGGATAGGATGAAAATAATGTATTTCCTAATTTGCCCATGATTTTAAAAATAAGTGTGTGTGATTTAAAAAAGAGAGTTTGATAATAGTAGATGCAATGAAACGAGTGATTTTGTAAAGTACTGGGCTTTTTGGAAATTGATTCAATGTGGAATCTTGTATTCGATGTGACGTGAGGCGACTTGACTGATTATATACCATAGTCTATTGATTAAACCGGTATAGATGGCACTAGTGCTCTCATAATCGAGTATTTATCACATACACACCGCAATCTATGAGTTAGATTGGATATATAGTGATTATCGATTCCTTCGCATAACAATACCGCTAATCCGGGCTTTTGGAAAAGTAAGAAAGTAATAATACTATTTTGGAATTGGTTTAGGGTTTGTTATACGCCTTTGGTTTTGAAAAACAATTTGAAAAAAAAGTTTTGAAAAGCCATCAAGTGATAAAAATTATACAGACAATAGTATGAATTATAAAACTAACGAATAAATAAAAGAAGAGAGAAAATTATAATTGGGCCTCCTTAGAGGGAGAGAATAAGGGTCTCTTGGTGTGCACCACGAAATCCCCTTGATTGTTGATGAAAAACATGAATGGATGGGGGGGTCTATTTATAGTTGAAAAAAATGCTTGGAGAGCAAGAAAAAAGATTGCAACCAGGACTCTTAGAGCTTATTGCGAAGCCTTCCCACCGTTGGATCATGCTGATTTTTGGATATATATCGCGAAGTCTTCTAGATTGTGTCAAAATTTTAGGTCGATCATATTTCAGGAAGGTTTCCTTTTGCTCTGATTGGTATGAAGAGTTTGTTTTCGCGTAGGAAAAGTACTTGTAGACAAGGTCACTTGTTTGCACAACAAGTCAAGTTCTAACCGTTGGATCATGCTGATTTTTGGATATATATTGCCAATATAAGTCTTCTAGATCCTGTAAAAATTTGAAGACAATTGGAGTCCGCAAAGGACTCGGTCTCCTCAAATTGGTACAAAGAGTTTGTTCCCGCGTATGAAATGTACTTCTTGTAGACAAGGTCACTTGTTTATACGACAAGTAAAGTTATAACCGTTGGATGATGCTGATTTTGGATATGTATTGCCAGTAGAAGTCTTCTAGACTCTATAAAAAATTTGAGATGATTGGAGTTCGGGAAGGATTCAGTCTCCCTTGCTTGGTACAAAGAGTTTGTTCCCGCATAGGAAACGTACTTGCGTACAATAGCCTCGACAATTGAACTTCTAGCCGTTAGATTTTCCTAAATTTTTGATATGTTATCCTTCCAAATGTTTTCTAGATTGTATCCAAATTTTAGCTCGATCAGAATTCAGGAAGGCCTTTATTTATTTTAATTTACTACGAAGGACATTTCGACTAGAATTGCACGATAGACAAATTGATTCTTGATGATCCCATGTCCACTAAAGCTAAACTTTGAATATGTTCTTACCCACGATAATACCTATCTACTGACCAAAATTCAGACCATTTTAACTTCGAGAAGGCCTCCATTTGATCACCCGAAACAAAACTCATGGTTTTCTGAATGTTCGGAGATCCGATCGTCGGATCGAGCTGATTTTCGAGTATGCTACTCTTTATGGTAATGTTTAACAACTCTAAAAGTTTGAGGATGATCAGAAATACGGAACTCACCTTTCACAAGTTTCCAGGAGTTTTGACAGTTTTCAATTCCAGCAGTTTTCGATAATTCTGTAACTTCTCATCCGGGCGTCCTTTCGGCATTCTATTTGACCTATATCACATGTGTATGGTATGTATGCATTTAGGAATACTTGTGCATGCATGTGTGTTCATTTTCTTAGAGTTCAGGATTCTTGCGGGGTTCGCAAAATGAGGTCTTCACAACTATCATTCATATACCAACCTAATCCAACTGTCCTAGATAATAATCACGAATCTCCTCCACCATCAAGTAAATGCAACAAAAAATTTGCGTGGTTAATTACTCCTAATACCCATCCAAAAACAAACAATGAATGGAAAATAGCTGATGGTCCATTTGATTCCCTTCAATACCAAAACCAAACTGACGGTTTTGATGAATCATTTTCATACCTCAAAACCATGTTTGCACAATCAGGGTCGTTCGATGGGATCCTAGGATTCTCACAAGGAGCGGTAATGGATGCTTCAGTTTGTGCACAAAAACCAAAGCTAAAGGGTGAAATAGATTTTAGATTTGCGATTTTGTGCTCTGGATTTGCTGTTAATTTGGCCGAGTTTGAACGAGGATCAATCAAATGCCCTTTGCTCCATATATTTGGGAACGAAAAGGGCGAAGACTGGCAGATAGCAAGCCAAGCCAGTAGATATTTGGCATAATTATTTGAAGATGGTTGCTTTGTGATTATTGAACATGACAATGGTCATATTATTCCTACAAGGTCTCCATACATCGACGAGATTAAGGATTTTCTTCAACGCTTTGTCTAACACTGGGATTTGGTTCTTATTCATTTAAAGCTTGAAAACTACACTATGAACAACCATGATTTTCTTGGCATGTCAAATAGGAAATTTGTCAGGTGTGTTCTGCGGAATATTTATGTTTCTTTTTTGTTCTAAATTCAGTTTTTAAACCAATTTTGGTGGTGGTTCACCTCTATTGATTTCCATATTTGCACATTTGAGTGATAATGAATAGCCGCAGAACATTAGGTTTATGGGTAATGAGTTAGGCATGGGATTTTTCCTAGTGTGTAATGCAAGGGGAACCTCATAAATATTGTTGTATTTGAGATAAATGTAATATTTCATATAACTCCGTAGAGTTTGATGTAATTTTATGGAAATTTAGTTTTCAATTTGTGGAGGTTATATGTAGATATATTTTGGCCCAAGGCTGGGATTTTGTCCATTTTGATGATTTTTTTTTTTTTGTTGTGCAGTGATTTTTATTTCTTCCTCCTAAAATTAAGAGTTTTGCTTTGACTTTTGTATTTTTCTTCAAGAAGAATGACGTACATATTGATTAGTTTCAAGATGTGTATCTCGAATCAATTTGGACGGTAGATAGTAGATCTATCCAATATACCTCGTGTATGCGGGGAATCTTGAAGAATATAAATTAACTAAATGACTAATAAAGGAGCGACATCTGGTATTTGTGACATACATCTAGAAATGTTAGCATACTCTTTCAAGAAAAATACAAATTTCAAGGTAATTAAATTTTGTGTGAAAATAATTGTGTTTTAAAAAGAAAATATGATTCTTAATTTGAAACCTATGGCGACTTCATAAAATTTTATTTTTTTTGAAACCATGAGACTTCTTAATTTGAAATGGGGGGTACTTTTGATTTTTTGACAAAAATAAATTTAAATTCAGAAATCGTGGCCACCAATGACATCTAATGTTCAACTATACTTGGACAACTCAATGGACCGTGAAACAAATTTATGGATACCTATTTTTAGAAAATTGAAAAGTAACAATTTGATTTGATTTGATTGACATAAACGTCAAAACGTGGGTTTCTTTTACATGACAGATCCAGCCTAGAGATTTATTTTTGTTTGGGCTGCAGCACTTTCCAACTATTAAATTAATGATGAAATCTTTGGGATAAAAGTACATACTAGTAAAAAATTGTACTTCTTTAACAATGAAAATTTGCGGCTCATCACACAATACAATTTTTAGTGTCACAAAAGTTGCAACAACTAAGAAATTGACGAAATTTAGAATTTGGTGTTAAAAAGTGTTTCCTAAATGTAACGCAAAATTTTAGTAACCGAGAGACTTTTAGTGACCAAAAATCTTCATCCAATACTTTTAGTGGACGCAGTTTAGTGAGCACGTGATGACAAAAATCTTGTCACCCAATGTAATTAGTGACGAAAAGAATAATTTTATAGATAGTTTATTTTAATTTTTTTCCCCTTTGAGTATGGAAGAGTTATGTTCTTATAGAGAATGTCGCATCCATTATCTTACTCAGTACATTCGAAGAAGTCCCTCCATGAGAATATAGCTCTATTATTTTTGATGTGTTACACTTATTGGTTAATCTTATCGAATATCCTTAAACTATCTCTACTCCAATAGCTAAATAGTCTAAATATTTACTTTTGCACGCCCCACCTGAGAATGTTAAATGGTAAAAGTGGAGCAGATAGTGTATACACAATAGCTATCTCCACTCCAATAGCTAATAGTCTAAATATTTACTTTTGCATGCTCCACCCGGGAATGTAAAATGGTAAAAGTGGAGTAGATAGTGTATACACAAGCCAAATATAGCAGCCGACAAGATTGTACACTACACGATATATATTGTATTGGGGCAGAAAACCAAAGTTTCCACAACACATGATGTGTCTTGTGGTAGATTTTTCCATTCCCACGACACATCATGTGTCGTGTGATACTCATGGCTCTGAAGAAGCTATTAAAATTAACATGAGCACTACTTTGGAAATGGAGCACGAGCTTTGGAAACGGAGATTCATGCATCAGCTCTGAAGATGCTATGAAAATTAACATGAGCACATGCTTTGGAAATGGAGACTCATGGATGCCTAGCCATGACACATGATGTGTTGTGGGAAGTCTTCATTGGTACAGTACATCATGTGTCGTGGAAATCCTCAAATTTTGTCACGATACTTCAAATGTCATGGGAGTTATTTTTAACTTTTTTCCGCTGCGTTTTCTCCTTCGTTAATAGGTTAAATACCCACCTTTACCCTACACTTTTAGCTTATGCATTGGATGGTGTAATGGACCCTGGTAAATTTTTTTCTTTTGATATCAGTGTTTTCAAAGGCGTGCATGGGCGCGCATTGATGCGCCTTGAAAGAAAAAAGCATCAAAGCTTATTACGATCAGCGTTTTGTATGTTAGGCTTACGCCTTTTGGTTGAGGCTTACGCTTTTTGGTTGAGGCGTGCGCCTTTTACGCCTAGGCGTGTGAGGCTTAAGACTTTCGTGTTTTTCCCCCCTTCCCAATTCGAAAAAGACGTAGTTTCTGTGCAAATAGAAAAGAAGAAAATAAGTTTCAATTTGAAACCTTAAGTCTAAACACGCCGTTTGAACCTTAAACCAACTGTCGAAGAAGTGAAGAACGAATAGAGATAGAAGAGATTTCAGACGGCAACAGGAGGAGAAGAACGAATAGAGAGAGAAGCGGCAGCAAGATGAAAACAAAGAAGAGAATAAATACAAGAGATTTCAGACGGCAGCAGGAGGGGAAGAACGAACAGAGAGAGAAGCAACAGCAGGATGAAAAGAAAGAAGAGAAAATAAATACACTATGGTTTTTAGTTATATGATTTGTGAGGACCTTTTTGTCCTTGGTTTGGTTGGGTTAATACTTAGTAGAAAAAACCCAAGATCCTGTAAATTGTGGACTCAAAAAGTCCAGATCCAATCTCGATTCATTAATGGGCCATTGATCCAAAATAATGACATGACACCTAAGTTATCTTTATTAGCAATTCACACCTTAAACTAAAATACATGACAGTAAGATGACATTTTCAAACTATTTTTGTGTCTATACTAAATATTTATTAATTTTTTAATATAAAATTAATTTGCACGAAAGGGTTACGTCTCGTTTTTCGACAAGCAAATGTCTAAACTTACGCCTTCACCTTTTAGAATACTGATTGATATTACATATATTATGAGAATCCTATGGTTCATTGTATTATCTTCTGTCCCATAAAGAATATCTATTTCGATACAGAATTGGTTGACCTCCGCATATATTTTGATGTTCAAAAAAAAAAAAAAAAATAAATAAAATTCACTTCATCGCTGTGAGAATCCGCAAATGCGACCCCCCGGGTCTCGTCCCCGTTCGTGGTGGTCTGAAGCGTCGGAAGGGATTCCGTCGCTCCATTTGCTTGGAGTTTGTTTTGATAATTCATATCGGGTGTCCCTACGTCTATTCTAGATGCAAAGGGGTTCGTTCAGAGTCGCCAGTACGTTTTACGAGAAAACGGACAAAAAGGTTGTGTAAGGGGAAAGGCTATAGACAAGCCTTTCTTTACACGTTTGTCTGCGAAACCAGGTTTCTATAGGGTTCGGGAACTATATTACGGTTTGGGGAGGTGTTAAGCACCCATTCCGCCCTTTCGGTCTCTAGTGGACTTATATATTTATTCTATGTTGAAAAACTTGGATGTTTTTACCAATAGTCTACTACTTTCTAAAAGAAAACCCTATTTCTCGGGAAAAACTGAAAAAGGGGTGAAAACCTTTGTATTCCGAGATCCGATGTTTTTATAAATTAAAAGATGTAAATGAAAAATGACAAAAAAAACCTTTTATTTTGAAAGAGTATTTCGTATTATTTCCTCAGATAATGACGGTTTTCTCGAGTTTGTGATTATTTTTGGAAAAGTTCGGATCTAATATCGGGACTAATTTAATATGGAATCAGAACTCTTTGAGGAGAGTTTATCAGACACATCGCAGTCTATGAAAAAGACAGGATATGTGGATTTTAATTCCTAGATAAGTCTTTTATCGGTCCGGGGTTTGAAAACAAGGTTTATCCGGACGATAACGTACTTATTCTTCTGGTTTTGAAAATGGTTTTATCAGGGTCTTTTGTGTCGAAAATGATAGACTATTTGTAACTTGACAATAAGTTTATTCAAATAAAACGTGGACAGAAAAACAGAAGTAAAACAAGTACACAGATATCTAATTTTAAATACTAGAAGGGACTTTCTTTACCTTCCCGACGAGAATAATAATAAGAAAGAAAATATAATACGGCAGAGGGATCTCTGGCGATAATAATCTTCTCTTTCTTCAGATATTTTCGAGAAATCGATTCCGGAGACGGGACACGTCGAGTGTCGAGGATAGATTCGATAATTCTTCAGAAATAAGATAATAGCAGAAAAGTGCTTGATAAAAATCAAATCTAAAGCTCCAAATTCTCAGATTCCCATCGCTGCCTTTGAACCCTTGGGGGTGTTTGCCTATTTATACTGCTCGGGGAAGATTGCCGCGCGACATTTCCCTAAAAAAGGCAAGTGTCGCGCGACATATCTGTTTGTCGCGCGACATTCCTATATGTCGTGCGACAAACGGCTGAAGTGATGGGTCCTGACACTGTGATGTGTCAGAAAGTGGTTGGTCGGGTGCAGAGAGGGATTGTCGCGCGACATAGTGGGATTGTCGCGCGACATTCCAATGATTGTCGCGCGACAATGTGATATGTCGTGCGACAATCCTTCATAAAAATAGGTTTGTCGCGCAACAAACCCCCCCGGGATAGTTTCGGGTGCTTGGGTGTGTCCTGGACCCAAAAAAAAGTAGTCTCGTAGGTCGTTAGGGTTCTTGCGGGGGTCACGGATCGGGGTGTCTACAGACCCTCTCGACTCAAGCTCCTTGCTTGCAAGGAATTGAGGCGACTGGAAGAGACCATGATCCATGGCTCCCGCATGAACTCTAAAGAAGTGTTTATGCAAAAAGTGCTTATGAGTGCCTCCGGAGAGGGCTTTGTGTTTGGTTTTGCCTCCGGAGAGGGCTTTTGTTACCTCATTGCCTCTCTCGAGGGCTTTGACTTGCTCCACTTGCCTCAGATGGGAGGACTACCATTGCGCCTCAGGTGGGAGGACTACCGTTGTGCCTCTCTGGGAGGGCTTTGCCTCAGGTGGGAGGACTACCGTTTGTGCCTCTCTGGGAGGGCTTCGCCTCAGGTGGGAGGACTACCGTTGTGCCTCTCTGGGAGGGCTTCGCCTCAGGTGGGAGGACTACCGTTTGTGCCTCTCTGGGAGGGCTTCGCCTCAGGTGGGAGGACTACCGTTTGTGCCTCTCTGGGAGGGCTTCGCCTCAGGTGGGAGGACTACCGTTGTGCCTCTCTGGGAGGGCTTCTAGATCTGTAAGAAGAAGGAAAAAATGCCTCTGGGAGGACTTTCATGAGTAACTTTTGCCTCTGGAGAGGGCTTGTGATTTTGCCTCTGAAGAGGGCTTGTGTTTGTGATTTTTGTAGAAATTTAATTTGTCTCTCTTTAGATTGCTAGAGTGAGAGAGAGAAGTTTTTGTGAGGGTGAAAAAGAGCTCCTCGAGGTCTAATCTTATCCGAATGTCCGCTTTCCTATATCTTTCTTGAATTTTGTTCTCATGTTTTCCTTGAGTGAGGATACTTTTCTCAGAAGGCAGTTTTCGATTTTCTTTTGCTTTCCGCAGCGTGATGATTCGAGGATTTTCCAAACCATCTCTTCTGTATCGTGCTGAAAAGAAAATTTGTCTGAAAGTCCAATCTCTGATCTCTGTTCTTTTCTCAATTTCTCTTTTTGGTGGGCCCAACATCGTTTTCTGTTTTTCGATGCCCTTATTTCTCCCTCTTTTGGGAAAGACTTTTCCTGGCCCTCTCTGTTTTTGACCAGGAGTCTTTTCATCCCTTTGTCGTGATCAGGAGCCTTACTCACCCAAAACGAAGCCCTGAGCCGATTTGGCCTAGCTGTCACTTTTGGTGTGGCTCTCCCTGTCACTCTGCATTTCTGTTTCTCTCGCTCGCTTTGGGCGTTCATACGGGTTATTTCTCTTTTCTACTTTTTCAATTTTTTTCTATCCCCGTCTTATCTTGCCATTCTGCCTTTTCTTATTTGATGGTCTCGGTCCTTCTGTGAGATCAGAGACTACTTTTAATCGTGGCATTCTGTTCTCGCTTTTTTTCGGAGAGATGATTTGGAAATTTTCTCTTTGAAATCTTTATGGGTGTGTGGTTTTAGCATTTTTTTCGAAAACTGCTCCTCGGAAGTCCTCCTGTAGGAGATAAAAATGAGAAAAGAGGTCAAAAAATCAGGGGGGACAGGAGATTGTCGCGCGACACTTCGGTGGGATGGTTCTTTGTCGCGCGACAATGTGGCCATTTGTCGCGCGACAAACTGCCCCACTATATAAGCCTCCTGCTAAGCTCATTCCACCTCATTCTCTCCCTTCTCTTTCTCTCTCTAGCTCTCCTTCTCTCTTATTTTCTTCTCTCCCAAGCGCGGAAGCTCTGCCGTGTTTTTGACTTTTCCGACCTTCTTCATATATCCTACCTATACCTGATGGACCCTGCTCATCCCGACAGACTGGAGGGCGACCAGGAGGAGGTCACTTTCACTGACGCTCAGGGCGTTCTCCGCTGCAGCCCTCATCATGACGACTGGGCGGATTTGGATTGGTATGATGAGGATGGGATAGACCGCGGTCGAGCGGTGGTCTATCGGGATGCTATCCGAGCTGCTCCGGTCCCGGATGTCCCGTGGCTTTTGATGGAGCCTGTCTCTCACGAGATTCGTCGTCGATCTCTGGTATGTCTTCGTTCGTGCATTTATCTGTTCTGCTTCTTGTCGTTTCCTGTATTCGTTTTTAGATAATGTTAGTATGCATGTCTGCCTAGGAATAACGCCCGATTTTAGCGAACACATACTTTTACCTGTGATCCCTCTTAGTTTTTAGGAAAAATACATAATTTACCCCTTATAACCCTATATCTCTCATAATTACACCAAAGTACCCTCAGGTTTTGGAAAATTACATAATTTACCCCTATAGCCCTATAACTCTCATAATTACACCAAAGTACCCTCAGGTTTGGAAAATTACATAATTTACCCCTATAGCCCTATAACTATCATAATTACACCAAAGTACCCTCAGGTTTTGGAAAATTTACATAATTTACCCCTATAGCCCTATAACTCTTATATTTACACCAAAGTACCCTCGGGTTTGGAAAATTACATAATTTACCCCTATAGCCCTATAACTCTCATAATTACACCAAAGTACCCTCACGTTTTTGGAAAAATACATAATTTACCCTTATAGCCCTATAACTCTCATATTTACACCAAAGTACCCTCAGGTTTTGGAAAATTTACATAATTTACCCCTATAGCCCTATAACTCTCATAATTATACCAAAGTACCCTCAGGTTTGGAAAATTACATAATTTACCCCTATAGCCCTATAACTCTTATATTTACACCAAAGTACCCTCGGGTTTGGAAAATTACATAATTTACCCCTATAGCCCTATAACTCTCATAATTACACCAAAGTACCCTCACGTTTTGGAAAAATACATAATTTACCCTTATAGCCCTATAACTCTCATATTTACACCAAAGTACCCTCAGGTTTGGAAAATTACATAATTTACCCCTATAGCCCTATAACTCTCATAATTATACCAAAGTACCCTCGGGTTTGGAAAATTACATAATTTACCCCTATAGCCCTATAACTCTTATATTTACACCAAAGTACCCTCGGGTTTGGAAAATTACATAATTTACCCCTATAGCCCTATAACTCTCATAATTACACCAAAGTACCCTCACGTTTTTGGAAAAATACATAATTTACCCTTATAGCCCTATAACTCTCATATTTACACCAAAGTACCCTCAGGTTTGGAAAATTACATAATTTACCCCTATAGCCCTATAACTCTTATATTTACACCAAAGTACCCTCGGGTTTGGAAAATTACATAATTTACCCCTATAGCCCTATAACTCTCATAATTATACCAAAGTACCCTCAGGTTTTGAAAAAAATACATAATTTTACCCTTATAACCCAATATCTCTTTCTCTTGTCTGCAGTGGGTTGGCCGGGGTTGGGGTTCTCCCAACACTATATCTTCGGAGTGGCGACGGGCACCGGCCCCTGTCCAGGAGTTGATTCTTGCGACTCCTTTTGGCTCCCTCTTCGACGCCCTCCCGGAGCGGGTTTCTAGGGCGGCAGTTTTGGTGTCGGCCCTGGCTTGCCATTGGTGGGATACTACTCATACCTTCCATTGGAGCTGGGGTGAGATGACGATGACACCCCTCGATCTTTTTGCTCTGACCGGGATTCCTTCAGGGGGGTCCCTATTCAGATCGATGTCCCTTTGCGTCTGACAGCAGAGGGTATCGTTAGTGCGCTTGGATGGTTCCCAGAGCGGCGGAGTTCCGGCGATACGATTCCTCGGGGTGTCTTGGTTACGCGGCTAGCCGTAGAGAGAGCTCGGTTAGTTGCTTCAGGGGTTCCTATGACCCGTCAGGAGGCGCGCCAGTATGCCCGCGTCCTTCTTCTGTTGACACTCCATGATTTGTTCGAGGCACGTGGCGGGGACACGGCTCACCTTTGGTGGTTGCCCTATCTTCGGGACTTCAACCTCATGTTTGACTATGACTGGGGAGGCTTCATTCTTGCAGTCCTCTATGATGCCATGGACCAGGTCTCTCGCCATTTAGCCCTGAACCTCAAGGGCTTTTCTCTGCTGTGGGAGGTACATACTTTAGTCCTTTTGTCCTTGCTTCAGTTCTTTGCATATTACCTGTTGATCATTGCTGATTTCTTTTATCTTTCCTTTTCAGAGCTGGTTTGTTGCTTATACCCGCCTGGGTCGTGCCCAGGTGGATCTCCTCGTTGAGAACGAGGACCAATTTCCTTTTCTCTGCCGATTCATTGCGGGGAACTACCGGGCTCCCTATGTATACCGGACTCGGGAGACCGGAGCTGCTGCCGTTCACGACCTGTTGGAGGAGCAGGTAAATATTTTAGTTCTCTTGCTCTTTCATAGATAGAATATATAAATTATTGGAAATAAAAAACTTGTTTTCTTTTCAGGTTGAGTGGGCTCCTTGGGGTGATCTGAGTCCCCATTATGGATATGGCCGCGCCCTGACCGCCTCGAGGACTAGGCGGCTTATCCGGGATGAGTATGGCCTTCTCTTCTACTTGGGCGAGAGGGTCATTCGCCAGCACACGCCGTCCCAGTGGCCTCGTGTTCCATTATTCCCTCCTGTTCTGATGAGGCGGACGGGCGAGATCGATCCGGTGACGGTGCAGGCCTTGGTCGACGGACTCGGCTTCCAGACGTTCGTCGAGGAGGGAGACTACCCCGTTTTTTGCTGCCCGTTATCTGATGAGGGAGCCGAAGGGGACTCGGGGACGGGTCTTCTATGAGAGGTACCGGGCACTGGGAGGTGATCCCAACTACATACGGGGACAGACCCATTTAGCTAGGGCGGTTCCGGGTCACTTGCCACCTGTCCCCGATCAGAGGGACAACATTCCGGATTCTGAGGATGAGGATCCTGAGGGAGAGAGGGATGTTCCTGCTGCGGCCGAGGGCGGTGGTCAGCCAGAGGGTGAGGGAGGTGATGCGACAGCTGTTCCGGAGCCGTCACCTCAGGCGACACCTGTGAGGGAGCAGCGTGCTGAGGGTTTCGAGTTTCCCACCGGCCCTTCTGTGTCTCCGGGGGTTCTTTTTGCTGCTGCTGAGGCTGCTGAGGGGAGAGCGGGATTGTCTGAGAGGTCCTGGGAGCCTGCGGACCTTGGGGCAGACTATGAGCAGTTCGGGCGGACTCCTCCAGCTGCGGTGGCTACTCCTTCTAGTGGGGTACCTCCTTTGAGGGCGACGGCCATAGTGGATCCTCCGGGGGTTCGTACCTACGCCACGTTGACTCCTCTTCCGGCGACTGTCATGGGTCCTCCTGCCCGATCTCCAGGTTTCGGGGGTTCTTCATCCCGGCCTCCCTTGTTCCCGATCCGCGAGGAGGGCGGGTCCACTTCTGCTGGTGTTCCGGCGGGGACGTCTATTCCGTGGGTAGATCTACCCCCACTCCCCAGGGACATCTCTTACGTTGGCGCTGGATTACGTCGATATCCCGTCCCCGAGTATCCCCTTCCTGAGGATACTTTTGATTATCTGGGTGGTCGCCCTGATGACGAGGTACTTTTTTCAACTTCTCTTGATACCTTTACATCCATATCTATCTATTTTGACTGTGCTGATTCTTTTATCTTCTGTCTTTTTTACAGCGGGTGAGTGTACGGGTGGCAGACCTTCGGGCTTGGCACGCCCAGTATCTTTACCGCTGGAACCTGCTCTAGTACGTCGGTCGAGACCCTCCGGCCTACATGCGTGATTATCAGAGGGCTATCGACGTCTCCTTACGGCCGGACGACCCCCTGACCTCCTCTCATGTTCGGTCGGAGTCTAGGCGGAGTAGCAGTCGGACTTCTAGGCGATCCCGATCTTCGGTGATCCGTCCGACGGCACCGGTTCAGTCTACGGGTCCTTCCCAAGCGGCAGCTCCTCCCGCTCCCAGCGTCCCAGTCGTTGATCTTACTCCCGAGGAAGGCTCGGGTGATAGTGGGAGCGTGTCAAAACGCGCCCGAGTAGATTAGCTTTCCCTTTTCTGCATTTAGTGTTAGTTTTGGACAGATATGTATTTATTTTTAGACATGTTTAGACAGATATTTAAAAACTGTTTTTTTTTATAGGATTTATAAAATATCTTTATCTGCGTTTGATTATACTTTTATTCTCTGTGTGTGAAAGATACATATATAAGAGTCAGTGATTTTAGAAGCCATACCTTGTAGTATAGTGATATTTTTCCTGTAAACCAAGAGCAAAGTGAGAACAAGAAAGCATCTAAAAAATGATTCTTTTGGCAAAAATGACTGTTATGTGTAAGAAAAAACCAAATTAGGGTGACCCCAAAGGGGTTTGTCGCGCGACAATCCCTCCTGGATATGAGTTTGTCGCGCGACAAACAGGTACAGGTCCCTCTTTTTTGCTATAAATACACCCATCTTCCTTCCTTCATCCCCACACTTTCCAAAAATGTCTTCTTATCGCACAAAATCTGATTTTTCTTATGTCAATGCTAGAGATGCTTTGATATCTTCTGAAAATGGTCTGAACTTTGGTGCCTTCAGTCCTTTAGCGGGTTGGTGCCATCGTCCGGTCGATTTTTCCTTTCTGTTAGGTGCCTTGTATTTCTGGAGTCCTGCGGACCATCTCTTCCGTTTTGGACTAGATGAGCTCTGCCCGACCTATGAGGAGTTCTCCTGGCTGTTACGTTCTGACGTTCGTCTCCCGATGGCAGTTCCCATAGAAGAAATCGGTCCCCGTGACATGCTAATTGCTCTGTTAGCCATTCCCCCGGCGGCCTGTGATGGTTTTATTGCCGATGGTTTTCTTGACCTTCATAAAATGGTGAGGTTCTTTCATCGTTATGAAGATAGGGCCTCTTACGGCGTGGGGCGTACTGCAGCGGCCCTGATTTGCCTGGTTTCTGATATGCTGCTGGTGACGGGTTCTTCCCGTGTTGATCCGACTATCCTGAGTCTGATTTACCAGGCTAGAAATGGGGAGTCTATAGTGCCGATCATTCTTGCAGAGACCCTGAATGGTCTTGATGATGTTCAACGGGGGGCCTCGCCCTTCTTCCGGGGGAGTCCGCGTCTGCTATACATGTGGCTGCTAGAGCGCTTTCGATCGGTGGGTTTCAACGGAGCTCGGCTCGACAATCCGACTCATTTCTTCCATCGGCCTCTCTTTGGTGCTTTGACCATGTCTTCCTCTGATTGGACGGTATGGTTTTCGGAGAACTTTCGGGCTATCCGGTGGAACATTCCTTGGTGGAAGCTGAGGGCGATGGTACTTAGCACTGGGGGTCAGAACTATGTTCGGCTCCGCGGGCTCTGGTTCACTTCCTTTTATCTCCCTGGGCGTCTTTTTCGACAGTTTAACATTCCTCAGGAGGTTCCCCTTGGTCTAAACAACTTCTCTTCTGAGTCTAAATTTGTGACCCCACATGTTTCTTTATCGGTAGAGAGGATGTGGCGTGCTCGACTGACTCGTCGGTTCAACTATGCCCGTTTTGGTATTACCCGGCCCCTCCGGGCTGATATCATCCGCTCTTGCTGGCAATCTCTGGAAGGAGAACTGATCGACGACCCCTTTCAAATGGAATGGTTCCGGTTCATGGATACGGAGGCTACTGATGATAACATTGTCTTTGCATATCAGATCTTGGACGAAGCTCGGATCGACTTGGCTATTGAGGACCCAGTGTGGCCAACTCCTAGGGATTAGTTTCTTTCGTATTTGTTATGTCTCCTTTGTAACCTTCGGTGTTCTGAACCACCTTTTAATAATATATGAGGGACTGCTTGCGGAAAATAAATTTATTTATAAAGTTTAAACCGGGCCTGAAGTCACTTCTCAGGTTGCCTACGTTCCCCTTTTTGATTTTTACAAAGAACAAAAAGTTTTGAGTTGGGGCTCAGGTTTACGTAGTTCTTATTACATGCCACACCTATTGATAATACTTCTTCAGTCGATCCATGTTGACTGGTGAATGTAGTAACTGCCCATCCAAATCAGTGAGTATAGCGGCACCTCCTGTATCGATTTCTTTGACGATGTATGGCCCTGTCCACTTCTGCCCAAACTTACCCCTCGGATCTCTGGCCGGTTCTCGAATTTCTTTCAATACAATATCGTTCTCGTTGATACCCCGAGTCCTCACTTTCTGGTTAAATGCTCGAGCGATTCTCTTCTAATACCCCTGATGGTGGTATGCGGCTTTCAATCTCTTTTCATCTAGTAGGGCTAGCTCGTTATAACGTGCCTGGACCCATTCCAGTTCATTGACTTGATTTTCTAGTATTACCCTGAGGGAGGGGACTTCTAACTCGACAGGGAGGACTGCCTCCATCCCGTATGTCAGCGAGAATGGGGTTGCCCCGGTGGAGACCCTCTCGGTGGTGCGGTATCCCCACAATGCATATGGTAATTTCTCCGGCCAGTCCCGGCAGGTGTCGGTCATCTTGCTTAGGATATTCTTCAAATTCTTGTTGGCGGCTTCAACTGCCCCATTGGTTTGTGGCCTATATGGCGAAGATTTGTGTCGGGTGATACCGTATTCCTCCATGACTGTATTAGCTTCTCCTTCGAAGTGGGTGCCGTTATCTGAGATGATCTCGTGTGGGACCCCATATCGGCAGACAATGTTCCTTTTGATGAATCGGGCAACTTTCCTGGCATCCAGGGTCTGGTAAGACTCGGCTTCCACCCATTTGGTGAAGTAGTCGATGGCTACTAGTATGAATTCATGGCCGTTGCTGGCTTTGGGCGAGATTTTCCCTATGACGTCGATTCCCCAAGTTGCGAAAGGCCAGGGAGCAGTCATGTTGTACAACTCTTTTGGAGGAAGCTTCTGGGATTTAGCATAGATTTGGCATTTGTGACAACGGCGTACATGGTCAGCACAGTCGGTTTGTAGGGTAGACCAGAAATACCCTTGCCTGATGATCTTGCGGGCAAGTGTATGCCCGCTCATATGAGGTCCGCAATCGCCCCCATGTATCTGATCCATCATTCTAACCGATTCTTCTTCGGTGAGACATTGAAGATGAGTCCCGTCGTAGTTCCTTTTATATAATCTTCCGGCACAGAGTATGAATCCTGATGCTAGTCTTCTGAGGGTGACCCGCGTTCTCTTGTCTGTTTCCTCGGGATACTGGTGGTTCTTCAGAAGGTTCCAGATGTCATAAAACCAAACGGTCGAGTCACCGTTTTTTTCAGTTTCTACCTCAAGGGTCATGCAGTGCGCGAGTCCTGATTTCTTTTGTACCGTGAGGGTTATTTCTTCCATCCCCTCCGGAATATCGATCATAGATGCCAGGGTTGCCAATGCGTCAGCAAAACTATTCTGGGACCTGGGGATATAGTAAAACTCTACACGCTCGAACTTTCCTGCGACATCCTCTAGTCGGGCGAGGTAAGGGACTAATTTCTCATCTCTGATCTTCCATTCCTTCAGAACTTAGTGGACCACTAGTGCTGAATCTCCATATACCTGTATTCTCTTTATACCCTTTTGAAGAGCGATCTCTAACCCGAGTATGCATGCTTCATATTCGGCCATGTTGTTGGTGCAGAAAAAGTCCAGACGATATGATACCGGGGAGTGAGTTTGGTCTGGAGAGAACTAACAGGATGCCTATCCCGTTTCCGTTTCGATTGGCGGCCCCGTCAAAGTACAACTTCCAGTCTTCATCGATCTCGACGTTCATGATGGTTTCGTCCGGGAACTCGGCTTCTTCTAGCATGTCTCCTAATATCGGATTGTGGGCCAGGTAATCAGCTATGATCTTGCCTTTGACTGCCTTTTGGGTCATGTAGGTGATGTCGAATTCGGAGAGTAGAAACAACCATTTTGCCATTCGATTCGAGAGAGCCGGTTTCTCGAAGAGGTATTTCAACGGATCGATCCGTGATGCCAGGATGACTGGGAAAACTAGCATATAGTGCCGTAGTTTCTGTGTTACCCAGACGAGAGCGGTACACGATTTCTCCAATGGTGTGTAGTTTATCTCAAATGGGGACAGCTTTTTGCTGAGGAAATAGATGGCCTGCTCCTTCCGGGTATCGGTCAGGTGCTGGGCTAGCATTGCTCCCGCAGCCGAATCAGTGACGGTTAGGTATAAGATTAGTGGCAGTCCGGTCTGGGGCGGGGCTAACACTGGGGGTTTGGAGAGGTATTCTTTGATTCTATCAAAAGCTTCTTGGCACTGGCCGTCCCACTCTCCTGGTGAAGATTTCCTCAGGAGTTTGAAGATGGGCTCGCAAGTCTGAGTGAGCTGAGAGATGAACCTACTGATGTACTGCAGATTACCCAAAAATCCTCGGACTTCTTTCTCGGTACGAGGTTTAGGCATGTCTTGGATAGCTTGAACTTTAGCGGGGTCCACCTCGATTCCCTTCTTACTGACGACATATCCCAGGAGTTTTCCTTTGGTTACCCCGAACACACATTTCTGCGGGTTGAGTCTCATCTGATATTGGCGGAGCCGATCAAAGAAGGTTCGCAAGGCTGGTACGTGGCCTTTCCTCTCTTTTGACTTGATTATCATGTCGTCTACATACACCTCTACTTCTTTGTGAATCATGTCGTGAAAGATAGCCGTAGCTGCCCTCTGATACGTTGCCCCGGCGTTCTTTAGCCCAAATGGCATAACGGTGTAGCAGTATGTTCCCCACGGTGTGATGAATGCTGTTTTCTCTTGGTGATCTGGGTGCATCTTGATCTGGTTATATCCGGCAAAACCATCCACAAATGACTTCAGGGCGTGGTTGGCAGTATTATCTACTATCAAATCGATGTTGGGCAAGGGAAAATCGTCTTTTGGACAAGCTTTATTGAGATCCCGGTAATCCACACACATGCGGACTTTCCCATTAGCTTTTGGAACAGGCACGATGTTGGCCAACCACGAAGGGTATTCGATTACCCGCAAGAAACCCACACTTAATTGTTTCATCACCTCTTCTTTCACTTTTAAGGACCATTCTGGCGTAAGTTTCCTCAGCTTCTGCTTGACGGGCCAAATTCTGGCTTGGTGTGTATCTCGTGCATGACTATCTGGCTGTTCAAACCTGGCATATCCGCATAAGACCAGGCGAAGACATCCACATACTCTTTCAGAGTTTGTGTGAATTCTTCTCTTTCTGTCTCACTTAGGCTTGCCCCAATGCGGACCTCTCTTCTTTCCTCCTCTGTTCCGAGGTTAATCACAAGAGTGTCTCCTTCCTCGCTTTGTATACGCTGCTCCTCCCGTTTCGGGTGTTCGTTCAGTCTTTCTAACTCCTTATAAGCTATTACAGAATTACAAATAACAGGATAACGCAACACAGAGTTTTCTTCATTGATAATAGTGTTTACAGGTACAAGTTTAAAGAGTAAATCTAGGAGTGGCTCTTTCCTAGCCTTACTTTCACTCTCACCTCTCACCCTTACAATTTCACTCTTTTCTCTTTCCCTTTGGTAGTCTGGATCAGCGTATATCAGGTGTACGGGGTCATCCCTGGCTTGTCATCTCCTAGAACCATGATGTCGAAAAGATCTCCGATCATTTCTTCCTCCTTTCTGTCTTGTCTTCATTTCCTTCTTTCAGCCCGATCGTTAATTTGGTGGAGAAACCATGTTCAATGCTTTCTTTGACATATAGGTCCTCTTCATAGAAGATTTCCCATCCCGGCAGGTTCTCTCCGTCACTGTTTCTCCAAGGTTCCTGAAAACCGCAAAAGGGGAAGTCCTCTCCTTCTTTGACAAAAAACCCGTTCAAAGAGCTGAAACTCGGATACTGATGCCCTCGGCCCTTTTTCTGCTGATCGTCTTCTTCAGTGTGTTGGTACCCCAAACCTTCCCTTTCGTACCTCGTTATCGGTTCCAAGGCTTGAAGTAGTCCTGATTGTCCCATTCCTAGGCCGGCTCCAGGTAAATATTTCATCATTCTTAGCATATTTGTAATCTTGGTGCTGAGACCGGGGATATTGTCTGGGGGGAGATATTCGATTATCTGAGTGCTGAGAGTTTGTACTTGAGGCTCATAAGAAAAGCCTCCTAACTGTATGCTCTGGCTCCGATTCCCAAAACAGGTAACTCCACATCTGCCAAGGTCCTTTCAGGATCTCCTTGGATGGTAATTATGTTCCCTTCAAACGGTATCTTGATCTTTTGGTGCAAGGAGGAGGGGAGTGCTCCTATGTCGTGTAGCCACGCTCTTCCCAGCAGGAGGTTGAAACTGGAGGGAATGTCTATGATTTGGAAATCGGCCGAAAAAATTCCGGGACCGACCATGAGATCAAGCTTCAGAGAACCCAGAACGGCCCTCCTGGTATTATCATAGGCCCTGACGGTTACGGCGGATGGTGAAAGCTCTGAATCCAATATACCCAAGCATCTGGCAGTCTTCAGGGGGCAAACATTTATGGTCGACCCATTGTCGATGAGGACTTGTGGCAAGATCTTCCCTCGAGTTCGGACGGTGATGTGGAGAGCCAGGCTGTGTTTTCTCCCCAATGGAGACAAGTCTTCATCTGAAAATGACAGACTTCTTTGGACTGTAAGTGACCCGATCATGTTTGGCAGTTGTTCGGGTGTGGAGTCTGGTGATATCACGGCTTCGTCCAGAAGTTTGATGAAAGCGGTCCTGTGGGGTTTGGAGGCAACCAAGAGGCCCCAAATGGTGATGTGTGCCTGGGTCTTCTTCAACTGCTCAAGCACTCTATCTTCTCCTATTTCCTTAGGTGGCGGTGTTTTCTCAGCATCCGGTGGTGGTTGGTATACCCTTCCTGAACGGGTGATTTGTTGGATCCAAAGGGATGCCGGGTTTGATTCCTCTGAAGTTTTGACGATTCTGGCTCTATCGACCAACTGAAAGTCCCGGGGGAGGTTTCTGTCATACAGATTGTCTCCCTGGGGGGGTTTTGGGATTTCCATGATTGTTTCTTCTTATTCTGGGTCCATCCTATCCCAGATTTTCCGGGATTGGTTTTGATTGTGAGTGGTTGTGAGATCCCCTGATTTGTTTTTCCTAAACCCTGCCCGGGTAGGAAGTTCATTTTGGCCATCCATTGGTCAATTATTGGATTGAGGCCTGGGGTAACTTGAGCCTTTGCTGGCAGTACAATGAGTGCCCTGTAGGTTGGGTCATCTCGAATGAGCCCCACGGGATCGAAGCCTTCTTCATCAGTGGTCAAGGCATTAATCCCTGCAGGTGGAGCATGGTTAGGAAGTGGATTGTTAGTAACATTGGGCCCGCCGGGTGCGGGGATAGTTCCGGCTTCAATGAGGTCCTGGATTCGATGGCGGAGAGCTAAACAGCGTTCCGTGTCATGGCCTGCCGCTTGATGGTACGCACAGTTCTCATTCATTCTCCAAGTGTTGGGAATAGGGTTTGGTGGGGGGCGTGGGTTGAGTGGAGCGACTAGTCCAGCTTTTTGGAGTAGTTCCAGGCTCTTAACCAGAGTAGTGGGGAGGGTGCAGAAATTTCTCCTTTTCTTGGCCTCGGTGTTTGAAGAGTCTCCCTGCGTAGGCCATTCATTTGGGGGACTTGCGGAGGTGACTGCTGTGGAATGGTTTTGTTGATACGGGTACGAGCTAGTTAGTTGGTTTACGGCTGAGTGGCCGTCTTTCTTTCCGGCGTAAGAGGCTTTTCTTGGTATCAGTTTCAACTTTCTTGGCCAGTTCTTCCTCTACTTGTGACCCCCATACTCAACAGGGCTCTGATTGCATTGTGGGAATACGTGCTTTCCCATGCAACTCAGTACGGCGGAGTGAAGTTCTTCTGAATGATTTCCCAGGCTGTTCGTCTTCATCGGGTCGTTTGGACATTTGGGAGGCCATCTCCCTCCAGCGGGTGACAAAGTCGCTGAAGGCTTTCTTTCTCGCCGTTTGGCCATTTTCCAGGTGTTTACGTGTAATTTCCAAATCCTCGTTGGACCCGTATTTGGTCATAAATTCTTTGACGATATCTCCCAAGTCTGCGTTGTGATGCTTTCTAGACCCAAAGAACCATCTCAGGGCGGCTTCTCCGTGGAAGAGTTCTGTGAAAGGCTTGATGCTAATTCCGGCTCTCGTCCACCGGACACTTGCAGGGATCGTGAGGATCCTAAGGACTGTACAGGTGAGTTTTAGGGGGCGTGGTATCAGTGAACTTGGTGATGGAAGGGAGTTTGAATTCCTGGCGTGCAATCGCGCTTCTGGGTAGAGGGAGAAAGGCATTCATATCGTGATCTCGTCTGCACCTTTTATTAGGGACACCCCCTTCTGTAGGACCCTCATCTGCTCTTTCAGCTTCTTCATTTCTCACTCTCTCTTGACATCTCGTCGGGCTGTTCCCGTGCTATTACCGATTCTGCATATACTGCCCGAAGTCGGTTGATGTCTGGGTATTCATTAGGGAGGGCTGCTGGGGCGGTGGTGGAATGGGTTTTGCGGGAACTTGTGGCCATGGTTGGTATTGGGGGTCAAAACGGGTTGTACTTGGGGTTGCGGCCAGACTATGGGTGGCTCCTGCTGTTGGTAAGTGGGGCCTGAATCCGGGGCCCATTGGTTCTGATTGTTGGGGTCGGTTTGAACGGGACCAACTACGATAGGGCCCGTTTGGGGTGGATTGGTTCCTTGAACTGGGGGGAGTACTTGTGAAGACTGTCCTTGGTTCGGATCTCGATTCGGTGGTAGTCGATCAAACCCCGGTGGTGCAGTTCGTTCGGCTGATAATTCTTCTATTCGGATCCGGGTACCCTGTTGCTCGTTCGTGAGGTTTGCCAGATCCCTGCTGACGGTCATGAGTAAACGGTGCATTTCGGCTAGGGTTGGCTGAGCTGATGATGCCTCGGCTAGGCTCTGATCTGTCTCTCGATTCTCACGTTCATCGGCCATTTCAGGTGTGCTTGGTCTTACTAGTCTTCCGGTGTGATCACGGCCGGCCCAACCTTCCAGTCTGTTTGTTGCTTCACGACTGTAGACGAAACCACGTGGCGAAGATGAAGGAAGACTGTGATGCGACTCGATTTTTGCCAAAAGAACCACTAAAAATTGCCGAGAAGAGCCTCGGATTTAAAAAGGGCGTCCAAAAGTAAGCCGTAAGGTGGTACATCCCCTACGGCTGTTTGACAAGTGTTTTAACTTGACTCGATCTTATATGCAGCGCAGGTGTACGAACGGTTAAGGCTTCAGGCTCCTCTTTTTGGCAAGACCTTGCGATATACCCCAGGGGCGGGTACGTGCAAGAGCCTTTTGATATACTTCCCGGGTACGTGAGTGTTCTCGTCACTCAATATACCTCGGGGGCGTACTTGGCCAAGGAGAGTGGAAGTAAATGCTTTCGGTTTATGTTGGCCCAAGCAAGCCAACTCCCTACTCACTTATAATACTTTCGAGGGTTTGGGTAAATTCACACTTGTAGAACCAATGCATGATTTGTGATAGTGCGTGTGAAAAGGTTGGGTTTACAAATATCATTATCTTGATTACGTATTTTTGAAAAATTCCCTTTTTCTGAAAAAATGTTTCTTCTCAATCAATTAACATAAGTAGGGAAAGCAGAAAAAAAGCAAGTATTCAAATAAACAAAAGTCCACATTATAAGAGTCTAGTTATCTAGACTCGGAAGCTGTCGGAGGGATTCCGTCGTCCATTTGCTTGGAGTTGTTTTGATGATTCATATCGGGTGTCCCTACGTCTATTCTAGATGCAAAGGGGTTCGTTCAGAGTCGCCAGTACGTTTTACGAGAAAACGGACAAAAAGGTTGTGTAAGGGAAAGGCTATAGACAAGCCTTTCTTTACACGTTTGTCTGCGAAACCAGGTTTCTATAGGGTTCGGGAACTATATTACGGTTTGGGAAGGTGTTAAGCACCCATTCCGCCCTTTCGGTCTCTAGTGGACTTATATGTTTATTCTATGTTGAAAAACTTGGATGCTTTTACTGACAGTCTACTACTTTCAAATGAAAACCCTAATTTCTGGGGGAAAACGGAAAGGGATGAAACCTTTGTGTTCCGAGATCCGATGTTTTTATTATTTAAAAGATGTAAATACACATGACAAAAACCTTTTATTTTGAAAGAGTATCCCGTATTATTTCCTCAGATAATGACGGTTTTCTCGTGTTGTGTTTACTTTTGGAAAGTTCGGATAATATCGGGACTAATTTAATATGGAATCATGACTCTTTGAGGAGAATTATCAGACACATCGCAGTCTATAGAAGAAGACAGGATATGTTGATTTTTAATTCCTAAATAAGTCTTATCAGTCCGGGTTTTGAAAACAGGGTTTATCCGGACGATAACGTACTTATTCTTCTGGTTTTGAAAATGGTTTTATCAGGGTCTTTTTGTGTCGAAAACGATAGACTATTTGTAACTTGACAATAGTTTATTCAAATAAAACGTGGACAGAAAAACAGAAGTAAAACAAGTACACAGATATCTAATTTTAAATACTAGAAGGGACTTTCTTTACCTTCCCGACGAGAATAATAATAAGAAAGAAAATATAATACGGCAGAGGGATCTCTGGCGATAATAATCTTCTCTTTCTTCAGATATTTTCGAGAAATCGATTCCGGAGACGGGACACGTCGAGTGTCGAGGATAGATTCGATAATTCTTCAGAAATAAGATAATAGTAGAAAAGTGCTTGATAAAAATCAAATCTAAAGCTCCAAATTTCAGATTCCAATTGCTGCCTTGAACCCTTGGGGGTGTTGGCCTATTTATACTGCTCGGGGAAGATTGTCGCGCGACATTTCCCAAAAAAGGCAAGTGTCGCGCGACATATCTGTTTGTCGCGCGACATTCCTGTATGTCGTGCGACAAACGGCTGAAGTGATGGGTCCTGACACTGTGATGTGTCAGAAAGTGGTTGGTCGGGTGCAGAGAGGGATTGTCGCGCGACATAGTGGGATTGTCGCGCGACATTCAATGATTGTCGCGCGACAATGTGATATGTCGTGCGACAATCCTTCATAAAAATAGGTTTGTCGCGCAACAAACCCCCCCGGGGTAGTTTCGGGTGCTCGGGTGTGTCCTGGACCAAAAAAAGTAGTCTCGTAGGTCGTTAGGGTTCTTGCGGGGGTCACGGATCGGGGTGTCTACA